>CAMXCT020001103.1:140000-179393 GCA_947184155.2 Cladocopium goreaui
CACCATGGAAATCAACGGTGGCACCTCCAAGGCTCTTCCGCCCTCCTCGTCCGTGTCGCCTAAAACGAACGGTGAAACCAACGGTGCGGAACCGACGCGGAACCCGGAGCACGGATCGGAGTTACCCGGCCTGGTAAACATTCACAGTTTGCTATGGAAAATGGCCATAGAAATAGTTGATTTACCTATTAAGCATTGTGATTTTCCATAGTTATGTAAACGATTACCAGAGGGTAGCTCAGAACATGGGTTTAGTGGAACACTTTGCAGGGAACCATGAGTTTTTGCCGCCAAAGAAAGGGGCCCCTGCAGATGTTCAAGGATGTTATGGCTCACTATTTACCACTCGGCAATTTAACGTATATAAACAAATGCACACCATACCGTTTGGAATGTCCACCATCTGGGGAAATCATTGGCTTTGCGTATCTATGTTCCTTTCACCCACGTTCATGCATAACAGGCAGCTCTCCAACTTGCGTGGCGCAAAAAATCGGGTTGATCTATCCCATAGATGTGGGGCCAAAAAATACTGCACCCATAAAGAACAACGTTGTTTAACATCACATTCACCACTAAATTTGCTACACTTTGTTTCACCACTTTGAGCATATCTATGTGTCCCATCACCACACCTGAACTGGAGAGTTCCGTGAAAACATCCACCAGTTTCTTGGTCTGACTGAAGCTTCCAGTACTCCCACCTCATCCGGCCGGCCGTGTGGGTCATGGGTTGGCCGACGACCAGCATTTCGATATTCGCATTGTTGGCCGAATGTTCAATTAGTTGATTCTTCAAACACCATGTCTGCAAGTTTATCTCCCTATTTTTTCTTCCACTGCAAGGATGGGCAAAATAATTAACAGCCATACTATCAGTGTACTCCAGTCAATCCTAGCTATGGCAGCTGTAAGGCCACGGAAAACTTGGTACGTTGTGACACAGTGACACGAGAATTGGGAGGAACAAAAAAGAGGATTTCTGGATTATAGGAATACAAATTCTTGTTGCCTAAACCACATTCTGGTTGGTGGTTGAGCCCTACCCCTCTGAAAAATATGCGAAAGTCAATTGGGATGATGACATTCCCATATATATTGTGGAAAAAAAAAGATAAAAATAATCCAAATGTTCCAAACCACCAAACAGCATTTGTGGATGATTCATCCAATTTTGGAGGCAGCTTCAATCACAATTGGTTCTTGGGTTCCCCAAGTTCACCAGGTCTGCATCCCAGTCACCCAGCATGAAATTCCACGCACCAGTTCGCTAGCTAAGTAGATAAAAATAACTCCAAGTGCTAGGCTAGGCTTTCTGGTACCTATTATATCTTAGTGGATATCTAGTAGTTAAAAAATGTTTAAAATAACTCCAAGTGCTAGGCTTTCTGGTACCTAGTATATCTATGGTTAATGGATGTTATATAATTAAAGATCAACTTGAAACTTAGGGGCATCATGGTTAATCAATCAGTTTGGGGTTACTTTCCATGGTGAATATATCTATGGTCAGTGGAAGTAATTAGTTGTGCGCAACCTTTTATGGTATATAAATACATATCCATGGTTAGTGGGAGTAGCTTTCCGCAATCAAACCAGTTGGCTTACCCTCCAACAAACATAACTATGGAAAACATCCATGTAAATAGATGATATAGACATAGATGTAAAAAAGTTGCAACATCAACCATTAATGGGCCATGTTCAATAGATTTCAATAGCTGTCAGAAATTCAGGCCGCGGCCGGGCCATCTTTTCCCCGCCGATTCTCAGGTGGTCACCGGGAGCCCGACCTTGGCTTCCTGGGAGCCCGAGCCCAGGGTCACTTGTGGCGGAAGGCCACCGCCGAGCCAAGGCTGTGACTCTTCGGAGGTCCAATACCTGGCAGCTACGGGCGATTGGATCTGGTGCTTGAGCCCTACCCCTCTGAACAATATGTGCTCGTCAGTTGGGATTTGTTTAATTGCCAATGGAAAAACAAAATTAATGTTCCAAACCACCAATCAGGGATGTTTATTTTAGACTATTAGACTATAATTAATGGGCGAATATGTGAATATTCACACGAAGTATGGATCACACCAGTTCGTGATGGGGTTTTGAAAAAATCGACCATAACCCCCAGTTATTTGAGTTATGGGCATTATTGTATAAATCCCGGTTGGATTTCCTCTTGAACCAACGCAATGAGAAACACATCCGCCTTAGCAACTGGCCAACGTCATGGTACCAACCAAAAAACCAGCAGAAACAGGCCAGTTAAATCAATATTCCATTCCCTTCCACGACTGAAGAGACACTTACACTATGTACAGTAAGTTGGATGTACCTAATAAAAACGATCAGTATGTAAGGTCAGTGTCTCGGCTTTTGATTTATGGAAATAAATCAAACACAAAAAGAACACATGGTACAGTAGCTCCATTTATCGTGCCCACATGGCCAATTTTAATTGAACTACATTTCAACCATTTGATTGTTTGCAGGTTGATACAGCTGCCAGTTCTGGATCAAAAAATGAACCTAGCCATTGACATTGCGATCCTTGCCTTTGAATGTGTATTTGAGCTTGACTAAAACACACTAAAACCAAGTTGAAAATACGATTCAATCCCAAAGAAACTTGGGACTGACTACATCCCATTGAATGGCCATTGAATCGTTGCAACTACCCCTCCACACTTTCTCGATGAATGTGTAGACAAACCAAGCCATGGTCACTTGACATAAAACCACCAATCAAGACAATCCGAGATATATGCCCTAAAACATCGAAAGGAATATCCAAGACCAGATCAAGATACATATATATATATATGTGTAAATTATAATTAAATTATAATATTTCACTAACCTGAAATAAGGCCATTTGGGAATGATTCCCCTTATAAATCATGATTTCCAGTGAGGTCGCAGGCAGTAAGGTCGTTATAATGTACCCAAAGAAATAAATAAATAAATAAATATATATATACATATATAAATATATATATATATTTATTTATTTATATATTTGGATACCATTGATTGGCACAGCATCCCAAAGTCTCCGGCGTTGACCCAGCGACTCCACTTTTTGCACCACATCGTCCGTCACCAAGGCCTCCGCCAGCGGCAGGGACCAGTTGAAGTGTCCACGGTCTGCGGCCACCACCACGACCGCCACGGACGCCATGGCGGTTTTTTGGGCGCGGAACGGTGGGGAACGGCTGGGCAGCTGAAGCAGCTGCGGTTCAGCAACGTCCAAAACATTTACTGCACAAAGAAGTCCATTATCATTAGTGAGTATTGGTGAAAATTATCACTAATAATTTTCTTGGATGATCATTGGTCCAATTATCACTACTGTTCCTTTGGTGAAAATAGTTATCATTATTGACAATATTTAAGTTTGGGTGATGCTATAAAAAAATTGTGATTATTCGCGTATTGCTCAGGTGTACCGCCAATATTGTCTTGGGGTTGATGGTGATCATGACGATGATGATGATGATGATGACGACGATGATGATGGGTGACAATTACTGTTTTCATTAGATAAAAAAATGTGTATATATATATATATATATCTCTCTCTCTCTTTATCATTATCAAATTGAGATTATTCTTATTGATCAAGACGATCCTCGCCTTGGCTGCCTGCGGCCACGCGGGCCACGCGGGCCATGCGACGCAGCTGGCGCTGTTGCAATTCGCGGTCCAAGTCGTAGAAGCTGAACGGTGGAACCGAAGCGACAAAGCGACAGCTAGGCGGCCATATATATATATACATATATATATATACATATATATATATATATACACATACACACCCACACACATATATATATATACAATATATATATATATATATATATATATTTAGTGGGATTTAATGGGATTTGTATAATGGTGGTTTAATAGTGATTTAATCAACACAAATGGTGATTTAATGGGATGTGTTATGATTTGTTTACCAAAACATCTAGTGACTTTGTCAACAAACAATAGCGATTTAAGCATCCACAATGGGGATTTAGCAAACTACAACGGTGACTTGACCATTAAAATTTTGAGGATTCAGATGGATTCAGCTTTTAACCAACGAACATAGTGGTGTAACATCCCCGTTGACATAATTCCCCTCTGGCAATCAAACTCAATCACACGTAGCATTGGAAAAGTCCGGTGGTATATTCAGGTTTTCATGGAAGACTAATCGAACTAAAGGAGGGTTTTCCATTTCCACGTTTGATTATCGGAGGGTAAAATGGCAAATTTGGGATATCCATAATTACCATACATTTGTGTTGATATTGAATGCTTACCACTGTATACCAGTGATGTGGTTTTCGCTGGTGAAAATTCAGAATAGATCTGTCAACAACTTACCTATTTCTTACTGTACTTTAGGGTTGAAAGGTAAAGTCCTGACCTTGAAAGATACTATCTATTTGATCTGGTTGAATCTTACTGTACTATAAGATAGGACTTTACCTTTCAAGATCAAGGTTCAACCCGCTGTGAAGGTTTGCAGGTTGTTCTGGATGCTCCAGGTGCCTTTCTGGTAGTAACGTCCATGTAAACCTCAGTTCATAGGTGTACACACACATACATACATATATATAATAATAAATACAAAATATATAATCATAATATTATGCGTATATATATATATGTGGTTCTTTTATATATCATAAAAGTAATGATAACAATAATATATAATAATGTTACAAACAAATAGCACTACTAATAATAACCTTCACCCCGCGGCCGAAAATGAACAAAAAAACATCCAGCTACAATGGTAAATTCCATGCCTATATTTTTTGAAGCGTCACTCAGTACACAAGCCAATATATATATATATATGTGTGTGTAAATATAGATGATCCCCAAGATGTGCAATGGCTGCAGCCTCCTAGGATTACAGTGGTTGTTTGGACAGTTGTGCAACTGCAAGAGCTGCAACAACTTGGCTTGCGGCATCTCTCTGTGAGTGTTTTTCGGTTCAAACATGTCTGGCCCACAGCCTATTATCAAACAACAAGTTCTATAGACATTCCTTCGCTTAAACCATCATTTCTACATAAGGATCTAGATATGATTAGATATATATATGAGTTATATAGATAGAGATATATTTATATTTATATATGTCCACATGAAGTTTGGATAATAGTGTTTGGTTGTTTTTGCCACAACAACTTGGCAAAGCATCGCTGAATTCAAAGCAACACGGACAGGACCCCGTGCCTTTGGTACTCCTGGTCAGTCATCTGCTCCTTGTATCGGAGTGCAGCGGATGATGGAGAAAAGCAATGATTTCATGAGGGATGAGGATGGTTAAGAGAGAGTTTACTATACTAAACAAACATGAGGGCGTATACATATATATATATATAACACATCATGATAGGAATATAACTAAACCAAACAATGTGGAACTGCCACCATGTGTAATTAGATTCTTATTTTCATTTTTGGAAAATATTGGTGTTACAGACTTCCACATCTATGTCAATTACAGTAGGTATTTGCGCTGGGAATTTTGATGATGACGACAGGCCTGACAAGCCATTGGTTCAGCCTACGGAAAGTGCATTTGATGTGCATCCCTAGGGCATGATGCTTCAATAATGCGTCAAGTTGGAAGATTTCTCAGGAACCAGGACCCTACGTTCGAACACCTATGGTCTATCACTTCATGTGTAGCACAGCCTATGGGCTATTGTGGGCTTTTTTGGGTGCGTTTCTTTCTCCCAGTGAATTAGCTCAAAGCCGCGACATGGCACAATTCAAGCACATGGGACCAGGAACATGATCGCTGATCGATCTATTTATGTATATATATATATATATATATAGGTATACAATTGCAACACCACAATATCCATGTTAGTGTGCCATAGTGTGCCATAGTGTGCCATAGTGTGCCATCATTTTCAGCGTTAAGTTCAGGTGGTTTGCAAGGATGATAGCAGTATCGCTTAGATTACCCCCTGGTAATTTAACATGGCTATTGAAAATGGCCGTTTATAGTGGATTTACCCATTGAAAATGGTGATGTTCCATAATTAGTTGTGTTAATTTACCAGAGGGTAAACACACGTGGTATCCGTTGGTTAAACTACCCACCTTTGGCCATTGTGGCAAGCACCAAGCAGGACATAGCAGGACGTTGCGTCCTGCAGCTCATCATCTTGGAGCACCAGCGAGAAGAGATGCGGCACACCCTGCACCATAATCTGCACATCTTCCACGTCTTCCTGGATCGCCACTCGGAGAAACATTGGAGCCTTACCTCACCCCAAAACCGAAAAAAAAACATGTTCGGAAATGGTTGTCAATGAAGCAAGCCAAATCGCAACCTTTCTCGTAGCCACACCCAAATGTCAGTTGCATCTTTCAGAAAGGGCATCAACAAAAATAGAAAAGTTGGAACCAGGGCATAATTACCCTGCATTCTTTCCCTGCATTGGTGTAGCTCCAAAATATTTCCATCAAAATACCATCCCCAAAAAAGTGAGTACTTACAATGTGGCCCTCCCCAGTTAGGGTATAACTTGGCCATAGTTGGCCTATAGCCCTCATGAACACTATAAGATCATAAACCCTACAAGTACTTATTGGTACCAGTCTTTGCGTTCACCAACTCTATGATCAGATCAGATCATCATTTTCCATCATTTTCCCATGGTTTCACGATCAGGGCCCCACGTCAAAACACATCCAGCTGGTTCCTCCAAAGCTGCTGGAGGTGGCTCCTCGCGGGGCACGCAACGATGAGACCATCAGAAATAAGGGCCTTACCATGGTTTACAGTTATGGCCCTTTTACCAGTTATAAGTACTAAGAAACCCGCATTTATAGAGTGTATAACCCCATAGAAATATAACCAGTTATAACTAGTTAACTCATAAACGGCCATAACTGTAACAATCAAACATAGGGACTTAACCATGAAACATGAGGACTTTCACCATCAGAAATGGGGGATTTTCGTGGATCAACATATGGGGAGTTTCGCTATGGGTGAATTGGACAAAAATGTTAGGCTTTTTTGCGAGTAAACCCAACGACAATGATGAGTTCCTTTGTTTGGGTTTGTCCCAACATGGAGGATGGGTCATGAGCCTTTTTTTTGGATGGAATGATTTGAACATGAGCTTTCATAAATGTATGAAAACGCCAGGGACACTGAAAACAAGTTCGTTCAAAATGATTCCTGATATCTACTCTGAACAAGTTGGCCAGAACTCTGAATGTCAGGTGATTACCCAGCCGGATGGTCAAAATTGGAAAGATACGAGCAGTTTAAAGTAATGATCAACAAAAAATGCAAACCTAACATGCAATGTGGGGCCCCCTAGATAGCCAAGTTGGCTTGTAACTCCAATACCTATGGTTTATGATACTTATGACTTAGAACTTATACAATGCAATTGGGTTTACAAACCAACTCATGACAAACCCTCTGGTAAACTAACGTAACTATGGAAAAGCACCATTTTCAATGGGTAAATCCACTATAAATGGTCATGTTCAATAGCTATGTTAGTCATTAGCAGAGGGTAACTAGGAAGGCCCACATTGTAACAACATACCAACGTAACAACAACCGGGTGGCCAATCGGAGCCCCCTTCAAAAATGACACCGGAACCCATTCAAAGCTGGTTTTCATCCAATCAAATGGATGTAAAATCCGATAAATCACCATGGTAAACCATGGCAAAATATGTTTAAAATAAACATATCCAGTGAATGGAACCGCAGCCATTTCTGGTGAGTCCGACCTTCGGGGCCTTTGGGGCCTTTGGGGCCTTTGGGGCCTCCAGCCTCAGGTGAGTGGCAGCTAAAAGCTAAGCTAAGCAAACCCCAAAGAAGAAAATGGATGAAAATGGATGATAAATCATGATAGTCAAACTACTGTAGTTAAAACTGGTTGAACAAATGATTCAACATTTCAGTAGTTAAAGTTGATGAACCCTTGATGTTGCTGGTGAAAGTTGACTCACAGGTGATTAATCATTCACCGGTGAAAATGAACGAACAATGGATGAAACATTGATTTTAGCCTGTGAAGACGGATGAACATTCATTTTTTGTCCAGGAAAATGATAGATTATAAGCTGGATATTGACTGGAGGGAAATGAGACTTATTTCAAGAACAAATAGTAGTATGGAGGTGTCCTAAAATGGGGGTATCCCCAAATCATCCATGTTAGTACGATTTTCCATAATAAACCACCCTATTTAGGGGTATCCCCATATCACCCCTGAGAAAGGGGATCCAGGCTCAATGCGGCGACTCTTTCTGACCAAACAGGACATGCCAACGTCGAATGATGCCAACATGTGCGCATCGCAAATCGGTTTGAATGTATATCATGTTTACTGTAAATGTAATATATATATATATATATTTATTTATTTATATATATATATATATATACATATATAATTATATATATATATATATAAATCATACGTATTTCTGTGTGTCCACATGTCTGCCATCGAACATAACAATAATCGCATGGTCAACACTTTGGCCAAAGCCACACTGGAGCAGTGCGTGGGACTGTCGCCGGGACTGCCGCTGGCACTGCCACTGCCGGTAAGGCTTTTGCCTCATGGAGGTACGTGTGGATGAAAAGGGTTCTGCTCCATGGATGGGATAAGATTGGATGATGCCGGTGAGGACAAAATAGTGTGATACAAAATCTAGCCAGAACTTCCCAAACATAGGCTTAATCAAATAACCAATCATCCAGGGGGCCATCATAATTAATATTGAGTGATTTTTACTGGCTGGAACTTAGCATAATCAGAGGTTACCTAAAAGCAAGTGGGAATTAACCAGCAGCACATTTAGTTTGAAACTCGAAACCAGGAAAAATGGAAAATGACCCATCGTAATGGATGTAAATGGGTCGGCGCAACACCAAATCAAAACCAAAACCACATGATTTTGCCGCCCCAACACCACAAAGTTCCCATGGCTTTGTCATGAAACCAATTCCGGTAATTTCGGGCAAAACGTGGATAGTAAACATTATGCCACACGCCATACATGACGATGAGTTTGGTTTATATGGTTTTAAACAGTTATATATGATATGTATATAATATATATATAATATATATATAGTATATATATATATATAGAATATAATATAATATAATATAATATAGTATAATAAAATATAATATAATATAATATAATATATAATTATATATATATATATATACATTTTTTATGTATGGTATGTGCTGGAATGATGCAAGAGAAGTTGGGGTTGATGGGTAGCGAATGGGTGACTTCCCTCCTACCAGGACTAATATATAGTTTCACTAAGCAGCACTCCTTACATTTACACGTTCCACGTCTCGACTCTTGATGCTTCCAGGACGGGGCTTCCAGGCCGCGAGAAGTCGGAGCCGGAGCAGGATTACCCTTGCCCCCAGACTCCAGCTGCGGTTCCACTTCAAGCGCTACGTGCCCAAAATGTCAAAAATAGGTATGGCTCAGACGGTCAAACCCCTGGTGAACCCGTCATCCCCGCCAAATATTTGAAGCTTTGAGTCATCCCAAATTGATCAGAACCAGAAGTTGTTGGCCAAAAATCTCCACACCCCCAGCCCCGGACCTTGGCTTTGGGCCGGCTGACCTGCATGGAGGCACAAACCGTTGGTTCCGTTTGGCCGTTGGTCGTTGAACCACCCGGCCGGTTCAATCCCAAAGTCTTGCCCTTTGATGCGGATTCAACTGCCCTTGCTGCTTACAGTACCCTCCGGTAATGGTTTGCCGGAAAATTCCCCATTTACAGGTGACTTCCCAATTTGACTCAATTATAGAGGATTTTGAGTTGCCACCTTTGATTACCAGAAGGTATATCTTGCCCTTTCTAGCTGGCTATGGCTCGTCTTCGGCGGCCGACGATTGGAGGCCCTGCCTTCGCACTGATCATCATGCAATTCCCAAAGGATTTCATGCACGGTGGTGCCCCATAAGTTTATCATGGTTAATAACATTTAATAACTATACAGTTAGTGGTGGGGCTTATGAAGCAACAATCATAACTGGGCGGGGGCACCACATGTTTGGGATAGTTAGTGGTGGGGCTTATGAAGCAACAATCATAACTGGGCGGGGGCACCACATGTTTGGGATCCTTCAAACCTCAAAGCCCACCTTGGCAACTCGGAAGTTAGGTCCTGGCAGTTTCTCCAAGTCGCGCGTCCTGGGGATGTGGATTGCCAAAGGCATCTACCATCAATCCCATATGCTCCATGTATGGAATATTTACCAACATGTAACATGTGCCCTAAAAATCACCAAAATGTAGGTAAATATACTATACTTAGAGCATATGGGAATTGTTTGGAAAGTAACCTCCTGACCTCCTGTTAGTTTAAACAAACGACGGGCTCATCTCCATGGATATGACGTATGTCAGGGTTGTCAAACCTAAATCCACCATAGCCACCATCAAGAATAAGGCCCTACAGTAAACCCTGAAAAATAATCCGGAGCCATCCATTGATGCTTAAAGACCATATCTCCTACAAAGTGGATCCTCGCAGTGAAAAACCCTGTGTTTCTTCATCAATTTTAAACCCAATGAAATAATACTATGATAGGAGTTTTTCAGTACCATGAATCCCAACGTTATTGGAAATATAAATCAAATGCGCTATCGTTTTGGGGCCCAGTTAAACCCTAGCAGACCCCTCAGGCGCCCGGACAAACGCAGAAGTTCTTGGCATTGGCTTCTGAAGCCTGACGAAGACGGTCTCTTTCACAAAAGATAAGGCACCATGGAAACAGATAGAAACTATAGCAAAACGCAGGGGTACCATGGTGCACCTAAGATTCTCAGATGACATGCCCCTTTAATGATTTTAATGCTGCTGCGTTCAAGATGAACTATGTGATCAGTGAAGGTTTCAGGAAATGGCCTACAGGTCTGCTATCCCTTATATACAGGGCATCTTAACACACAGAAATTCTAATCAGTTGTTCTGCCCGTAGACTGAAACAAACGTAAGTACCAGCATTTTGCGAATTTGTTATTTCTATGTGGGACTCGTTTATGTTGACCAATTGACTTCCAATATAGAAAGCATTGACATGTGGGTCTGCAAATAGGACCTACCGGTATACCCCAGAAATGCCATGTTTAATGAGAACATCGCGTTTTCCGCCGGTGGATCGCTTAAAGGGTATCCCAAAAAATCCAAGGATCGCAGGGCTGGGTCCAGAACGGGCATCTGAAGGATCTATCTGGGTTTACACTATTTCACTAACTTGAAATAAGGCGAATAGTGGGATAATTCCCCGAATCCTAACCTTTCATTGAATCATCCAGGGAGAACAGTGAGGTCGTTATCATTTACCCAGAGAATCTATCGATAAATACATCAGAATAGGAGATAATCATATACATGAATCAAACACACACAGAAAACATAACAGGAAAACACAGATAGTCACATAGATGCAAACTCCAGTCATCCAACATGGCTGGAAAATTTCCCATTTCTTGTTCGTTGATGTTCCCAGTAAAACCTCCATTGATCAGGGGGGTTCCCAGCCATGTATGACAACACCGGAGGGTATCCCATTTTATACCATCAAATCATTATTTTACCACCTCGTTTGCAGTTAAACCCGGTTTCGTTGTTTCATGGTCAAGTCACCACTCTGAAACACCACTTAAATCACTCTTGTTGGCTAAATCCAACTTTTTTTAAACTAAAATCAGCATCTTTAACGCTTAGATCATGATTTTTGATTGTCAAATCATTATTGATGTTCACTATTTTTGTTGGTTAAATATGGTTAAACCAGTATTTCTGTCAAGTCCCTCTTTTTCTGCTTAAATATGGTTGAATCAGCTTGAATCATTATTTTTCTCCGTTATATCCATATGTTCCTTTGGTATCCTTTGGTATCCTTTGGTTACATATTGTTAGACCAGTAGTTTTGATGCTTAAATCCCTCTTTTTCTTGGTTAAATATGCTTGAATCAAGTTGAACCAGATTTTTTCATGGTTCAATTCCTATTTTTTCTTGATTGACCGATTTTTCTTGGTTAAATCATAGTCTATGTGATGGTTGAATCCCTATTTCTATGTGATCATGATTTTTCAGGGTTGAATCCCATTCTTTCTTTGGTTAGATATGGTTAAACCAGTATTTTTCATGGTTCAATATGGTTGAATCCCTATTTTTGGTGAACTCACCTGCCATGGATCCAGGTGACGTTTCAGCCGCTCCGCACGCTGCTCTTCTTCCTGTGCTGTGGAACTCAAGGCCTGATGGCGACGGCCGGAGGAACCAGGCAAACTGTGGGGTTTAATTTGGTTAACATTTTAAACCCAGCAAGAAATACTGACTAACTGATTTAACCAAGAACAATGGCGAAACAGCCAACATAGGGATTTGAGCAAAAATATCGTGATTTCAGCCTCATCCAGTTCTGGAGCTTCCAAGATCTGGTATAAATTGAAAACACAACCTTCCACCGGCTACATCATCCAATGCCTCAGGGCCCAAAGCTGGAGCTGGTGAAGCCACAATGGAAATCATGTACAACACCTACTGTACCAGGTGTGGGAAGTGCCATAAATGGGAAAAAGCCATGGTGAAGCCAAAATCATGATTCAACTATTCAACCTTTTTGAGCCAACAAAATTGGGGTTTAACGGTTTAAGATGGCTAAGGCCAATGCCTAAAACATGTTTTTTTCTAACATGGTTTAAGCAACACATTAATTGGGATTGAACATGATTGAACCCAGTAATATCAGCCCAGGATTAGTAGACTCCTATAGCTTACTCATTGTGGGGTACCATGTATAGAGGGAAATATCACTATATTGGGAACCCCAAAATCACGGTCAGCAGGCGACGACTTTTAGCTTGTGCAGTCCGGCAACCGCAGCGCCAACTGAGATCAGACCAGTCATGGAAAGTAAAACCCTAATTACTGCAGTAGTGCTACGTTCATCATTCACAAAAAAACATAGATCACAAAATTTATAACCGTTACCATGAATCAATGAATCAATCGTTTACCACGCTAAACCCGCTTATCAGTTACCTATGTTACATCAACATGTTCTTACCCCTGCGGGACATGCCCGGACTGCCGCGTCTCGGAACAGCCAACTGCTGTTAGCTGGATGGTGTTCAACCAACGCCATCCAACAACTTGGTGAGTCGCGCCCTCACAGGGCAAATTCACAGGAAACCTATGGAAACCAATCCAGAAACTTTGCAAAACCAATGGAAAGCATAGGATTTTTTCAAGTGCAGGAGTTCCTGCTTACTACTCTTCCTCCACTTCGAAGATTCCGCAACGTTTCCAGACGTCCTTGACTCTCAGAGACTTTCAGCTTGGCCTGGCTACAACGTGGTGCCCCTCCAGTTAGAAGTTGTGAAGAAGTCTCACCTCTTAACAAAGCAGCCGATCACATCTGCATGGAAAGAACCCCATCAAGTACAGTCATACCTGAGACCAATCTTCAGATTAGTTACTGCTTGTATATTACATATATTCATAGTATATTCACATATTCAGATATTCAGATATATCAAGTCATGTAACCTATATATGAATATTCCACTGGTTTATGTTTATATTCATATATAGGTTATATGACTTTCAATGGACTGGTTCCTGCGTGGGAAAATCTGCGAAATCACAGAGGGTGGCCTCCGGCACCGAGGGACATCAAGAAGCGAAACTTGCCATGGCCCCTCAAAATCCATTGGTTAATCATGGTTAATCTTGTCTTCCATGGTTAATAAGTTAATCATGGGGTATATGCTACAGAAAAAAAAAACACATAAAATTGCTGAAAATCAATGATTTTCCCTTCTCAAATGGCAATTTTATGATATTTTATGGGCATACTGTAGCACAAAAGAAACATTTTCAGACCCAAATAGATTGGAATCGACATAAACTATGAGTTCATTGACCATGACTCGGCCTAAGTACCAAGCAGATTGGATTTACATGAATTTACAATTCTATCTACTGTATTTCTATCATCGCCTTCAAAATGATGCCCTAGTGAAACTGAGGGGCTATCTTCATCAAAACCGTGGTGTTCACACAAATTTTATTTACATGTACTTACTATCTTCCTAGATTTGCCTCAGAGAATAACTGGTTGGTGGTTTCGACCATTTTGAAAATTATGCTCGTCGTTGGGCATCATAAATTTTCTGGAAACAATCAAAATATGGCTGCAAACACCACTCAGCTGTTGCTTCATCTTTCCAATATACCGGAGACTGGTTTTAGCACGTCACTTGATGAAGACTTGTCAGTGATAATTGGCTTCAAATGGCCATGGGTCAACACGGTGGCACTCTGGGTACCGTGAGTCATAGCTGGTTAATAGATGGTTATTCCACCAAATATCGTAATAATATGCAATAATGTGGGTAAAACAATAATCAACCATCCCCCAGTCATCACAATCTTTTTTTATAGGTTGTATGTAGAAACCATTCCCAGTCATGGATGGTAAACATAGCATTGTCTTACCCACATTGTTTAACCATCCATTAACCAGCTATAGGTTTTGACCCCTTAATCTTGGACCAACCACCCTGCTGCAGCAAGTCACAAGAGTTCGTCACGTCGCGTCGCCTGCCTTGGAGAATTTTGGGGGGTTCCAAAAAACAAGGGAGTTGGTTGCCCCCTAAAAAGAAACAACACGCACAAAAACCCCAAAACAGGTCGAAAAGTGAATCGTTTTTGCATTTTTTATGAAATTGAATCGTCATTTTTTTATAAACCTTTTCTACTGAAATAGTGGGAAATTGAATCGTTTATGAATCTTTTGTGGGAATGAATTGCCATTCCAAAAAAAATATCCAAACCTTCATGAATGCCATGGTCTGTGGTGGTTGGAGGGAGGCCGCAACCAACAAACACTTGCTATCCTCCGAAAAAATACATGGAACTGCAAATCCTGGGTCTGAACAATGGATTTCGTTTGGTCCATGTTGGGTTGTCAGGGGCGTAACCCAAAAAATGTTGGGCCGGAAATGATCATGAATCCGATAATAAGGATGGTTTGCTTCGAGTTTTTGACCTTGTTGGTTGGTAAACATTAGCACAAAAACCGCCTTTTGCGATTCTTCTGGTCGAACCCACCTTTATCTGTTTGCTGCAACCCATCAGCTACAATCCGCATTGCAGGCAAGACTGGAAAAACAATACGTATCAAAAAAAAAAGGCGCCAACTGGTTCTTTGCTGGTTTGATACAGTGAAACAATGAAACTCCACGTGTTGCTGATCTGCAGGAGGCCCCCACTTCTTAAATTATGTACGCATTGCAACCATAACGAGTCCGTGTTACCTGTTGAATATCTATACTGGTGTATATTTGTGAGGTATTTCCATGTATTTCCCTTGGGTTGAACATTTCAGGTTGGCATTGCAATGGCCTACATACGTGGTACATCAGTGTTGTTGTTCATATTATCGTATTGGTGAAACCACCCGGAACTTATGTCATGACTGCCATGACGTATTGTCCTTGCTTTATACATCTTTACGTCATCGGCTGCAAGGGTTGAAACCCCATCATTGCGTTTTCTGGTTGAAACTCAGTCTGAAAAACATGGGATCGGGCACAGAGAATCCATGTAGATAGCATGCTGACCGGCACCAGTCTTTGGCAAACATTTCCTACACAGTTTTACAGTCATAAAATATAACTTTTTGCATGTTTTTGCCAGTATGGTACTATCTAGTATGCCATGGTATGACTCTCAATCTATTTTTATGAAACGTCAAAAGGCCCGACGAAACGCTGGAGGATAATTCAGGATTTACTACTTCACTTATTTTGTGTGATGACCTGTTGTGTACAGGACATTTAGGTGCGATTTCAATTTTTTTACGGCTCATTTGTGCCCGCCATCCCATCCGAGCCTGGGGCAAGTGAGTGTAGTTGACTCTACATGCTGCGCGTCAAAATATAGGTTGTTTTCCAGTGTTGGCGGTTGGTCATCAATAATTGGTGATATACATCTATGTATATATAAACACTCGCACCTTCCCTCTTTTACAACGCTGTGCAGACTGATTTTGTCAGTTGAAGAATTCGGACAAAAATCATGAATGTTCAAGCAGTCACGAAGCTAAACCCATTATATAGGGTAAAAAAAATCCACTACCCGCCACACCGGGTTAATGAAAATCCTGCCCGTGTCCGCTGGACCTCCCGCCACACCAGGAGGAACCAGCCCCCAGACACTGACTGGCTTAGGCTTAAACATTCTAAACGCTCAAAAATGGGAAAATTGCGGAAAATAAGTTGCGACAACAAATCACTCGGAGCTCACCCCTCCCTTTGATTTTTTGGATGCTTTCACTTCTTTCCACGTTCCCCAGTCCTGCTCTGTGCAAGAGCTTGCCCAAGTGGTGGCTGGGAAATATGAGCATAGAAAATTTTGCGAAACAGGGACAAAAGAGGCTTGGGAATTTGCATGTCCGCCAACATGGCCAATCCAGAATTAAGAAGATACAGTTTTGCAGCTTTGACCGCAGTCTGCCCAGGGATCCGCATTTGACGAACAGATGGGCGGCCCCACTCCTCCTAAGAGAATAAGGCTTGAATTCCCACTGAATGAATTTGAGCTTAGAGATGCAATCATGAAACGTTGATCTCCAAGCATACGGTTTCACAGTAAGAAATGTATGAGGAGGAACACGTTGTTTCCATTGCCATAAAAAGGTGGAGGACTTTTTGTTCGGTCAAGGTGATACTTTCAGCAGCACCCAGAGCCACAGGGGCTCATACCAAAGGCTCCTCCAACCAGTCCTCCTGAGAAGCCCCAGCAACTAGCGAGCCCAAAGAAACCACCAGTGCCAAATCCGAGCCTGCAGAGGACATTACTAAAGCTGAGGAGCCTGGAAAAGCAGAAGCATCAGCTAAGTCGTCGAGGCCAGAGAAGACGAGGAGGAAGTTTAAAGGAGCAGATCCAGGAAAGGAAAGAAAAGCGAGGAAGGAAGAGAGGCGAGATCATCCCGGACACAAAGAAGCCGTGACAGGCACGTCAAGGACAAGCGCACAAGGAGAAAGACAAAGAGCAGGTCTCCCAATCAAGGTCAAGGGAGACAGAAGGAGAGAAAGAGCCGACACGAACCTCCACCCGAACCGGGCTACCTCCTCGACGCACCGGTTGGGAGCGCTCAAGATATCCCAGAGAGCCGGATCATCCACCCCCGAGAAGATGCTGTGGCGAGCCTTCTCAACGAAGCTTGGAGGGAAGCTACGGGGGCACAAGGGAGTCAGGAGGACTTTGGTTCACTACACTCCCATTTTGAAATTGAGGATAATTCTATTGCAAAAGAAGGGAGCGACCAGGAGGAAGAGGATGGCTCCCAAAAGTTTCACCCAATCAACAAGAGCCTTGTGACAAGGCATTTCAAGGAGAGGCGTGCTTGGACACTGGTGAATGATGCCCTTTCAATGCTTGAAAGAAGTTGCAGACCGAGGCACATGGCAGGAAGTAGAGAAATTTTCCACTCCCTGTTTAAGAGCATGTTACACCAGATGATCCAACAAGCGCATTTTTTGAAGCAAGACTCCGAGGGCTCAATAGTCTCTATGGGGTCCAAAGCGGAGGATCCGTTGAGAAGATTTCTCCGGCCGCCCTAGTGGTGATGAAAAGGTTGAGAGCTGTGTTGGAGAACTCACCCCTGTTGAAAGCTGAACTTGTGGATTTGGACTTCAAAACCTTTTTTGGATCTAGAGGGTCGGACTACTCGGGTGAAGAAGTCCGGTTAGCACAAAAAGTGAGTTGTTGGGCTAACATTGAACCATCATTTCCACCAGAGTTTGGGGCTTTGGATATCAGGGAGTTCTGCGAAGGAGGAGTTTTGCATAGTTTTGCACTTTATCAACCACATTGGGGAAACCATCTTACCCATGGAGCAGATCATTGGGAAAACCCCCTTCGGTAATGGTAAAAGATAACCAATGGGAGGAGCTGGCATCTAACTTGGTTGGCCGTGGGCTATGTGCTGTGGTTCGTGAATCTGCCTTGTATCACGTTGGTAACGCTGTTTTACTCAACGGGATATTTTCTGTGTGAAAGGACGAGGTGAAGAATGGAGTCCCCGCGACCTGTTTAAAAATGAAGCTTAAGCCGTGGAACTCCATTAGCCGATCACTCACTGGAGATATAGGCACCCTCCCCATGGTTTCGCAGATGGAAGCATTGCGCATCCATGACAATGAAGTCTTGATGACGTCCTCTGAGGACCTGCGGTGATTTTTCTATTTGTTATCCGTTCCACAGGCGTGGGTGAAGTTTATGGGATTCGGTCGCCGGGTTCCCCGTGCAATGATCCCTGAAGGGGCTGCGGACGACCGGTGGTATCTGGCTGCAAAAGTATTACCAATGGGATACTTAAATTCCGTAGGAATAGCACAACACATACACAGGTGTGTGATCAAATCGTGCCCTGGTGTCCCTTCGAGATCTGGGTGAAGAAATCCAAGAGCTGAGAAGGAACAGGTGCTTTAGCACTCTCCCAAACCTTTATCGAGTGTATTTAGAGAATTTTGATCAGCTCCAACGGTAGATCGGCGACTGGCACTGCTGATAGCTGGAACTTCCAGCCCATTGGTTGAGCAGGTACGGGAGTGTTATGATCAGCACAAACTCCCAAGGCACCCGAAGAAATCTGTTGAACAGGCTCTAAAAACTGAAGTTCAAGGTGCTTGGCTAGATGGAGAAATGGGTACTATGTGACTATGCGCCCTAAACCTGCCAATCTGGTCAAATACAAAGAAATGGCGTTGGGGGTCTTCGGCAATGGGCGCGCTTCCCAAAGGGAAATGCAGGTCATCGGGGGCGGCCTGGTGTATGCAGCAATGTTTCGGAGGCCTTTGTTGAGTTGCCTGAACCAGATATGGCGTTACATCGTAAGCTGTGAGGGCAGGCCTCCTAACAAAAGGTTTTGGTTGTCTCGGGAGATCATGGCTGAACTATTTCATTTTGTCCCTGTTGCCATTCGCCTTCGTCAACTTTAGAGCTCCCTTTGACATGGAGGTTACAGCCAGTGATGCATCGACCACGGGTGGAGGCATCTGTGTAAGTCGAGGGGTCAGTGCTTACGGGTTGGCAGCTAGCCTTAGCCAGGTTCGAGGGGACATTCCGGAGGAAACAGCTCTTACTCAAGTGCTTTGCATTGGGCTTTTTCAATGGAATTGCAGCTCTTAGAGTGGCTTTGGACCCCTTAGGGGTTGCAGTATACGGGCACATATCCATTGAGAAAAACTCTGAGGCCCGAAGGGTAGCATTATATGAGCAAGCCGGGGTAGGAAATTTTACCTGGGTTCCGAAGGTCAGCTCCCAATCAAAGGGCAAGTCGATTTGTGTGCCAACTTTCTAGAGTAATGTTTTTGGAGCCTGGGTGGACCCGCAGGGATTGAGGACTGCAATAATGGAGCTGGCGACATAACGGGACGCGCGCCACAAGCTTCCGCCCTACCAGTTCAAGGACTGTCACTGCGTTGAGAATCTGGAAGGGAAATTATACGACCTCCCAGCATCATTGAAAGGGAGGTCATCACGGGTTTTCCAGTCAACTACACCTTCCAGTGCTACAACAAGGCTCACCAAGGTACTTCTTCATGAAGATTGTCGCCTTCCCTTGGTAGGAAACTCGTGGCATGTTGGGGTAGTCCCCCTTGGCCTAGTAACTCCACTGTCGCTCCAGGACATTGTCAACAGGCTTACCCCTGGTAAAAATCCAGTTCTTCAAGGTCTACCTCTCCGACCCCTCCTGTTGAACGACACTAAAACCTTCTCTCCCAGTGAGAGGTTGGTGGCCAAGATCAATGGGCTGACATCGCTCAAAGGGGAAGACATTCTGTTGCAAAATCCCTGTGAAATACCATAGGTTGCGATCCAGTTTACCGGCGAAACTTTGGAGATGGAGAACGGTCGCTGGATGGAAGTGGTCTGGAAATGTAGAGCATATAATTGTTCTGGAGGCCAGAGCAGTGTTAAGCACTGTCAAATGGAGAGTTACTCAGAGGAAGCAAAACAACTTGCGTTGCTTTCATTTAGTAGATAGCCTACAAGTACTCCACTCATTGACCAGAGGACGTACATCGTCCAGGAAGATGAGAAGCACCATCATGCGCATTAGTGCCTACAGGCGAAATGGCTAAAAAAGGGACATTAGCCAAACACAACCGCAGCAAGGAAAGTAGGAAACTAGAGCGCAAGAAACTAGGTAGACTACGCGATCTCACTGTTCAACCAAAGACTAAAGAGCGTTATAACGAAGGCATGCGGAATTGATTCGCTTTTTTACGACATGAAGAGCTTAAACTGCCCACTCGGCGGGAGGCTATGGATAGCTTGGTCTCAGACTATTTGGAATTCCTCTAGTCAGAAGGGGAAGGACGTGCTGAGGCTAGCACTTTTCTGGCTGGCCTGCAAGACGGACCCTAAACTCAAACATTGCCTCCCTGGATCAGGGAGACTTTTAAAGACATGGTCTATCCATTATTTGCCTTCAAGGGCTCCTGCTCTCACAAAAGAAGTTCTCAAGGCTATGGTAGGTTGGGCTTGTCTGAGGTTCAACTGGAGCAGGAGGAGGAGGCGGTACACCTGCGGCAGCAGCTTGGGAGCCAGGCCTTCATGGCTCCCCTTGTGGCGCTAGGATGAGGCGGCCGATACCAGGAAACCTGGTGCACCACTCCCTTCACGATCACTCCTAGGATCCTTGGGAGTGCAAGACACAAAGGGCAGCCGCACATGACGGCGTGTCTCCACATTTATTTGCTGAAGCCAGCACTGCGATCAGTAAAAGGGCTGGTCTCTTGTTTATCCATGAAGACATAAGGACATACCCATAAAAATGATTCAAAAGAGATGGGGTGGATGACCAAAGACCATATACATATCGTTCGTTATTATATGTCACGTTCTATCTAGTTAATTGTACATATTACATTTGGTCATTACAACTTATTTTAAGGGGAAACTATGATAACATATTAAAACTGTAGTAAAACATACAACTATAAATCATAAATAGTCATATAATGTCATATATACAATTATAACTACATGACATACAACCATAGTTCGATGGGGAAACACGTCCGGCACAGCTCCGAGCCGCGGCGACAGTTCCACGTCCGTCCCCACGACGCGAGTTTCGGCGCGCGCAGTGCGCCGAGCGAAGCGCCGGAGGAGACGCGGAGCGAAGAGCAGAGAGAAGGCGACCAACAGCACCACGGCACCTCGAGTTGGCCATAGGAATCTCTGTATGAAGATGCATATGAGGAATTAATGTGTATTCATATATATATATATATATCTATATATAAGTACAATAAAGAGACAATACAATATCATATGGAACAACAGAATATCATAGTAAAGAAAATAACATCATACAAATGCATATATATATATATATGTATATATGTATATATATGTATATATGTGTATATATATATATATATATAATCAATTATTTATATATAATATATTATATTGTGCAATTTAACAGTATTTTGAGTTTGAAAAACATGAAAAACATACTAATAACATAAAATGTAGTTGGGATGTTTAGAGTATTGTTAGTTGTGATATAGCATAGCATAATACAAGTTAATATTATATACAATAATGTCATATAGTGTGTTTCGTGCAAGTGATGACCTACACCACCAAAAGCTACAGCAAAAATAAATCTAAACAATGTTTCAAACGTTAGTGAAGGTAAATTCAACACACGTCATAAGATGTCACAACTGGATCCTTGGAATAGGTTCCACTCCTGGTGGACAGAACTTCCATAAATCACAGTGTCAAACTCTCCAAAAGGATCTGGTTGACGGCACAGAACTGCATATAATACAATATAATTCTTACAAAATTACATAACCCAATTTAATTGATATCATGTTAGGATTCAAAGCCTTCAAGCACGGGTGTTTGTCTGGGAATGCTCCAAAATCTAAATTGTCTATCATCATTTTCCTGATATTGGGTATGCTCCATTTTAAATGCACACACTCGTCGCCACTGGGACATCAGCAAAAAAGCAGCAAGTTTGAGGGAAAAAATCACGCTGTACAATGTTATACCTAAGGGTGTCCAAATCAAGGCTGAACTTGAGGCAACCCTTGTGGGCCAAGGGTCCACTTTGAGATGGACCCTAGGGTCACTTTGGAGGGTTCAGGCTAGGCCAGGGGACCAAAGGCATCAAATGAAACATTTAAGTTGAAAGATTTAAATGTTATGAAAAACAAAAAAACATATTCAGAAACAAAAAATACAATTGTTCTTAACATTTTTTTGTTTAAAAACAACCATATTGAAGTGAGAAACCAACAAGCTTGAATTAAAAAAACAAAAATCAAAAAAAAAAACAGATTCAAAAACAAAACACACCACATTAACCATATTCCCAAAATAAAATTGTGTGTGTTCTGATATTTTTTTGTTTAAAAACAACCATATTGAAGTGAGAAACCATATTCCCAAAATAAAAATGTGTGTTTTCTGATATTTTTTTGTTTAAAAACAACCATGTCGAAGTGAAAAACCATGTATGTTTTCTGATATTTTTTTTGTTTAAAAACAACCATATTGAAGTGAGAAACCATATTCCCAAAATAAAAATGTGTGTTTTCTGATATTTTTTTTGTTTAAAAACAACCATATTGAAGTGAGAAACCATTAAGCTTGAATTAAAAAAACAATAATTCAAAACAAAAAACGCATATTCAAAAACAAAACAAACCATATTAACCATATCTCAAACCAAAAAAAATATTTTCTGATACTTTTTTTTGTTTAAAAACAACCATATTGAAGTTTTAAACCAACAAGCTTGAATTGAAAAAACAATATTCAAAACATTTTTTTGTTCAAAACCCACCATCTTGAAGTGAGAAACCAACAAACTTGAATTGAAAAAACAATATTCAAAACATTTTTTTTGTTCAAAACCCACCATCTTGAAGTGAGAAACCAACAAACTTGAATTGAAAAAACAATATTCAAAACATTTTTTTGGTTCAAAACCCACCATCTTGAAGTGAGAAACCAACACACTTGAATTGAAAAACAATATTCAAAAGCAAAACAAACCATAATCGAAAACAAAAAAATAACATATTCAAAAACAAAACAAACCATATTTATAATATTCTAACAAATAAAAACATGGTATTTTCTGTTTTTTAGTTTAAACACAACCATATTGAAGTGAGAAACTAACAAACTTGAATTGAAAAAACAACACTCAAAACAAAACAAACCATGTTCGAAAACAAAACAAACCATATTCAAAAAAGAAAAACATGTTCTTTTCTGATTTTTTGTTTAAAAACCACCATCTTGAAGTGGGAAACCAACAAACTTGAATTGAAAAAACACTATTCAAAACAAAACAAACCATATTCGAAAACAAAACAAACTATGTTCGAAAAAAAACACAACATATTCAAAAACAAAACGAACCATATTAATCATATTCAAAAAACAAAAATCAGTTTGAAAAACAACATTTTGAAGAGAAACCAGCAAACCTGAAATGGCTTGATAAATACATTTCAAAAACCAAACAGTGTGATTTATGGCAACCAACTTTTGCTTTGACAACCCTTGATTTTTATGGTAACCAATGGCAACCATTGACCATCATATTTTTTCATTTTATTTTATGGAAAACTGAATGCGAGAGACCATCTTCAAAACCAAACGGTTTGCTTTCTGATAACCTTGTTGTTTTTTAATGGCAACCAATTTGAAGTGATAAACCAACTAACTTGGAGTGATAAACCAACCAACTTGAAGTGAGAAACCAACCAACTTGAAGTCAAGAATGCAGTGTCCAAAACCAACCTGTATGTTTTATGGTAACTAAGATTAAGATTATTTCGAAGTGAGTTCAGTGAAATTACAAAAACATACAGAAGCCATGTTTGTGTTTGTGTTTGGGTAATTTCAGTGTCTCCAGTCTCCATTTCACATCCAATGAACCATGTGGTGGATGGTTTTTTAGGTGTTTTACAAACTCTGTTGTTCTGGAAATGTTTTGGTTTGAACCATACAAGTTTATACGAATACAAGGTTTTGAAAATGACGGATGTGACAAAAGCAATTTAGCACCATGTTAATATTACACATTTTTGCAGACTCAACATGCTGGTAAAGACCAGTGCGGGTTCACTGAGGTTGAGGCTGTCTTTTTTCAACCGCTGGCGAAACTGGTTGTCGAATTGTCGAATCAGTCGAATTATTGAAACATCGGTTTGCATTTTGCCTACTGGTGCCTCCATCAAACAAAGTGGTTAAACAGATGTGATGTGATGTGCATAGAATTTGGACTGAGCTCGTTTGTTGCTGGATATATCGCAATGGATGGATGGGACGAAGGCATGAAGCAAACCACCATTGAATTCGTTTTTTTTAATTAGTCCAGTCCATACCATACAGAGGACATACAGTCCATACAGTCCATACAGTCCATACAGTCCATACAGTCCATACAGTCCATACATACCAGTGCATGGACCTGCTCATCCGGGGCATCCACCGATCCACAGCACATGGCAAGCTGCCAAATGGTAGCATGCCGCCAGATAATGATAATAGACAACTTAACCTAACAACCACGCACAAAGAAACAAACAGCACAAATTAGGAAAGTTTATTAGGACTTGATTGTTTGAATATGAATGTATGACACAGGATCTGGTCTGGTTTGATGCTTTGGGGGCAGGAAGTATTTTATCAATTTAAGAGCAAATACCTTAGCAGTTTCATCCATCAGTCAACTTAACACTCAACACTTGAGAAGGCAACAACCTCGGTTGCTCGGTGCGCAATGATGTCGAAACCGAATCAACCTTTTTTTTTGTCGTCGCAACTTCGGCGGCTGCTGCAGACTGCATGGATGTGCAGTGAGACACTGGCTTGTGATGTGGATCAGCATCTTGTCATGCAAGATCAAAAACATATGTAAGCGCACAAACCATGTAACCATGACTCGCCACCAAGTATGCGATGTGCGATGTCAATAATGTCAATCACAAATGGCACGGATAACGTATGATCCTGTAGGCTTTTTCATTGCATTCATTTCAAGAAATATAAAATTAGAGTTCCTAGAGTTGTAAAATGCTTGAACATCTAGATCACATATATTGTACAGTGCGGCAGCGCAATTCAATCCAGATATGGTTATATTTCTTAATTTCTTAGAGGGGAACGGCCATGAGTTTAAGCGTAGCTGACTGATGAGTAGTTGATGAGTTGATTGTTGTGATGGTGAGTCATGGTGGCGATGGTGGCGGTGGTGGTGAGGGTGGGGTACGCACAGGGAATTGAGTATGCATTATGGTGTGTCAATGTTCAACCATATATGTCGTATATGTTGCATCTGTATCTAAGGCATGGTAATCAACGGTGGGACACTGGATGCGATGCCAAATGGTCTGTGACACATAGCCACTGGTAGCCTGTGGTAGTTCCTCAAGTTTTTCTTTAATCGAATCATCAATCATTCTTAATGTTTTTGATTGCTCTATTGCCTCAGCTTCGGCATCATGAATTTGCGAGCTAGTATTAAAAGAAATGCTTTAATAGTCTCAACAACAGGATTTGTTCTTCGGGTGCGTGCCTGCGTGCCAAAACATCCCAGGCTTCATTCTTTGGAGAAAGCCTTGCCAAGAGGCTGCAAAGTGGCACGAAACATTCGCGAGACGGATATGGCATCTCAGCTGAATTCAGCGTGCGCTCACTCCACGTGCTGCTGATTGCTGCTGCCTTCCATGTTGGTGTCACATCGTTCTTAGTTCTCAGGGTCCCAGGGCATCCCAGGGCTCAATTTTCAATCACGGTATGACGTTCTGACAATTGATTTTTGTTTTGGTCATATGGTCATATGTCATACATGATATGATATATGTATGTATACTGTCAGACAGCCTGTCAGACTGTCAGCAATATATTTTGTTTCATATCAATTCAGATTTCTTGTCATGAATATTATATATATACGGTTAGTTTCAGGATCATAATGCTTCTTAATACATATTATATACAAAAGGGCTTGCACAAGAACATTACGCTGCGCGGTCAGCAGCGCCAAGCCAAACTATTACATTCTGGTATGTTTATTCATAGACCACCGTTGCTTGCCCATCCAAGGTAGTTAACGCAGAGATCAACACTAGAATGGTGAATCTTCGTTCCATCCCGAGCATTTTGCTTAGAGCTGGAGTGGTTGATTCCCAGAGCCTTGCGAATTGGGAAATGCAGATCGATGATGAGATCATCCGGAGACGAAGCACAAGCATAGGTGCTTGCAGTTCAAACACAAGGAAACGATCACATGGTGATGTATTTGATGGCAACAGCGCTGACATGTCATCAGACATCATGTCATCCAACAAGTCAGCCAATGATCCCGATGCTGCCACGCCTCATCATCAGCAGCGGCTCCAAGACTCGCAGTTTGATGCGCCTGATATGTCGGAATCCAAGTCGGAATCCTTCATGAGTTTGGGTTCATTTGATGATGTGGCAGATGATCATGGTGCTCACACTAGCACTGCTTCAAGAATAGGTATCGTATGGCCAACGGAATCTACAGGGGCGATTGTGCCAGCACAACCAAAACTTGATTTTGCAAATTTGCACAAACTGGAACCCGAACAACACCGCGCTTTGCTCGAGTCACTGGACAAGCCAGACTTGGTAGCTTACTCAATGCGACAACATTCGATGGTAGCCAATCATGCGCAGACCATTCAATCACTACGACGTGAGTTGAAAACTGAGAAACAACGCACACGACGAGCTGTTCATTCATTGAATGCGCACAAAGAAAAAATACTAACCCTCAAAAATCCTGAAATCACTGATCTGCAAGTTTTCAGGGGAAAGGCGAAGAAACTGTCCTGGAGGGGATCTATATCACTGGGCCTACGGAAGAGTATAGCCTTTGTGTCGGCATCATCGTTTCCGATGTCATCTCTTTTAGATATTGGCAGGCAAACAGTGACCAGATGTGAAGTCCTCGTTGGTGCATACATCATGATGAGAAGTGTGTTTTTCCACAGGGTCTTGCTCCTAATTCTGAAACGACTTGCCTCCGTACAGTCTGGCGAGCACCATCCCGAGTTTCAGCAAGCTCAGCCGGCAGAAAACCTCGGAACTGACATCGTTTTGCATGGCAGGTCAGGTCTGAGTTCAATAGATGTGGCATCTCACAATGATGCTATATGCAAGGACTTCGGATTGCCATTGGTAGATGCACCAATATCAACAAGTGCGCCGATGTTGGCTTCAGGTGATTCAACTGATTTTTGCATTGGGTGTACATTCTTCAGTGGAGACGCAACCAACTCTGCAATCTGGAGGCGTCAAAAATTACAGGGATTGATGGTGACATCAGGTGTGATGCTGGACTGGGATGCATTGTGCCAAACAAACTACCGAAAAGCTTTCCGATCTTTGTCTTGGGTGTCCTTCGGCCCTTTTTGCTGTACAATATTTTTCCCCGGACTTGACTTGATGAATTGTTTCACCATTGGACCATTGAAAACTACGAATCAAATTTAAGGCTTAGGGCCTCTTGATTGAATTATGTTTTTATATCTGTATATACAAAAATTATGTATTATATTCAGTATATCTATACATAATCAATATATACACATAATATCATTGTATTTATATATAAGACTAAGATGTTTTTGGGACTCATATGGCCGGTATGGCCAGTTACTGACAGGACCATTCGTCGCTTAGTGCCTTAGTGCTTGGCAGTGCTTGGCAGACAACTGAGAACTTGTTGATTTTCAAAAGGTTTGTCTATGATGAAGATTTGTTTTGGTTCGATATTGGTGACGGTGACCAGCGACAAGTAGAGGGTTTTCGTTTTTGTTAAGCTGGTGCCCACAGTGACAACTGTGGTAGCGGTTGTGCACCACACCACACACCCAGGTCTGACCTACAAGTATGTGCACACGGCACCGGTGGTGGCAACATGGCAATTATTTTGAAACAGCTCAAACGATTGGGCATTCGATCCTGGAATGAGTTGGCTGAGTTGAAACAGTGCCTTGCCTGTTAAAGTTAAACACCAAACAAGGACGGCTGATAAAGGCTCCAAAATAGAAATGAATTAGCTCACCAATCACCAACCACTCTACTCTACCACTAGCCATGTGACAAGTGGAATGAGTCGACTCTCATGTGGCAGTGTGACATAGACTGGATTCCGGGACTGTGGGGAACAGGATAGCAGGTAATCATTTGCAAATTCAATTTTCTCTTCTATATGCAACAACTACTTTAACAACTTGTTCAACGGGCATGCCTGAGATAGATAGATAGATAGATAGATCGATCGATAGATAGATAGATAGATAGATAGATAGACGATAGATAGATAGATAGATAGATAGATAGATAAGTAGATAGATAGATAGATAGACAGATACACAGACTGACAGGCAGAGAGACAAACAGACAGATAGAAAGATAGACAGATAGACAGAGAGACAGGGAGATAGACAGATACTAATAGACATATGTATATATATAGTCTTTTTTGAGCACCAAATCTCTTCATGATGGGGCCATGTCTCATGTCATAGGGCTCACAAAAAAAAGTAACAAAGGCAAACAACTGACGAAACTTCAGGCCAAGACTACTCATAAGTTTTGATGCCATGATGTCAGCGTCAAGTTCAAGGTTTTGACTTGGTTGGTTGGGTTGGGTTGGAGGGAAAACGTCAGGCATGGGCAAGGGAACAATGGTAATGGAAACGATGAACAATGCTGGTTTATAGTTTATGGGTTCCAAGCCTGAACCAACTGAGGAAGGGTGAGCTTCCCAAATCTTACATCCATATCTTTCTGACAACGACCGACAATGGATCCGATCAACTGGCTTGTCGAAGCCATCTGAACTTGGAGTTTTCCAGCAATCCGGGCTTGGATTCACAAATATTTTTGGGTCTGTCCTGTATGAAGCACCAATACCATCTCATAGCAAAATCTCACCTTCAGCTTTGTGATGTCTACGCTCGGAAATTGAGACGTGCGTGGAAATATTTCAGCGCCCTGGCGACACTTTGTCATGTTTGGCGCGGCCATTTGTCAAAGATTCATGCCATATGGTATCAGCAACATCAACACGATGCTGACTTCCTCAAACAAGTAGCGACGAACAAGATGCCTCCTTTGGCAGTGGCTGGTAGGTGGGCTAGTGTTGATGGTGCCTCAGCTGAATCCGCGGGTGCTAAATATCAAAGCAAATGGTGACAACATCGACAACATCATGACCACATGATGTAAGTGGCCGTATGGTGTTGTTTTTGATGGTTGATTTGTTGAATGGTCTAATGGTCTTGCTAAAAGACACAAACTCGTTGGACATTGGACTCACAGGCCATATGGGTAACTGTCGGCATGTTCAAAGCAACTTCATGTAGAACTTCTCAGCTGCAACCATCATATGTTGCAGTATGTTGGGCCATGCATGGCGTCACTTTAGAGTAGAGAACATACATACAAGGGATGGATGATGCATAATGGTTCCCTTTTGGACTACCTTTGAGACCTTGAGTTTCTGGCCTTTGTTGGATGCGTATATTATTTGAAGAAATCATAAGATATATTTATGCATCGGGTCACTGACAATGTGTTGATGTTTTGCTTCAGCTGTTTCCGCATGCCGTCAAGGTGTTGAAGACTTCTTTCTGGCCACAGGGGCAGGGAACATTGCGAAGTTGTTTGCTGATACTTTTGGAGAAGCACCGATGACTGTAACAACCAAACGCAAAGATGGCGATGGTACTGGCGAAACCAGTGGCGATGTGCTCGATGAACTAGCACTTGATGACTCGACTTACTACAAACAAAAAATCACCAAATGGGTGAAGAATGCGCTGCATACTGTTGGTGACTCAAGCTTTTGGTTCATGTTATTTGTGGCTCACAAAACCAGGAATCCTCTACTTCATTTCTACCGGATCCTTTGTGTGAACTTCAAAGGTGTGACAGATTCTGGTCGCATGCCAGTGGTCGAGCTTGTTTCCTATCGGATAGACACCATTCGGCAAGAGTATGATGTCATCCTGCAAAGATTTCATGAATGGACAAAGCAAGCTAAATCGTTTGCTAAAACAAATTCTGAATCTCTATGCTTTGACAGTGGTGCTGCTGCGAGTGGGAGCGAAGACATCACTGACGCATCTCTGTTTGGACTGGCGGCTGCGCTTCTTCTTCACAACGCGGCTGCATTTGATCGACGCGTAGCACGCCTGTTCAACAGGTACCTTGGTTGTGATTGGGCTAGCAAGGCATGTGACATGTGTTCATATGTGTGATGTGTGCGATAATGACGCATGACATATGACACATGATCAATGAGCATAGGCGCGCTATCTTGTTCGGGGTTTCAACTTACTTACAACTCAAGGTGCTGTCATGGTCGTAGCTGTATATAGTCGTCTATAGTCGGTATTAGACGCCTTTTTGTTGTTAGTTGTTGCTGCTGCTGTTGTTGTTGCTTGTTGGCTTTGACCACAATGTCAAGATGAAAAGATTTCATGTTTGAAACAGAATAGGTTTGGGTTTCCCTGTGTCTCCACTCATCAAGTGGTTCCGATGTGTTAGCTAGTGTCAGTGTCAGCGTCTAAGGTGGCCATGGCGTCTATTTCGCCTACTGCATGGCAATCTCCAAGTTGCAGATGTTACGCGGAGGAACATTGCCACCCAGCTCATGAACAGCCAGCCTGACCAACTTGAACATACCACTTCGAAGATTAGAACATTGTGCATGTGGGACCTCAAATATGTTGCTCAGACTGGCATGTTGCGTGCAGGGTCCCGTCTTCATGGAATCCTTTCGATGATTGGGATGCATCTCAAGTTAGATGCGGGTGAGCTTGAATCTCTGAACTCCCAAATCAAGTCAACAGTAGGGCAAGCTACTACAGCAATGTCGCTTGAACTGCTGTCAAGTCGCGTCACTGTGCGCAAGAGTCTGACCATGGATGTGCACGGGCGGCCAACCTTCAGGAATTTGAAACAACTCGCTGAGACAATTGCATCCCGGTCTACACTTTATCAGGGGTCTGAATCAAGTCTTCTTGCTGATAGTGACCGATGGGTTCCACCATCAGCTGTTCACATTTCCACATGCAGTCCCCAACGCTATGACCCAAGTATGCGACTGACAGTGTCCGAACAGTGGGGGTTGAAGTACAACAAGTTGCTTATGAAAGCCCTTCGCCATCATCAAAAGGAAAACCTACCAGCGTTAGCACTGGGAGTGTGTTTCCACTATGCGAGTCATGAAGTTATGTACATAGTTGCAGAATTGTCTGGTAGAACATGTCAAGTTCAGATGATGGATCCAATGAACGTTACAGCACGGACATCGGCCGGTATACCAAAGGACAACATGAGTGGAACATGCGAACAGCTTGTCAATATGCGTGTGGGTGTGGATGGTGTGGATGGCATAGTGGTTGAAAACCAGCCAGAAGAACTTTCAATTCGACAGCAGCTGTGGCAACTTCCTACAAACTTGAGCTTTTCCGCGTTGGTGTCGGTCTTGGGACAACAGCATGACGACGTTGTTGAAAAGAACAAGTGTGTGCATATGTTTGTTGCCGATCTTGCAATTTGCACTTCGCAAGAGACACTGCAATCGAACCGGGTGCGATACAAAGTTAGCAGGGCCTTCTACATTGCACAACTTGTGAAACGGAAAGCATACACCAAGAGAGAGAAGAAACCACACACCGATGATGCAAACATGTCTTCCGATGATAATGAAAGTGGTTTCAGTGAAGAGAATGATGATATTTTTGATGATGAGGAACAAATTGATGATGAAGAACATGAAAACATTGAACGAGAAATCAATGGCGAAGATCTTGAAGCCTTTGATGACATGATGGAGGAATTGAAGGACGATGAACTTGGCCGAGATTTGCTTGATTTAGATGAAATAAACAGCAATTTCGTCGCTGCCGCCAGAAGCAAACAGGAAGAACAATTGTTTGTTGATCCAGACGAAGTGTCTGCAAACGGTCCCGACAGTCTTGGTGATCAGGCTGAGTTGGAACGATCGTTTGAAGACGAGTTGGGGGAAACATTGCTTCAAAGTTTTTGCAATCAGCGTCATGAGAGAGTACCAGCAGAACGACCACATCCTGTCTCAACTCTGTCTGAAGATCGGGTGTTAGCTGCGTTGGATCAGTGGAGCCGCCAAATGAGTAGATTTTGTGAGGCGTGTCAGCTTATGGTTCAAGGTCTTGATTCATTTGAGCCAAGCAATCCTGACGGGTGTCTCAGTCGGGATGTTTCTTTGTTGGTGCATGAGACTGACACATGTGACAATGTATCTTTGGTGACTTGGGTGAAACCATACAAGGCCCTATCAGGAAGGGTAGTGTCTGTTGATGATACTGCAAGCTTGATTTATCCTTCACACTTCCTGCCGAAGCGGTCCTTCCACAACAGCATCATGGTGCTACCGCATTGTGGTGTTCGGATCAAGAAGCAAGAACGAGATGTTGTACCAGATATATATCTGTATCTGCAGAAATTGTTCAGCATTGGTTTGGCAACACTGGCATGCTCTGCTCTTGGTTCGGACAACAGAGAGTTGGCAAACTGTGTTTACGATGATGCATCTGGGTGTTCTGTATGTGTTGCTTGCGGGCATGGTGAGACTCACGGTTTGATGCGTCAATGTGCAGCATGTTTACAATGGTGGCACTGCCAATGCAGTGATAAGTCAGCTTCCTTTGTTGCAAGCTACGTTGCAACACGTGAAGTGGCAATGCTCAAGGACTATGATGTTTGTGCGAATGATCTTCCATTCCTTCTCCTGTCTGTGACCTAGTTGATGGAACTGACTTGAAAGAGGTCATGAGGTTGGGTTAGGTTCAATACGCAGTTCACACAACTAGGTAAGGCAACTCATCACTCACAAACGAGATTTGCAAAACCCATGAAAGGCGCATAGCAGTTCAGAGCTATTTGTCACTGAAACTGGGAACAACAAACAAACCGTAAGGCAGCAACATTAATGTAGGGGATGTGATATGAGTTACCTTGCCTCGACTTCTCACACTGCCACACTGCTGAGGCAGCAGGATAGCGACACAGCCACCATTTTCACCGAGATGTTTCCACCTTCAGTGCCAGCGCATACTTCAATTCTTCGGATGGCCCGTGCAAAAGATCTACTACCCTTGCAGCTTGGTATGAATGCATAATGCATGACATGACTGCAAAGTGCAACTTTCGCGATTACAGCTAGAAACGAGTCGAGTGTGATAATGGCAAATGGTAAGCAAGATACGGTGTTGTCGGGCTACATGATAGCAATCAATCATGGATTGCAACATCCAAGGGTTGAAAAGAATATTTATCAACAACATGTCTCGATGGTTATGATTAAATTGTAAACTACATGTGAAACATGAGCATATAAAAAATATGTGACACTGGTGATGTGGGTCGTGAGTTTACATTTGTAAAACATTGTTCTTCTTCTTCGGTACTCCTGGTATTCCGGAATTCTTCTACTTTTTCATTCATCATCACATTGATCTTTCAAAGAATGGCTAACCATGTTGTTGATTTATTTTATTTGGTGTGAGTCAAATGACATGTACGTATACTGAGGGACGATATCAGCAATCGAGTTCGGCAAGCCAGATTCTCCGCTCTTTGCAAAGCATGCACCTTTGCAGTGACTCAAGGCCAGGTCGCTGCATAACAAGCTGACACAGTTGATTTGAAAACACACTTGTTGTGTCAAGTTGACAAGTTCAAAGTAATTTGATTTAGTACTTGGTGAACTAGATGATGGGTTCGTGGGTAGTTGTTTTAGGTTAATGTTGTCAGTCCGGGCTGTTGACACTGATCGCTTGTGCTAGCCAAAACAATCATTGACAGATTGTTATGTGTTCCATGGTCGTAAGTTGTATGTATGTATGGTATGTGTTTCAGATCGATGTCAGGTGTGGCTTCTTCGTCCTCAAGCTCATCGGCGCCTTAAATGGCTTTTGTATAGGACCAGGACCAGGGGGAGTTCATATTCTATGTTACGTTAACACACTTTGGTTCTTGAAAGACTTGCATGGTGGTCACAAACCAAGGTCACAGCCATAGTTGTCATCAGTTGTCAAGTTGTCGCCGCTTGTCATCGTTGTCAGCGTTGACCGTTTGTTTTCTTATCGTAATCTCTACTCCAAACACTACTATGCTGATGTTAGTTAGGGTCAGTAGCTGAATCCACCGTGGAATACACCCTCCACTCCACATGACTTCGCATGCAACCAGCGAGAGGAATTAGCGGAACCTACGCTGAAATCGCTGCTGCCAATCACAAAGTCTATGTCTCAGCCTGTCTCAGCAAGACGTTGTCGGTCAAGTCAATCAAACAGCTGAATGCTGTTGATGTTAGATGTGCTACTGTTGTTACAGTCAGTTACTGTTATTCAAAATTTCACCTCTAGAACGATATGGCGGGGATGGAGAGAACGGCTGATCACTGAATTCAGAATGTCAGAATGTGTGTTCTTTTCTTTTTTGGCTCAATCATTGCCATGCTGGGCATCAAAGATGCACAGTGAGTTAACACCACATCACAACACCTGATCTTGGGTGTCCCTTTGGTGTCTTGCCGTGTGAATCTAAATCTAATACGACGGTGTCTTTGCTGCGCTATGGAACAATCAGCGGCATGGTCATATGCATTGCGATCAACACCACCTGGATACAGTTTCGATTTAGAATCTGGGTCGTTCACTAGAGTGGTCTCGGACGACAATGCTGAGTATGTTCTTTCTGATCCAAATCAATTTCAGGGGCATGGAGCCGTTGGATCTGCAATTGATTGTTCCAGCACAGTGTCATTTGATCCAAGTGACGTGGTGCCTTCTCAGTCCGTGCAATCGCCCAGCCAAACATCAGAGACTGAGCTGTCGTTGGGGAACCAGCAGTTTCTGTCAAGTCCTGGGTTGGACACTGACCGTGACACATGGAATACGACATGTCCCATTGTGATGATGCTGCTAGCTGATCGTACAGAGGGGCCACGGGTCTCCGAGTTTGATGAACTGAATGAGCTAGTCAATTGGAGACCAGGTGTGCCCGGTGTGCCTATGGATGGTGATGTCGATGCTACTGCAGTTGCTATGCATACAGGAAATGCAACTACAACCCTTGCCTTTTCGCATGATGATGGTCATGATGGTGGATGTGGTAAGTATGAATCCAAAGTGGGTGAGGGAGATGTAGCAGCTGGCCCTGCACCCTTTGATGGTTTGTCTTCGCAAGGTGGTGAATCTGCTATCGACCCGCAGGATGCTCCCGATGATGAGCTTCATGATGATGATGATGACACTATGTCAACAAGTTCCCAGTCAGGTGTGTCTTCACCATCTGTTTCACGTGGTGATGGACTTGCACATAGCATGGAATGTGCCTATTGTGTGTGTTTGGCAAATTGTTCTGCATGTGGACGTGAACTGCGTGTGCCGCGGAGCTCTCGATCTGAGCACCCTGATCATCAAGCACCAGGCCAATCAAAATGACTTATGGAATCCATCAACTAGATTGCAATGCTGCACTATGTCGATTTGGGCAGAATGAGTATGATGAACTACCATGTCCGACACAGACGTGTCGTATCGTTCTTATGATTTGAATGTTTATCGATGTCTCATCGTTCAAACTTGAGACTGATGTAACATAGCCATGGGGTCAGGCAAGTTGGCAACACCAATCACGCTACAGTGACATGCTGTATTGATGGAAAAAAGCAGTTACACGCATACGTGTGGTTCGGCATGCCATGGACCAACATTACCCACAGCATCCAATCAGTGCAACAATAGACCTTCAGCTCAGAAACACTTCAGACCGGCTGAGGTGATAGGCAACTCATCGTGTCGCTGATGATGTGCCAGAGCCTCATGAATCGATGCTGGCAGAAGCAATGCAAGTGATCATCCGCATTTGTTGTTGATATATCACTACAGCTATACATTACAAATCACAATTATTCTATTATGTATTGTCATAAATATACACGCATATTATGCATATGAATTGTTAGTATGCACACCTAAGATCACATAAGAGTATCCAAACAAAAAACTCACATACACATATCAGCATATGTTGACAGTTTCACATCTCATTGTGTATAATGCTTTGTCTATCTTTCTATCTATATATTGTCATTCAATATTTTATCTATATGTTTTATATGTTTATATACCGTATAGGCTATCCTGCCCTAGGCTACCCTGCCCTAGGCTACCCTGCCCTAGGCTACCCTACCCTAGGCTACCCTGCCCTAGGCTGTTTTATATGTTTATATACCGTATAGGCTATCCTGCCCTAGGCTACCCTACCCTAGGCTACCCTACCCTAGGCTACCCCACCCTAGGCTACCCCACCCTAGGCTACCCCACCCTAGGCTACCTCACCCTAGGCTACCCTGCCCTAGGCTACCCTGCCCTAGGCTACCCTACCCTAGGCTACCCTACCCTAGGCTACCCTAGCCTAGGCTACCCTACCCTAGGCTACCCTGCCCTAGGCCTAGGCTACCCTACCCTAGGGTACCCTACCCTAGGCTATAGGCTGCCCTACCCTTACCCTAGCCTAGGCTACCCTGCCCTAGGCTACACTGCCCTAGGCTACACTGCCCTAGGCTACCCTGCCCTAGGCTACCCTGCCCTAGGCTACCATGCCTTAGGCTACCATGCCTTAGGTCACCTTGCCCTAGGCTATCCTGCCCCATACCCTAGGCTGCTCTTAGGCTAACCTGCCCTAGGCTACTTGCTCTGCACTAGGCGACAATACAACACTCCAAAAATATCATATATGTATATGTTCAGAGCATGCATTATAAATATAAACTATGAATTGTAAGGTTTGGTCTATGATACACTATATATATATATATATATATACATATGTATATTTATTTCCTGAAGAATATTTGGTATCCAGTTGTTTTGAAAATAAAGATAATGTAATCATACCGTTTGTTGTTTTAATAGTTTTCTGTTGGGTGGTCGTTGTTTGTATGTTTGTACATGTACATGTGTGCGTGTGTGTGTGTGTGTGTAGGTTTGTAGGTTTGTAGGTTTGTATGTATGTTTGTATGTATGTATGTATGTATGTACGTATGTATGTGGGTGTTTTGCATATCGCTCTGTGTGCATCCTGCAATCAAAACATCAACGCGCACATACACAAATATGTATATATGTAGGTTGTTTATATATTTTACAAACCAATTAGGTTTATTGCTTTGTGCAATTGTGGCATTCTGACGGTGCTGTGGGCATGTAGATGCACATGGCATGAGCATGTGCTCCAACGTTTTGTTTGGATGAGTTTGGCCAAGAGTGGATCAGACCTGTCTTGAAGTTGACGGGGTTGTTTCAATGGCTGCACCACCCAAGTTTGAAAAGGCTACATGTGTAATCCAGAGCCATGCGAACGATGATGTGCCGCAAACCAATGCATCCAATGTGGTCTTATACAGGACAAAGTGCGGTTGTGATGTTTGATGCAAGCCATCCTTAAAACATATAATAGATTGCTCAAAGGGAGTGAATCCAAAGCATAAAAAACACATTTGGCAGTTATTTTGGTACCAGGACATCACGCCCGCCATCTTCATTCAGTGACTCGCAACATGTGTGCTTGGTGACGAAAAACGACAAGGACAAGTGCTATGTCATGAATGGGTGGGCAACATCGGTGACTGTGTGGACAGTGCATGATGGAACCACAGATTCCTTTGCTTCTTTACCAGCAGCATTGACAAAACGATTCAAGTCCACAGCAAACATCAGATCACATATGAGCTTCAACACATCAAGCAAGGTGTATGTTGTGGTTCTGGAGAACTACATCAGCAAAGGTGTCTTTCAGTTTGAGCTGTCCAATCCGAAAATACGGCTTGGGTATGGAAAGATTGATATTCAATATATCCATCCAGACAGTACCAAAGCCGCTGACATCCAGCGAATGTTCACTGCCAAGCCTTCACGTGGGGGTGATGGTGATGTAGCAGAAACATCACAGGGTGCCCTTCCTGATCAGCTGTCACAAGTGGCTACAGCGGCAGTGACACCTACAGCCAAAACAGAACCAGAACAACACCAGTCGATGAACCAGGCTCCTACTCAGACTTCACAACAGATGAGTACGAGTGATCTTGCGAAGGAAGTAGAACCAGAACCAGTAGAAGAAACAACAGGGTTTGAAGAACCAACTACAGCGCCTGTATCCATGACACAGTCCAATGCTTCTTGTTTTTGAATGCTTGGAAAGCATTGTATTGGTATTGGTCCAAGTATGTGATTGTTCATATGGCAATGTCGTTATGTCTATTCACTGCACATGACTCCATGCTATAGAATAACTTTCATTGGCTCAGCTGAGGCTGCGGCTGCTGCTGATTCATCACCTAGGCACATTGAAAGTGGTGGACAAGGTGTCGATGCGACTCCTGATGTCAACGACAATGCCATCGAGGCCAAGTCTACTAGTGAGTCTACTACTGCACCGGCTGTGGTTGCACCAGTCCCATCACCATCAGGCAATGCTGAGTCTGGGCTGGTGGGTGGTCATGATGGCCATGATGGTCCTCATGATGGTAATACTGGTGAGACTGGCACTGGTGAAACTGAGACAAATGATGTTGGTGTTGGAAGCAGAGTTAGTGACAGTCGTGAGGATTCAGTTGACGGCCAACCAGCAACACAAACTTTGTCCGATGTGGATATGGATTCCGATATGATCATTATCAGTGCACCTACCACTGCTGGAAGCAACAACATGACGCCATTTGATGTCGTGAACAGACACTCACCAGCAAATGGAGTTCGGAGTTGGTTTGATTTTACCATTTCTTTCTATTCCATCACAAAAAAACAAGAACGAACACAATCATTGGCAGCATTGTGCATATGCCATATGCTGCTTATTCATGGTTTAGCCAGGGTGCCAGCTGCTGTTTCTGAGGCTGGCCGGATGACTTTATCTCGACATACTTGCACATAGAGCCTGAGATGCAAGACTGGAGCGTGGAGGATACATTCTTTTTGAATGACAGGGACTACATGGACCAGCAGCCAGAATGCAAACTGTTGATGTGTCTCTTCAAGAAGATGCAATTATCCACTTACTCCACTGCCTATTCGGGCATTGACAGCCCGGGAACTGCATATATGATGCTCCGGGTAGCAGCCGGATATCAGCTTGGAGAAGGTCACAACTTTGGATTTCCCGAGCATGTCCATGCAGTTGATACATGGC
>CAMXCT020001104.1:0-179328 GCA_947184155.2 Cladocopium goreaui
TTCTTCATGGGAACATCACTCTGGTTTCCGGTGAAGATTTTCCCAACTTCCACCAATCAATGTTGATTGGTTGACAAAGAAATGGTGGGTTGACCATCAGTTGAAAAACCAACATTGAAGGTTCAATGGTGTACAATGGTTGAATTGGGCATAGATCATAGTTTTTTTTTGCTATAAAACCAACATAAACTAATCATATTGGGGAGCAGGTAATGGAAAAAATCCTCTCGTGACGGTGTTTTGCTTTTTGTTTTTTCCCAGCCGAGCTGAGAAGGGACTCATCCGCCCAAATCATGCTCCAGTCATGTCATACTCCAGGACTCCAGGTACGGATGGATCGGGATATACAAATTTAAATGTATATTACATGAACCCCTGGTTGCAAATAGTCTTGTGGGGGAACACCTCTAACATGAACTTTGAATTTGTCGGGAAAGTCGCGCGGAAGTGGCACTTCAAAACCTTACAAATCTGCAAAGGACCAAAGAAAGAGAGGATGGTTTGTTTCTTCAAATGTCCCAGAAGCACATGTAGTTGAAATCTTGAAACTTGCAACGTCTTCTGCCGACATAAACCACAACATGTTATTTCTTTGTTTGGCAATGTTGTTTCATTTTGTTCACTTGGTTCAGAGGCTCACTGGTGTGATATTTACTCAGCTGAAGACAAAAAGGTGCCCAGTCGCATCGCCGTAGGTCCTTGCAGCTCTTAGACATGATGATCCTTGGACATGCGATGAGTTGGTGCAAGTGGCCAGGATGTAACGAATCGTGAAATGGTATGTAGCTGTTAGCGTGCAAATGTCGGTCAATAATGTCAATAGTTGATTTGTTTTCCACTTACTGTATAATATAGAGCTGTATCATATCCTGGCTATCATATCCTACCAACATGTCACTTGTCGTTGGTTCTTATCAGGCTGGCCGTAGTTGAGACTTCGAGACCCGCCATGTTCAACAGAAACTTATCTAGAAATGGGGTCATGGTTCACTTCCATGGCGAGTAGCTTCTTTATGGAGCAAACATATCAGTATTCTTTGAGTTTCCATGGCTAACTTAAGCCATCGGCCATCATGCCATCACACCAGCCACCTTTCACGGCGACTCATCCGGGACGCTGATGGGGTGAAAATCCATGGCAACATCCCCAAACCATCAATTGTTAATCAATGGTTAATCAATGGTTAATCAATGGTTAATGATGGTTTAATGATGGTTTAATGATGGTTAATGATGGTTAATTATATCTGATTGGTGCTGACTGGAACCATGGAATGGAAAACATGACTTTCCAGTTAAACACTTGGGAATGGAAAATCATCCCAACTGACGAACACTCCATCATTTTTCAGAGGGCTAGGGTTGAAACCACCAACCAGATGATATATGGTTAACCTCCTGAAATTGCGAAGATTAGTGGAAAACAATCAGCATCGAAAAATGGATCGATCATGATCGATCATGTTCATATTCGCATTGTTCCACATCTGTTTGTTCGTTGACCCAATCGGTTAATCCCCACCTATCCATTCCATCTATCTTATCTAGCAATCTATTCATAGATCCATGTTTGATACATTAACATCATTAACAACCCTTTGGATCTATGAAGAATTCGTGAATTTATGGATCTAGTCATCAACAGACCATTCATGTTAGTCCATTAAAAAATATGGTAATATGGTTTTAACCTTCATTTTTCACAACCATTTCACGGTGAATCTCTCTCCGGACCCCGATGCCGCCGATGCCGCGACACCGATGGCAGGAGCAACGAAGCGCTCCAAGTGGCGTTGATGGCGTTGAATTCCTGCCTGGCCGTAGCCTCGAGGAGATCCCAATGGAAGCTGGGCGACATCGCATCGCGATCGGCTGGGGGGTAACTGCGTTCGCAGATTTCGGGGAAAACCGGGAAAACCACGGGTTAACCGTGGGTTGACATGGGTGAATGATGTAGAATATCATGAATAATGGTGCATTTAGGGTGCTTGAAGCATCCAAACATGTGGATGTTAGATGATGATTGACGCATAACCAATGGAATCCTTGGAAAATGATGACAACTGACATCCAAATATTTGGAGTTTTAACAACTGGTTCAGTCCTCAAAACATTATTCGACTTGTGCAGGTGGATTTCACCCACGAATTGGTCGATGTTGGGTGGTCTCGCCATCAGAGGGGTCTGAAGATGGGGAAAAGGTACCCCAAAATCATCCAGAATCACCATTTGAATACCATATATTAACCATATATCAACCATATATTAACCATATATTAACCATATATCAACCATATATCAACCATATATTAACCATATATTAACCATATATCAACCATATATTAACCATATATCAACCATATATCAACCATTTATTAACCATATATTAACCATATATTAACCATGGATCATTGTCCAAAATTCACCATTTGAATGGCCGGGGATATCTTTTGGATATCTCCCATTGACCCATGATTGATGGTTGACCGGTTGGCGAACAACTGGAAGATGGACATCAGACAATATAAAAATTGACCATTTCACATGAGTTCTACGGAGTCAGTGAGATGGCAGACGTTCATGCCCTTCATCTTGGTGAAATTTCACGGCGACAGGATGATTGGATAATCTACCCTCTGGTAATTTAACATAGCTATGGAAAATGGACCATTTACAGATGATTTTCCCAATAAAACCTCCATTTATAATGGATTTTCCATAGCTATGTTAACTTACCAGAGGGTACTTGGCAAGTTGCAACATTCTCAATGGTTGCCTTTACCATCATGGTTGGGATGCGAGGAATCATGCGCAACATCGACTCAGCTTTGTGCAACATTGCTCAGATTCAAGTAAATATATAACATGTAATCACATTTATATATATATAGAATATACATATGTACATATTATATGCGTTTGATGTTTTTGTTCTACCATACAACTATCATAATATCACCAAGATTTTACTAATATGATTTGTACAGCCCAGATGTCACATATCTTCACCGTGATATGTTGATCGACTCGAGGCAGCTGGCGTGCCTCCTTGGACTCGGAGCATTGAGACCCTACGGCGATGTGCCGTGGCTGGCGACCGACCTTCAGCTTCCTGCATATTCTGTTAGTTGATATAATATATATATATATAATATATATAATATATATAATATATATAATATATATATATATATCATATTATATATATATCATATAATATATATATAATAGTTTCATCTGGTACCATCTGGTTATGACTAACAGTTCGCCATGGAAAGATCCACCATGTTTAATAGGTAAACCCAGGTAAACCATCTATTTCTATGGGCCATCTATGCCATGGCTATGTTAAATACCCAGAGGGTATATATAATAGTTTCATAGGATGTAGAATATGTAGATAGAGTCATAAGTCATATATCATACATAAGAATATGGCTTGTTGTGACTGTTTGTAGAACTGATATCTAGTCTAGTCTATAACTATAAGAGTATATATATATACGTATATATAACTATGTATTCAACTATGTATAGTTACAAAAATCGCGCCATGGGATTTTGATTTAAGCCATGGCCTTCTACCTGACACTGAGGTGGTCACGTTCAACAGCCTCATGAACTCCAAATCCAGATGCTTGTTGGCGTTGACTGGGTAAATGGGCGGCCAAAAAAATGCCTGTTCTAATGGGGTAAATACAGAAAACACAACTGGGTAATCCCTTCCTCCTAATACTAAACGTCCCCCTAATACTAAAAACAGGCATCCATCTCCAATTTCCGAAAATTTCAGTTTGGCCAATTTGACTTTTAATTGATCCCCTTTAAAAAACAATTTAAAAATCAACCTACCATTTGTGGGTTCTCCCCCCTAATACTAAAAACTAGTTCACCCCGGGGTGTTTAGTATTAGGGGGGCCTAGTCCCAATCAATCCCTCACTCCAAGCTGCCTGGCTACTCTAGCAATTAGGGGTAAGCTTCGAACTGCCATTTTTGGCAATATTTTAATTGCGTTATATAAGGAAATTTAATTGATTTTGAGATCGGAAAAAATAGTTTTTAGTATTAAGGTTTTTAATTTAGTATTAGGGGTAAGCTTCGAACTGCCATTTTTGGCAATATTTTAATTGCGTTATATAAGGAAATTTAATTGATTTTGAGATCGGAAAAAATAGTTTTTAGTATTAAGGGTTTTAATTTAGTATTAGGGGTAAGCTTTTTAGTATAATTATACACGAATGAATTGATTATATATATACACTTATAATTATATACATAATTATGCATCTAATTAATTAATTAGAATTACTTAGAAATCTGTATAAAATGAATAATCCCTTCCTCCATTCTAATGCATGAATAACTAATTAACATGACTTCGATTTGGTTCCCTAATAATAAATACCCCCCTAATACTAAAAACTACCTGCCGTGTTTTGTATTAGGGGGAGGGGGGGGGTTTAGTATTAGGAGGAAGGGATTAGTTCAGGTTTAACTTGGTTGGGGATAGAAAAAAACAGAACTTCCTATAGAAACTATATTTTATAGACACTATATTTTATAGGTTTATTTATAGGTTGCTGGAGATGAATCACAACTTTCTATAGACACTATATTTTATCTGGTTGGTGGTTTGGAACATTTTTTATTTTTCGATATATTGGGAATGTCATCATCCCAACTGACTTTCATATTTTTCAGACGGGTAGGTATACCACCAACCAGTAGTTCTTTAGCTTTGTAGATATCTTCTTGTAAACGTTTACATAACGATGAAAAATATCACCATGCTATTAATGGGTAAATCCACGATTTCTATGGCACTATAGACACTATATTTTATAGAACATATGTTGGGTGTATACCACCAACCAGAATACTATGAAAACCATCATGAACCATATAACAAGCATCTAATGCTGGTTCCTGATTAGTGTGTGGCCCCCCCCCCTCCCCCCCTCCCTCCCCTAAACTATATCTGGACTCTCTTTAAAGTAGAAAGTCAAAAATGTTCTTCCCAAAAGAAAAACATATCCTCAATTAAGTAAGGATTTCAATTGGCTACAATTGAAATCTAATTACTATTGTTTTTTTTGCCGATGAAGTTGTAGTACTTGTAGTACTTGTAGTACTTGTAGTACTTGTAGTACTTGTAGTACTTGTAGTACTTGTAGTACTTGTAGTGCTTGTAGTGCTTGTAGTACTTGTAGTACTTGTAGTTCTTGTAGTACCTGTAGTCCTTGTAGTCCTTGTAGTACTTGTAGTACTTGTAGTACTTGTAGTACTTGTAGTATTTGTAGTACTTGTAGTACTTGTAGTACTTGTAGCTCTGGCACAGCTTGCTGCAATAGTGAACCCGGCAAACAAACCTACTAAAGTGAAATGGAGCCTCTCCTGGTCCAGGGCCTTGGGAAATTGTGGAAAAGCTGTTCTTTAATAAGGGTTTAATAAGGGATTGGCTCCTTTGGGAAAGGCTTGGGGTTTGAATTTGGCAATTGCCTTTGGAAAAGGCTTGCTTCTCTTCTGGGCTTCCAGGGGCTGCTCTGGCACAGCTTGCTGCAATAGTGAACCCAGCAAACAAACCTACTAAAGTGAAATGGCGCCTCTCCTGGTCCAGGGCCTTGGAAAATTGTGGAAAAGCTGTTCTTTAATAAGGGTTTAATAAGGGATTGGTTCTTTTGGGAAAGGCTTGGGTTTGAATTTGGCAATTTTGGAAAAGGCTTGCTTCCCTTCTGGGCTTCCAGGGGCTGCTCTGGCACAGCTTGCTGCAATAGTGAACCCAGCAAACAAACCTACTAAAGTGAAATGGGCCTCTCCTGGTCCAGGGCCTTGGAAAATTGTGGAAAAGCTGTTCTTTAATAAGGGTTTAATAAGGGATTGGTTCTTTTGGGAAAGGCTTGCAGTTTGAATTTGGCAATTTTGGAAAAGGCTTGCTTCTCTTCTGGGCTTCCAGGGGCTGCTCTGGCACAGCTTGCTGCAATAGTGAACCCAGCAAACAAACCTACTCAGATAGAGATGCATTTACAGGCTCAGATAGAGAGATGGGCAAAAACTTGACTGAGCTACAGCGTTTTTGAGAAAAAAATGGCCTCTCAGATATTACAGTTTTTTTCTCAAAAAAAGGGCTCTCCCAGTTTTGTTTTGCCACAAAAGCGAACCCTCCAAACACTACATGAGTTTCAGAATAATTTGGAAAAATTGCCACAATAGCGACCCTAGCTACTAATCAGGAGCTAACATTATTAACCATCATCATTAACAGTATATTAACCACTGCTTGGTAGGGCTCAAGCACCAGTTGTAGCTCCGCCTAGGATGGCCTGCATCCATGCAGATCTTCGAAGAACTGCGTTGGCAGCATGGCAAAGTTTGTCGCCAGCGGTGGGAAATCCAGGATCCAATTTATGGAGGTACTGTTAGGACAATGTGAGGCCCCCCAGTGATGTGAATGTTGGTTTAGATTCGCCCCAGGAATACTATAGTTATAAGTACCATATACCATAGTGAAATTGGAGTTATTGGCACCAACTTAGCTATCTTGGGGGCCTCACATTGTACCATATTTTTGACCATATTTTGGGGGGATATATTTTTGAAATGGCCATTGAGGAAGTGAGATAGCCTGAACATCCCGAAAAACATCAAGAATTTTGGCTCTACATGAATCATTTGTTTGGATCCTACCTTTTTTGCAGAAATTCGAAAAAAAAAACAGACAGCCAAAACTTGGATCTGACCCACCAAAGATTGACAAGGACAAGAAGGTGCCTCCGGTCAGCCTGGTGAAAGTACTTAAATCTATCACCTGGTCCTACAAAAGTGGAACCCCCAAGATAATTAGATAGCTAAGTTGGTTTATCTAATAGATAACTATGGTTTATTCGGTACTTTTATAACTATGTATTCAGGTGGGTTATTTCTAGCAACACACATAACTGGGGGGCCCACATTCTAGCTAAGAGCATCATTGTAGCTACGAGCCAAGGGAACCACGGATAGCATTTCCATCCGATTGAGCTCTGGGAAGATTGGAAGGCGGCATCAGCCATTGCTGTTCTATATTGGAGTGGATTGTGTTGGTATGTTGGACCATTATCCGTAGCTATGTTAAATAACCATAGGCTATGTGGATGCCAACCTTGCACAAAAGAAATCTCCAAGCAGCACGTTACATCACGGTGCGTTCCAAGGCAAGGCCTAGTGCCCGATGCGGTGAGTTTCCTGGCAAAAATTACGGGCATGGCGATGGTCCGGCGGCTCGTTGCGCAACGAAGCAACTCGTGTAGCTTGTTGAGGCTTCAAACAAGAAGCAGCGGAGATCGGAAGTCTGTACAAACTCTCAGGGCTTTACAGACCTTACTTTGAAAGAAACCATGTTCTTTTTCCAGATTTGTAACTATGAGTTTGTCTGAAAACTCGATACCACAAAATTCTATGGATATTTAAACCTCACTATCCCCCTTTGGCAATACGCCATTGCTGGACACCCTCAGATAATCATGTTGTTGGTTTTTAATATTCCATGTTGCATCCTCATTAATATAACCACAAATATTGGATGTCAATCATATCACTAATACATGATGTATTGCTGTATGGGATATGAATGGGATATGAACGGGATATGAGTTTTCATCCTATTAATATCCATGCAATGTTACATCCCCATTACAAACATCCTATATTACATCATGCCAATATTGTTGGTATATTATTTCTAAATAATATCCCATATAAGTTTCATCATGGTAATATCCACTGAATGTTCCCCAAATACACGTTTTTCATGGTGTTAAATCATATCATAATATATAGTTCATTACATTCCAGTTAATTATATAGTATCATCATGTATCATCATTAAAAAAACACAAAACATTCCAGTACCATTTCCATGTTATTACATGTTATTACATGTTGTTTCAATTACATTACACATCACATCCCATAGTACATCCCAGTAATCACATTACCATTGTTACATGTGGCCTCATTCCATGTTATTACATATTACCATTCAATCATCATAGTTCATTATATTCCCATATGAAACATCTCAGTTAATACTCTCTGGTGATTTAACATAGCCATGGACCCATTCACCAGCTATTATAGCTGGGTAAACCAACGTAAATCACCTATGAAATGGCCATGTTCCAGTTCGCTTTTTGTGTGTTTACCAGGCCGGGTATGTATCCCACCACAGCCTGAGGCCACACCGCAACCTTCACCATGACCGACATGACCGACATGACCGATGGCACTGCGGATCACTGGCCGATGGCCCTACAGAACTTCCAGCGATTGCAGGAGCGAAGCCATGGGGTACAATGGGGATACAACGGGTATATATATATATACATTAATATAAATTAATATGATAAACTAATTATTATTATATACATATAATATTTATAATATATATATATATGATTTGAATTTGTGATAACACGGGAATTCCCATATCGTCATATGGTGGAATGGTGGGAGATAGCGATTCCGATCTGAGAGTTGCTGACGGTTACCCTCGGGTAAACGTTTACATAACTATGGAAAAATACCAAGTTTAATGGGTATATCAACAAACTAAATGGCAATTTTCAATAGCTATGTAACAAATTACCAGAGGGTATTTGGGAAAACCGAAAACTGTCTGAAGATTTTTGGAGAAATGATTTTGGAGAGTTTCCTTTGGGAATTGAAACAGGAAACTCAAGAAATTGTTAGTTCACCATTAAACCTGTTTCTTTACGCATTAGCCTCCAGTAAGCTATATGGAAAATGGTTTATTTATAGATGACTTAGCTATAAAAAGTGGATAAAAGTGGTGATGTTCTATAGCCATGTATGGCCATCTATAGTTTTCCAGGGTGTTTTTTCAGACATTGAGCGATACTGGGTGAACAGCAGGACAGCGGCATCGCACAGGATGTGGTGAGTTGCAGTGCAGCTGGGCTCATGGATAATGACACAGCTATGTGTAAGTATGTATAATAGATGATAATAGAATACAACATGTTATCTATATATATATACATATAGTAGTTTATATTATATTAATTATTATATATATATATGTATTGTGTTTTATCATAATATTTTATTTTGTTATACTATATTTTTAATTACAATTTATTTTCTTTCTATGTTTTATCATTGTATTATATATATATATATATATGTTTTATTTTTTTCATGTTATATTATATTGTATATTTTCATATTATATTATGTCATATTATATTGTATTATATTATACTGTTGTATTAAATCATATTATATTATATTATATTATATTGTATTATTTTGTGTTATATAATATTGTGTCATATCATATTATATTAGTTTTTTGTTCGTATTATATGTTTTTGTTTAATAATATTATATTGTATTATATTACAATAATTATATCCCAAAAAGATTCATTACCTATCCCCCTTTGTTTCCATCAATAGTTGAAGGAATACTGATGTTTACTCCATCAAGTAGTGTAGTTCTTCCAGCATTAAGTCTTCTTATAGTTTTTCCATTCAAGATGTCTCCAGTATCACACTATGTTCTCATCATTGGGGCTTATTCAAGGTTACCCTATTTGAGCAATATAAAAGGACTGAAATCTTCAATTGCTGGGTGAATCCCACATGCTTCCCATCGATTCCCAGGTGTTGCTGTGGAATGTCCATTAAATCCCATGAAAATCATGCCATGTCCCATGATTATCCATGATACAGCTAATTATCCATGGAATTCAATGGGATTACAGACAACTGTCCTGTAGGACAATTATCATGTAATTCTTAATGGGATTATCAAATGGGATTATCAATGGAATTCAATGGTAAATTGATACATTGCAGACAATTGTCATTCCCATTGACAAATTATTAAATTATATGCATTCCCATTGGTTCATGATCTTCGTCATGTGAATTTCCATTGGTTCATAATGTGTCATAAATGCGCATTCCCATTGGTTACAGTGTGAATTATTGCTACTTATCATGATAATGTTCTCATTATTATCATATTATTGTTTTCATTGTTATCATTTTTACGATTATCATTATAAGAGTAGATGATTACCATTACTGTAAAAACAAATGATATTACACTAAAAAACATCACCCTTGACTGACAACAAAAACTAGCCTTGGTGTCAATAATGATAAGATAAGATTATTACAATTATTTCAAGCAAATGATATTACAATAAGAACCATTATTACCATTATTATCATTATTAGATTATTACACCATATTACCATTATTATCACCTTTATATATATATATTACTACCATTGATTATAATGATAAGATAAGATTATTATCATATATTACCACTATTTTCATTATAACCATATCTTACCATTGATTATAATGATAAGATAAGACATATATTACCATTTATTATAATGATAATATAATCTGTTTACCATATATTACCATTATTTTCAGTATAACCATAGATTACCATTTATATTGATAAGATAAGATAAGATTATTGCCATATATTACCACTATTTTCATTATAACCATATCTTACCATTGATTATAATGATAAGATAAGACATAGATTACCATTTACTATAATGATAATATAATATGTTTACCATATATTACCATTATTTTCAGTATAACCATAGATTACCATTTATATTGATAAGATAAGATGATTGCCATATATTACCATGATTATCATTATAACCATATATTACCATTTATTATAATGATAAGATAAGATGATTGCCATATATTACCAATATTATCATTATAACCATATATTACCATTTATTATAATGATAAGATAAGATGATTACCATATATTACCATGATTATCATTATAACCATATATTTCCATTTATTACAATGATAAGATAAGATGATTGCCAATATTACCATTATCATCATTATAACTTATAACCATACATTACCATTTATATTGATAAGATAAGATGATTGCCATATATTACCATTATTATCATTATAACTTATAACCATACATTGCCATTTATATTGATAAGATAAGATGATTGCCATATATTACCATTAGTTTCACTATAACCATCTATCACCATTTATTTTAATGATAAGATAAGATGATTGCCATATATTACCATGATTATCACTATAACCATACATTACCATTTATATTGATAAGATAAGATTATTGCCATATATTACCATCATTACCATTAGTGTATGGTACGCAAATAACTATAGTTACTGGGGCTTTTGTTAACCAACTAACATCACTGGGGGGCCTCACATTGTACCATATCTTTCCATTTATTATAATGATAAGGTAAGATGATTGCCATATATTACCATTATTATCAATGTTTATGATACATATATGTTTACCATATATTTCCATTGTTGTTAAAATGACCTTGACTTCCCAAGGCTTCCATCAACCTTTGCCGCGTGGCCAACCTGTGGCCGTTGGCGCTGGAGATCTTCGATGCCATGCTTCGGGCGCGAACCGAGCCGCCCCTTGGTGCCCTTGGTGGGGGATGGTGGGGATAGTGGCAATATATGGTAAATTAATATGTTATAAAGACAACTAGAATTTGGGGATAACTAGAATATTGTTGGAAATTTTGGGACATGATGTTGGGATACAATTTTTTTGATTGTTGAGATGTGGCGAAATCGGTTGGAATATCATGGGATATAGTTGCGGATATGTTTTTTTGGGATATGGTGATATCAACGATAATTTTCGCTTGACAAGTGTGAGTGTAGACTAGTAGAACTGGTGGTTTGAAATAGTTTGCAATGCTCAATTCGGTGGGGAGGATCTGTATTGACTAGTATTTTTGGCGTTGAAACCCGGTTCGCGGATGAGAATGGATGACACGTCCACCAAATTTAAGTGGAAATGGAAATCTGAAATCTACTGGGATTCGTCATCTTCAACATCCTGGATTTTGTTTTATATTTGTTTGAGGATTTCTGTACTCGCCATGAATATTGTATCGTGAAGAGTTGTTTGATATGTTGATACAGGACATGGCCGTACTGTAAGTAGAGTCAGAGACTCACACCGGTTTGTTTCCAAAACTCACAGTAAATGAAACATGATTTACTATGTGGTTCCTGTCTGAAAAAGGGCGGTCGTATCTTCAAGAGGTCCGTTTGAGTTCTCCACCTTACTGCACAAGAGTCAATGATCAACACTGGGATGAATCAAGGCCCAACATGTACCCATGGCTGACTGTTTCTCCTACCTCACCGAATTCTCCCCATGCCGATATTAAAAACATATAAAAAAACATCATCTAGAATTTACACAGTGACTTCGGATGCCACCATGTGAGCAGCCCTTGAGAAATAAAACCCAATCGTATATTAAACTAGAAATAAAAGACTTACCCTCTGGTAAATTAACATAGACCCTGGCAGATAGGGTTTGGAAGACTAGTTTCCATTATAAATTGGTCATTTTCAGGGTCAACAAGTTAGTTTACCAGAGGCTATATTACAAAAAGACTGTTTTTTTCCACGGTCCAAATTTCGCATCCGATTTGCCGATTTGGCCCAGGAATCTCATCAGTTACAATTCCCTGATTAGTTGTTGCGAGACCGGCCTGTGGCTTGGCCCATGGGCCCATGGGATCCCATGGCCATGGGATGAAACCTTAAACAAGTCGCATGGTTTCTGCGACCAAAACGCTGGTAGAACATGGGGACAACATCTTAACATATCTTAACGGTGGTGGTATTAACTTCTTAGAGATACCATAGGTTTCATCAGTATAATCCCATCCCCCTACTATGAAACACAGCCAGCCAAAAACTGTGGTTTCCTAGTAGCGGACGAAACCACTTTTTTGGGGACCATACAAATGGGATGTTCAATATCAAAGGGACGCCCTTGTGATTGTGATTTTTGGGCACTAATCGAAACCTTTGAGATGAACAATAATTTTTCCAACTTACCAAAACTTCGAGTATAACTGTACGTATAACTCAAAACTTTTGACCAAGCAAGTGAACGGACTTGGTGCCAGAGAGTACATTAGTGTGGTCATGTTTGCATCCTGAATGGGAACGTTTCTTGACAAAACCTGAGGGGTCATGGGGAAGTAGCCAGTCGGGAGCAGCCAGTCGGGAGATTGTTGTCATGGCACTAGCGATATCATTGATACAGATATGGTGGATATGGGAACCACCAGGTTTCAAACAGATGATTTCGTATACGTCCACGTACTGGAAATCAAGCTTAATAATCATTAATCATAATCTTAATCTATCCGTCTATCCCTATTTCCCCTGTACCAAAACGTGGTTTTCTTTCGGGGCCACGAACATCACACACCGCGACGGACGTCGAGGCAGTGGGAAAGGGCCTGTTGGATCCTGCATGCGACGCATGCGATGCCCGCGATGAGAGCTGATGTGGTGACGTATAGCGCCGTGCTGAGTTGTTCCTGGGACCAGTTTAAAAAGGGGATGGAAACCAAGGCCTAGCAAAAGTGGTGTGCTTATGAATGATGACATGATGTTTTATGATGTTTTATGGTGATGTTTGATGATTTATGATGTTAACTAATGTGATCTATAGGATGATTTAGGAGGGTTTATGATGTTTTATGATGACTTTTGATGATTTATGGTGATGTTCACTAACGCAACATTGCATTATTTGGCGGATTGAATCGACATGAGTTACAAGTCTTAGATTAGAGGATCATATTTCCATGGTATCCCTATGTGATTTACCTCTTACATCCTGTTTGGTTGTTTATCAAAACATAGCAGTACCCTTTTTCGGTTGGTGACATTTACCATGTCGGTCGTTTTTTGAAGTGGTACCCTATCTACAATCCCCCTACCCACTGATGCAGCTGCCCCACAGACGCACCAAAATTTCTTGTGTATTCACATGATGTTTGCCATTAGTTAGGGGAAACTGGCAGGACACCCAACGACCAGCTGTAGATGGTCCCTTGCATATAGCGAATGGCCAGGTTGCGAGAAATCCTCCCAGTGGCAATTGGCCTTGCACACTTGGAAGCTGCTGCAGGACTGACTCATCCCATTTGGGTTCTGGTAGTGTTTGTTGTGGCCCCAAATAGCCTTAAACAAGGGTCACTGTTTTGCCTGTTTTGTGGCGATGGTGAACAATATCTATAGATTTGATGAACTTAGACATATTCAGCTATTGGGTCAAGAATTGCTTTGGGAAATGGATAAGTTCTTCACTTTTGGACGGTGATAAATATGAAACGTTCTGAAAACTGACCCCCAAACCCATGGATTCCATGACCTGCGCGGATGAGGGCGGTGCTTCAGCGAACCTCATCAGCTACAACAGTGCAATCAGTGCATGTGGCAAGGGTAGCTGGGTCAAGGGATGTCAAGGGAGAAATCTCTGATGAACCCCATGAATCTTCCAATGTTTGTTGTTCAATAGTTAACCATATGATGGTGAACAATAAAATACAATAAATCAATAAATATATGATGGTTAACAATGGTGAACAATATCCCATGAATCTTCCTAGCTGATATTCCATGATTATGTCCCATGAATACAGTGGATGGTTGAGAAATCCTGCACCAGCTAGTGCCGAAAAGGTAACCAGTAAATGATGGATAGTAAAAGTAATCATATCAAAACCTGTAAATGATGGATATGATGGGATAGTAATTGGAGTTTCACCAGCTATCAACTGCAGGATTTCTGAACCATCAGTATGTCAAGGTTTTTCACTCTAAACTCCCGGATTTCGATTTGTCGAGAATTGAGATACCCTCTGGTAATGACTAACATAACGAACTGGAAAGATCCACAATTGTTCAAGGTAAAATCCACTATTTTCTATGGTAATTTTCAATATCTTTTTGTATGTTTACCAGAGGGTAGGTAAAGTGAACTGGGCACTGCTTGTTGATCCATTGAGAGGTGGTTAGTTAAGTTCGCTTCAAAGAAGACTAAGAGAGTAACACTGACAGCTGCCCCCAAAAAAGAACATGTTTCCTTGGGATTGGCCGGGCAAATCCAGCGGTAGTCGATGTTGCCATGATTTGTGTGCCATGACTCTGGTAGGAGGATGCTCGCAAATTGGGTTTGAATTCCAGAACTTACAACTGGGATGTATTTGGGATCCTAACCTTTACTTCCCATGATATTTGGGATCCTAATGGATTCTCCAGAGTCTAATTTCATGGGTGCTGGAGGTCTGCAATGGCAGCTGGCGCTTCATTTCTTTCAGCATCTCGAAGGCTCCCGTCTCTCACCAGATACCATCAGCTACAACGCTGTCACTCGGTGTACTGTAGTTCCTGGATAGGTGTGGACATCTTTGCCGAGTGAACTACTGCAGTTGATGGAGTGATGGAAACCAAACAACCAACGCTTGATATATTGGAACTGCCTCGTTTGGGGTATGATGGGGTCATAAACAAGCTATAGTTGATAAGGCAAAGTAACTATTCCATCATCCATTTTCAGCGGTTAGCCGTTGGTAAATCATCTAACAAGATTCGGATTGAACATCATGTGAACAGTAGTTATGTTGTTTTATTTTGACTAAAATTGCTATTGATGGAACATCATGTACTGTTTAGCATCCAGTTAATTCATTCGCCATGTATATTTCCCATGTCTTTGAAATATCAAGCATAACACACCAACCTTCGCAGACTTAAAATCAGGTTCTAATAGTCCATCCTCACATTATAATCTGATTTCCCAGGTACAAATCCCATTCTTTCATGTGAAATTGATGGTTTGAAGATGGAAATTCCGTGAAATTCTTCCAACTTTTGGGATATGAAAGTCACATCCAAATACCACCACCTAGTCACATGGAGTATACATTCCAAACACTAATAGTCAACTGGAGGTGTCCTAAAATGAGGCTACCCCAAGTTCTCCTCCATATCTAGATCGGATTTTCCATGGAAATAAACCATCTATTTCTACCATCCAGCCATTTCTATTGGGGACCATGGAACGGCGAGGTAATCAGTTCGCAGAAGTGGCAGATGGCCTTGCAGCTCTTCGAGGAGATGAGGTGCGATCCCATGGGAACAATGAACGGGTGAGTATCATTAGTATATGAACAATGATATCATTAGTAGTATGGTTCATTAGTAGTATATGATTATGTGAAACAATGATGATTATGAGTAGTAGAATGAACCAGAGGATCCTCATCATTAGTATATGATATGTATATGATTATATAACCAGATGATCCTCTGGTTGTATTATATAGTAGTATCCTCTCGTTTCCTATCCTTTGATCATTAGTATATGATATAAAACCAGAGGATACATAATGATCAGAGGATACATAATGATAGGTGATATTTATATGTAGCCAGCAATGAAAATCAATGAAGATCAAAAAATAGCAATGAAAATCACTGAACATCACTGGATTGATGGGATAGTGTTGGTTGGCTCAAAATATGCTAAAATAGCCAAAAAAGTGCCAGGGTCAAAAATTTGGCTAAGATAGGTTAAGTCTCGCACCTCACATCATATCTGGTTCGTGGTTTGGACAATATTTCATTTTCCATATATTGGGAATGTCATCATCCCAACTGACGAACACATATTTTTCAGAGGGGTAGGTATACCACCAACCAGATATGTTTAAGCCACTGTATTCCTATTTGTCCGTAACATTGGGATTCTGGTGGTAACCCAGCCAACAGATCGGGAACATCTCATCGAATCCTATTGCTTTGGTTTCATCGAAATCTCCATGTTTAATCCAGTTGGGTGTGGGATGGATTGGGTGTATTTTCTCATAGGAAGTGCAGCTCCAGTTATAATGGGATATGGTGTTTCACCATAGTTAAGTTGGGTGATTTTTTTCAACTTATGGCGTTTTTTTGTTTCACCAGGGTTATAGCCTCAACTGCTTTTCCAAGTGAACTACTTGGGTCTGCAGTTCCCATTTTTGTGGCTTGTAGGCTGTAGGAATTAATATTATGACTCTTGTCCAGGTCAGAATCCTGTAGTTATAACCATTACCCTCTGGTCAACGTTTATGTAACTATGGAAAGCCATGATAACTTCATATATAGCTACAGGTTTTCATGAAAAATTATCATGGCCATGGCTTCAATAGCTATCTATGGCCATCTATGGCCATCTTTTACCGGTGCGGTCACTGCACCGCACCAACCGCACCAACCGTACAGTCCGCTTGCCGTCGTCAGCGTCGTGACGTTGGGCGCGCTGCTGAGCACCTGTGAGGCGCAGTGGACCATAGCCTTGGAGCTCCTGGAGGCGGTGTCCACGGTTTACCCACGGGATTTCGGAGCGGATTTTGGGTGTAAATTGTTGGGGAAAACACCAAACATTGGTGTAAATTGATGGATTTGTTGTGGGATTTTGGAGCATATCATTGGGATATATTTAGCATTTATAGTGGGATTTTGATACCCTCTGGTAGACTAACATAATTATTGAAAATGGCCCAGTCGAAATAGTTGATTTTCCCATGAAACATGGTGTTTTTCCATAGTTACGTTAGTTTACCAGAGGGTAAATTGATGGGGAACATTTTGTGGGAAGATTTTATTGGATCTAACCAACAATATAATGGTGTGCAATATATAATTGTGTAATGGAATATGGATTTTGTTGGTATCTTTATGGATAGAGGTTTCCTAAGCTATGGGGGTACCCGGAAATCATCCATAGACCATTTTAGTATTGAAATTGAAACATATTGAAAGCCATGGTTTTGGAGATCCCCAAATTTAAGAAATCCCCATATCCTAATCTAATGATTGGCATGAATAATGGGATATTAATGGGAATATAACTAACAATGCCTCTAACAATCATTGTTAATATCATGGGGTATATATATAGGCTTTTTGGGAGATAGTGTTTTTTTAGTGGAAACTATATACTATAACTAAAAGCAACAATGGTGGTATATTTTTTTAAACAAAAACTGGTAGAATGGAAGATGGGACCATCCCATCGATCATGATGATTTACCCACGGAACCACGGGCGTTGTGCGACACGGAACCACCCGGCCTGGTAAACATACAAAAAACTATTGAAAATGGCCATGGAAATAGTGGATTTTCCCATTAAACGTGGTGATTTTCCATAGTTCCGTAAACGTTTACCGGAGGGTAAATTGATGGGGATTTTTTGGTGGAAAGATTTTATTGGATCTAACAATATAATGGAACATCACCATTTTTCATGGGTAAATCCACGATTTCTATGGCCATGTTCAATAGCTTTTTGCCGAATCTTTGAGGTTCGTGAAGTGTTATACCCGGCCTGGTAAACATACAAAAAACCATTGAAAATTGCCCCTCTGTAGTGGATTTACCCATTAAGAAATGGTGATTTTCCATGGTTATGATAGTTTACCGGAGGGTAGATAGAACAGATCCTTCCAGCAAGTACCAATCATCATCATAGACAGTAAACAAACGGTTTCAACTGCTCATCAATGTTAACATGTAATGGTATATAGTAATGATAGCAATTACCAGTAATGCTAACCATAATAATATGGGTATTGCCAATTTGAAAGGTATGCAATCAGTAGATATATGTAATGATTAACAGTATCTAAGCAATGATGAAGTGTTTTGTCATGTCTACATAAGTCTAATAATGATAACAATTTTACACTACGTAGTAATAATAATGCTCAGAATTGCAATGGAAATGATGGCACTATTGATGGGTAACCCATGTATGATGATTATATACAATGAACACATGAATTAGAATGAGCCGATTTTTGAGGTATGACCTGGTATGACACTTGACTGTGACTTTCTGTGCATGATTTAATTAACACAGCTTCAATTATTGGTGCTGGTCCAAGCAATTTCATTATTGGTGCTGGCATCGGGGATGGTATGATCCTGACAAGACGGCTGATAAGAGGACTTCGTTCCCCAAGAATGTTACCACATTCATTTGCTGTTAATGGGATGATTCCTTGTGGTCAAATGGTCAAGACCTTAAATTCTGATTCTCGAAATGCAATGGTCCGCATCGGTGACCAGTAGCTGGGATTCAAGCATATGGAGGTGTAAACCAAACATAATCAAACATGATACTGGAAGCCAATGGCCAATGGTTTATAGATGTTCATAATATCATATATGTGTGGTTTCTAAGATTACATAGAAACCAAACATAGGTAACAGGTAGGGATATAAATCAACACGATGGGGTGAGGAATTCAAGCTCTGCAGTGAATCCGTAGCACAAGAACGGTCGTGACGGGATGAAAAACAAGCATTTTCTCTAGATCTCTATGGTTTTTCTTCACCAAATGATGGCCAAAAACCATCAAAAAGCTGTAGAATTTCGAAGCTTTGCATCTTAGGTGGACATATCCCCAAACTTTTTTGACCTTGGACAAATTTTATGGCCAAAAACCTAACATCCAAAGTCAGCTCTGTTGAGTCTAACATCTACCACTGGTCATTTTTCACATAGCGATGATTTGCCAAGAAACATTATCTCCATAGCTATATTTTCCATAGGGGGTTGTTATGTTTTTTTCTAGTGGTTGAATTCTTCGCCAGTTATACCTATTATAAAAACCTCACTTCCAGCAACATCCCCATGTGCTGCTGTGGGAGCTGTCACTTAAGTCCTCCCAGATCCAGCATGAGTGAATTCATATGGTCAGCCTGAGGTGCGAAGCCGAATTTCCCCAGCCCGTATGCATTCATATAGTCATGTAGGTTCCCATACTGAATATAGATCAATACATACCACTATCGGCCTTCCGAAAGGAATTGATTATTTCGGCAGAAGGCGTTTTTCAAAGTCTAGGGACTTTGTGTGCCTGTTAAGTTTGTTGAAATATCACCATACATCCCCATCCATCATAAAAGATATCCATCAAACAAATATCCATAGACATATTATCATATATATAATATAATATTTTTTTAAATATACAGTACCACTTTCTGGTAATTTTTATAGATATATATATATATAAGACTACATATAGATCACGTTTTATTTCCCCCAATCTCTGCGTTTTTTTTTTGCGGCAGGCCGCGCTCCGAGGGCTGTCACCCAACGTGGTGATCTTCAACGCCGCCATCAGCAGCTGTGAAAAGGCCTCCGAGTGGCCGGCGGCGCTGGCCATTTTTGGAGCCTCGCTGCAGGGGTGCCGGGCGATGGGATTATACATTCCATAAATATCCATAAATGGGGTTATAAGTACTTATAACTGGCAAAGGTCCATAACTGTATAAGAATATAAGTTTTATCCAATATTGGGATTTTACATCAAAGCAAGCTTGTCTAAACATTATATATCCAATATATTGATTTTGACCAACATGGATTTTTCAATGTTTCCCATGGTTTCGGCTTATTCCGAATGATCGCCAATGAATAGTTGCATCCTTTGCAAATGAGATCATGCTTCTGCTAATCCATGAAAAGGCTAGATCAATTTCTGTCATCACACGCAAAAGGAAATTAAGATTGATGATAAAGGATATATATCTGGTTGGTGGTGTCAATCATTTTTTATTTTCCAAATTATATGTATAATCCTTCCCATTGACTAATATTTTTCAAGATGGTTAAAACCACCAACCAGACATAATTACCATGATAAAGGACATGAATATTAATGATTAGATATGATTATATAGTGTTTTTTGTCATGTTTGCTACGCTTATCAGACCATTACCATCATTCAACTCTCATGGCGATCAACTCTCATGGCGAATATCGGCGCCCTTAGGAATGATGCGCGAAAGCAATGTGGAAGCGGATGTCATCACCTACAATGCGTTGATGAGTTGTTTGGGCCGCACTGGGCTGATGGCTGCTGGAGCAGGAAAACATTTCGAGGATTTTGTATGATCTTCGGTTGATGTAAAGCAACTGATAGATTGGTGGACCTGGGTTGATGTTGAGCCGTCTGAGAGAAATATGTGTGTTTCTCCCTTAAACAGAAACATGTTTGAACGAGGTACACAAGGTGTTAGCGTGAACAGTCTTAGTGGTTTGCCTTTGAGGGTTTGAAATAGCAACCATTGGTGGTCAAATGTTTCTTAGTCGCCTTGTCTTGCCAAAACAATCGGTGATGTTAGTGATGTTGTTCGATAAACTGTGAGGAACCATGGATTGCAGAGAAATGTGCTACCATGAACTATGGCCTATGGCTACTACTCACAAGTCTCAGATGATTTGTGGGTTGGGGCGGTTTCGAAATCTTGGCGAGACCCCGAAGTTCACTCCAGAAGCCTACGGCTTTGTCAAGCAGTCAATGTGTTCCAAAGATCTCTGACTTGGCAAAACCAGTGACCAGGTGACCAAGTGATGATGGTCTGTCTTTGGGTGGACACCTTCACACCATCCGAAAAAAAAATGCACTCCGAATCCGTTTCGAACATGAAAAAAACACATAATATTGCACCCATATATCAATATCTTCTAAAACAACAACAACAACAACAACAACAACAACAACAACAACAACAACAACTGTTTCATCCCATCTGTTAATAGATCAAAAGATGTTGTGCCAGCCTCTGGAACTTCGCCAAGGTTCCTGTGAGAAAGGGCTGCAGTGGCAACTGGCCATGCACCTTTTCAGTCTGGTGCCGCAGCCTACCGCCATCAGCTGCTAAGCGTATGGAGGTGGTTTCACATGTTAATCGCAATAGATGGGGAATTTGCACTGCTGCCCCATAGTTGGCTAAGTTGGCGTATATGGATATATATGGATATATATATATATATATGATATATATGGTAGATCTATTAATGTGGGTTATAAACAAACTTCTGGAACTGGAGGGGCACCACTTTGTACATAATAATTGGACTAGCTTAGATGAGTTCTATACATACATACGGATGAATACCAGACAACCAAAAAACAGGCGGGGGAACTAGGGTTAGCAATGCTTAACAGGTAACAACCACAGCAAGACCTGCTGGCTTTACCATAAGAAGGTGTGACTGTGCTGCCTTTGCTGATTGTTTGCTATGTAAAATCAGACAAAGGATCCAAAGGAAAACGTAAAAGACAAAGCAGAAACAAATAACAGAACAGCTTGAAAAGAACAACAAGACAGAAAAACAAAAAAAAACGGAAAAGAAGGAACAGAGACTAGCAACCATGGAAATACAAGCTGTAATGTCAAATTCTGCCAGGTATGAAGCAGAACTTCAAAGTATCCTTGATGATCGCTGTCGTCTCCTGCACCTTGCTGTCTTCTGCCACGCCGTGTGCTCCAAGCTTCTCCTTGCTTGTGCCCAGGAGCAGCCCAGAGAGGAAAGGAAAGAAGCCAGGACTAGCAAAGCTTGTCACTTCCAGGGATAGGGGTTAATTGCTGGCAAGCTTTTCTAATCCTGGCTCCTTTGATTGTTTGCCTTGCCCTGCTTGTGCCCAAGAGCAGCCCAGAGAGGAAAGGAGCCAGGACTAGACAAGCTTGCCACTCCCAGGGATATTGGTTAAGGGCTTACAAGCTTTTCTAGCCCTGGCTCCTTTCCTTGCCTTGCCTTGCTTGTGCCCAAGAGCAGCCCAGAGAGGAAAGGAAAGGGGCAAGGATTAGAAAAGCTTGTCACTTCCAGGGATAGGGGTTAAGGGCTGACGAGCTTTTCTAGTCCTGGCTCCTTGCCTTGCCTTGCTTGTGCCCAGGAGCAGCCCAGAGAGAAAAGGAAAGGAGCCAGGACGAGAAAAGCTTGTCACTTCCAGGGGTGGGGGTTAAAGGCTGGCAAGCCTTTGTATTCCTGGCCCCATGTTTTGCCTTGCTTGTGCCCAGGAGCAGCCCAGAGAGGAAAGGAAAGTGGCCAGGACTAGAAAAGCTTGTCAGCCCTTAACCCCTATCCATGGTGTTCACACTCTTTTGCCTTGCCTTGCCCTGCTTGTGCCCAAGGGCAGCCTAGAGACGAAAGGAAAGGAGCCAGGACTAAAAAAGCTTGTCAGGGAGTGACAAGCTTTTATAGTCCTGGCCCCTCTCCTTGCCTGGCGTTCCCCTGCTTGTGCCCAGGAGCAACCCAGATAAGAAAGGAAAGGAGCCAGGACTAGAAAAGCTTGCCAGCCTTTAACTCCTATCCCTGGAAGTGATGAGCTTTCGCCTGCCCTGGCTCCTTTCCTTTCCTTTCTGTGCTGCTCCTGGGCAAAGGCAAGGCAAGGCAAGGAAAAGGGCCAGGACTAGAAAAGCTTGTGAGCCTTTAACCCCTATCCCTGGAAGTGAGAGGCTTTTGCCGTTCCTTGCCTTGCTTGTGCCTAGGAGCAGCCCAGAGAGGAAAGACAGGAGCCAGAACTAGAAAAGCACAGCTGCGCGTTTTTGTGATGGCTGCCGCATGATTGCTATTCTTACCCTTGGGCACCCCCATTTTTTTGTAGGATATATTCTTTCAATTTTCCAGATTATCTTTTCCTATGTGTGCCATTTGAATGGGCTTCAGGTGGTTAACCATTTTGGTTGGTTTAGATGACAGGCCTGGCAGGATCAACAAATAATTCGTTAGTCCTGGCAGTTGGGGAAACAATCTATTCTGTACAGATCAGTTGGGTCTTGCCATTTTGGGGGTTTTCGGGTTTTCCTTCAAAGATGGTTAAAACCAATCAAAGAAGGAAACAAGACAAAACAAGATCAACCCAAAAGAAAATGCCGGAGCCCGAGGTCCAACAGTTGCATAACGTAGGTCCAACAGTGGCCAGGTGGAGGGTGCCTGACGTAAGTTTCTTTTTGTACCTGTCCATTGTATTTTGCTTGGGTTTTCCTGTCTTACCTTATGCCCTCTCATTTTATTGGCATTTTGTCCTTAGGCCCCTGCATTTTTTTTGTTTTTAGGGGTTCCACCCCCCCCTGGCAACAGACGAGGGTGAAAAGCTTGTCAGCCCTTAATTCCTATCCCTGGAAGCTTTTCTTGTTCTGGCTCCTTCCCTTGCCATCACCACCACTCCCACCCTTACAACTGGCACCTGTGCTACCACTAGTACCACTAGTACCACTACCACCACCACCACTACTGAAATTATGCCTGCTACTACTACCACTACTACCATTATTGCCATTACCACCACTACTGCCATTGCTGCTACTACCATTACTACTACTTGTACTACTACTGCTACATCAACTGCTACCACTACTATTGCTACTGCTCCACACTGTTACCCACTCTTACCTGCTGTTACCTAATGCTATCACTACCATCTACCCCCACTTACTACCACGGATTGGTTCAGCTTCCCCCCTGGTCCACAAGGTTTTTTGTATGTGAATTGAAAGTATTCGTTTTTTCCCCTGCTTTTTCTGGAGGTCCAGCGAAGCACTCTGATTATCTCCTCCTCAACTTCACTCAATGGGATTGCCATGTCTGCATCTGGAGCTGCTTGTTGAGGGGGTCTTCTGCCTGTTCTGGCTCCTCCTTCAGCAAAACCCTGGCTGTCCAGTCCACATCAGCCCAGACCCACAATGCCCTGGCTGCTGTTTCTGGGCTAGGGTAAAAAGTTGAAAAATTACCTTTTGGCTGCCAGGGCTCTGTACATGTGGGCCAAAGATGCCTGGCAACAAAGGGTCCTCACAACACAATGCTTCCTTCCTAATGAGGAAGACAAGATCACTTTTCAAGTGCGGCAGATGAGGCATGTCTACTCCGAATGGCTGCAAAAGCAGCTGATTCCGGAGCGCCTCCAAGAAATCAAAGAAGATGAGACCTTGCAAACTGCTTTCAAATTTGATGATGATACCATGGTAGACAAACTTTTGGAGTCGCTGAATGCTGAGGAGGATGATAGAGAAAGTTTGTTGGAAGAGTTTCTTGAAATGTGGTTGAAATGTGAGAAGGACTTGTGGGGCGGTGTCATTGGCTGGGGGGAGGGAAGGTCTTGCAAGCAGTACTTGCACAGCAGGGCCTTGCATGAGCGCGTGAGGCTGGAAGACTTTGATGAAAAGGGGCCTGGCGAAGAAGTTTTCCTGCTGCTTCACCACAATGTCCATTGGGTGCCCGCTAGGCACCAAGTTTCCATGGGCCATACTGCAGCAGGCCCTGGCTTCCCAAGGAATCCTACGAAGGATTTTCCCAGGTCTACACAGATGCTGCCAACAAATATGGGTGGAACTTGGACACAACCTGATGGCCAAAAGCAATCTGGAAAGGAGGAAGCCCAGCAGACCTTTGCGAGCTACCAGCGCAGCACAGATTGACGTGGTCCCCTTGAGGGACTTGCAAGACCATGACCAACCAGAAGAGGAGCTGTGAGGAGCAAGCTGGGCAGCCAGACGAGGGGTGGCTTTCACCTGGAAAAAAGAACTAGACGACGGATAGCCCGATATCGTAGAGGAGCAGGGTCTTCTGTTGTTAGTATTGAGACACTATATTACAAGACAAGATATTAAAGATGTATTATAGGCTGACGAGAAGAGTAGCATCAAGACAATATATTACAAGTACAAGACAATAGTTTGCACCGTATCCTTCGAATAGTTTTTCACACACAGAACCTTTTACACACAGAAGCTTTTGCACACAGAAACTTTTACACACAGAAGCTTTTACACACAAAAGCTTTTCCACACAGAAGCTTTTACACACAGAAGCTTTTACACACAGAAGCTTTTACACACAGACGTTTTTACACACAGACGCTTTTACACACAGAAGCTTTTACACACAGAAGCTTTTACACACAGACACTTTTACACACGGAAGCTTTTACGCACAGACACTTTTCCACACATAGGCTTTTACACACAGACGCCTTTACACACAGACGCTTCTACAAGCAGACACTTTTACACGCAAACACTTTTACATACAGACGCTTTTACACATAGAAGCTTTCACACACGACACACAGAAGCTTTTGCACACAGACACTTTTACACAGAGAAGCTTTTACACACAGAAGCTTTTACACACAGACACTTTTACACACAGACGCTTTTACACACAGAAGCTTTTACACACAGAAGTTTTTACACACAGACACGGTGACACACAGATGCTTTTACACAGACACATTTACACACAGAAACTTTTACACACAGACACTTTTACACACAGACACTTTTACACACAGGGTTACCGCGGAGGTTGTAAATTTGCAATTTTACCTCAGTTTTTGGCGATCGAACCTCATTTCGTGCGAAAGGGTTGTCGCGGACATTTCAAAATCGCAATTTTACCTCAGTTTTTGGTGATCGAACCTCATTTCGTGCGAAAGGGTTGCCGCGGACATTTCAAAATCGCCAATTTACCGCAGTTTTTGGCGATCAAACTTGGTTTCGTGCGAAAGGCTTGCGTTTCGTGCCGTCTCGTTGGCACTGCCCAGCGCCTTCAAAAGAGAAATAGAAAAGAATGAGAGAGCAAGAGGGCAAGAGAGCAAGAGGGCAAAAGAGCAAGAGGGCAAGAGAGAATGTGAAGATGTGAGGATTTGAAGATGAGAAGATGTGAAGACGAGAGGATGTTAAGACGAGAAGATGTGAAGATGTGAGGATGTGAGGGTGTGAAGATGTGAAGATGAGAAGATGTGAAGATGAGAAGGTGTGAAGATGCGAGGATGTGAAGATGTGAGGATGTGAGGATGAGAAGATGTGAAGATGAGAAGCTGTGAAGATGAGAAGCTGTGAAGATGAGAAGCTGTGAAGATGAGAAGCTGTGAAGATGAGAAGCTGTGAAGATGAGAAGATGTGAGGATGAGAAGGTGTGAGGATGAGCAGATGTGAAGATGAGCAGATGTGAAGATGAGCAGATGTGAAGATGAGCAGATGTGAAGATGAGCAGATGTGAAGATGTGAAAACGGTTGACAGACCCACTGTTAGACGCTCTCGGGAAAAAGAATCAAATTGAATATCTATTGGTGGCATGGAATTTCAATTATTAACAAGTAGATGAAATAGGATGATATAGGATGAAATGGCAAAGGAGGAGATGATGTGGTGCTGCTGGTTTTACCTTTGTTTGGGGATCTCAAGTTGCATCACCATTTGGGGTTTCCCAAGTTTGGCCGAAAACATAGCCGAGCACACACAAGGCTACAACGCTGTCATCAGCGCTTGTGCGCGGGTGGGAGACCAATGGTGGATGGTAGCATGGCAAAGATTTATCGCTGGCAGTTGGGTTGGCATGACCCACACGTCAAGTCAAGGTGATAGTAGGGGAGTCTATGGAATACGTGTTGGCTGCCCAGCTTTCGCGGCATGATCATCGATGTTCTTGCGGATTTATTTTCTATGTTTTGACCATGCCGCAATAAACGGCTGAGACAAAACCCAACTGAATTTGTGGTTAAACTGATCATTACAGAGAATGATGGGGACTTATCCTCCCAAAAAGGGAACAAATTCGCTGCAAAGTACCCGGCGGTGAGTGAGACATGGCAGCTTGGGCCGTGCCGGATGTGGCACCGACAGTTCACGGGTGATATGAGATAGTTCTGGTTCAAAACCTACCTATACTGATTTAATGCCATAGATTCGCATTCTGCTGGTGATATGAAAATCCAACAAAACACCTGTTATTTTGAAGTACTATAGTACAATACTATGGTAGCAGGGTTTTGATCCGCTCACCAAAAAATTACCAGTTTGGAGGCAAGATTTAATTGGCGATTGCACTGATGTTGGGTGCGGGTTCGCCAATATTTTGAGAATCGCGTCAACGTTTTTTTTGCGATATAATATTGAAAAAACAACCGATGGTCTCAAAGAATTTGATCGTTGTGTTTCAGACATGACAACTTGAATTTGTTTCATAACCAAGAGAGTTGTTTCTGAGATCATAAGATATATTCCCAACATTGCCGCAAACCAGATGTGCATATAAAAACCACAACTATGTCGTACATAGTGTCAGATGAGAATACATTGATTACCCTGTGGTAAACCAACGTAACTATGGAACATCACCATGTTATAGCTGGGTAGTTTCACTATTTCAATGGCCATTTTCAATAGTTGTTTCTATGTTTACCAGAGGGTATCTCCATTAAATCACCATTAAATCCCATTAAAACCCATTAAATCACCATTTTCCTATGGTTTTCCTATGGGTTTCATAATATCTGGTAGATATTCATCCCATCATCCATACGTACGTAAATTCCGCAGCTGAGGCGCTGCGTTGGTTGGAGCGGATGAGTCAGCAGCAGGTCCTTCCCACGGTGATCAGTTCCTTGACGCTGGTTTTCACCGGCTCTGTGGTAAGATTATAAACAGAATCTGGCATGAAATGTGTGGTATTTAATTTGTTTATATCTGTAAAAATCTGGGTGTATGAAATGTTGTTGCCCATTTTGTTTGGATTATCAATCATGTTTATGGATGTTTATGAATGCTTGGTGTATTGATGTTAACAACCCCAGTTTTTTGGAATATATGGTGGGTTCCCAAAATAGTGACTTTCCCAAAATTATAAACGGTACCGTACCTCCCCCCAAATAGTAGACCAGGGTTCAATTCCGTTGACTGATAGTTATTTCCATGAAATGAAATGTTTTACCACTATTTTACTATGATATAGCTATATTATTACCAGGGAAATCCCGTTTTTTCATGGTAATTTAGGGGATTTCCATGAAATGAACTTCCCAATCCGCACCCAGCCGTAGCCATGTCCTTGGTGGTGATCTCCAAGGCTACAACGCTGCGATGAGCGCCTGTGAAAAGTCCCTGCAATGGCAGATGGTGCTGCGTTTGTTGTCCCTGGAGCTGTGGAGGGGAGCTGCTGATTTCAGGGAGCGTGGTGGCATACCGTTGTGGTATGCCACAAAATACCATGGATTGAACAAGATTAAACATCCTTCTGGATGGTGGAATTGAAGATTTGACCATCAAAGAAATACTGTATATATGTGGATTGATTGATTTAACGCAATGTATTGTTGAAAATGAGACACTTTGTTCAGAAGAAAAAACAGTCGGTTGAACATTCTTTGACCAAGAAAAACGTGGATTTTGAACAAAAAAGGGATCTAAGACACAAAATTAAATCCTTCCTTCCCCTCACCCTCCGGTAATGAAGCGTGGCAATGGAAAATCACCCATGGCCCATTATATATATATATATATTATATATATATTATAATTATAAATTCCGAATCCCATTGAAACCTTCGTCTACAGGGGGATGTTCTGCCGTGTTTGGTTACCAGAGGGGTCTTTGATCGCTTCTTTGGATGTATTCTGTTGTACTGTGAAATTGGGGCATGGGTCAAGAGTATTGACTCCCAGTTCGGAAAGATAAAGTACTAAGGCACTAAGGTAAACAAACTGCTGGTTGGTGCTTCGGAACATGAATTTTATTTTCCCATATATTGGGAATGTCATCATCCCAACTGACGAACTCCATCATTTTTCAGAGGGGTAGGTCAACCACCAACCAGACTGTGTGGGTGAATAAACCAAGTTTGAACCATACTCGTACCCATTCAACTCAGGTCAAGATCATGGCCATGTAGCAAATCCAAAAATAGGGTAAGCAATTCCGAAAACCACCACCCGCGGAATCTATAGGGAAGTTTGGCTCTTCTGAGTTGAAATATATCGACCCCTGAGCCCCCACTACATGTAGCATAGCAGGTAGGTATAGCGTAGTGTAAATAGCGTAGCTATGAGTTCCAATTCAATCCAATTCATTATACTCAATGTACAGTATAACACTACTTACCTAGAAGCGTTAGGTAAGTAGAGTAGCCGTAATTAGACATAGGTACTTCCCTCACCCTAACAACCAGCTGGGTCAGGGTTTACTTAGTACGCTATGGATGTTATGGCTCAAGTGCCCAAAAAGGTCGGGTGCTTGGTTTGTTTAATGGGGTTATCGAAGGATACCGTGGTTGGTTCCCTTGTTCGGTCCCCTGTTTTCACAGGTTATCAGCCGCATGGCTCTGAGACCATGCTGGTAGGTGGTTAAAAAGCATCCAAAAGGTGCAATACAAACGTGGCAGCCTGCCCTGCTCCAAAAAAAAGGGGTAAACGGAGGAGGCCGCGCCACCTAGGGCATTCCTTGCAAAAGCAGGGGGGCCAGCTGCTGCATGGCGCCTAACACGAGGGTCAGGTGGCTCACACCCTCGGGCCATGCTGTTGCGCTCCAGGTTTCGGAAGAGGGGGGTGTAGGATCTCTTCAGTGAATCGGTGATTCCATGTGTCTTCCTCTACCCGGTGCATGTTGTGTATCAGCTGGTAGCCCTTAAGGCCAGCGCGTCATTCCACTAGAGGCGGTTCTTTATAACCGTGCTCAGTGGTATGGGTGGGCACAATGTTCATGCCAAAAGGTGGTGAACGTGCGTAACTACAGGTTATCAGCCGTAGGTGCTTTTTGGGGAAGTCTAATCCTTCGATAACTTCTGGTTTAGGCCCCTTTATTTTTCCCGCACTTCCGTCATTGACCGTGCATGCCCTCAGATAGCTCCGAAAGGGTCGCTGCTGATTACAGCGCGACACCGGAAACTCCAGTGGAAGGAGCCAACGCTCTAGGGGAAGCAGAAGGTGTTGAGAAGTTTAATCCACCAACTGCTGAACCGGGCGCCGCGGCCTCCCGAAACTGGGAGGATATTCTGTCGCCCGTGCTGTCTTTTGGTGAGGCGCCCACTTCTGCAGATCGAGCCCAAGGACATCTGACAGACGTGAAGGAAGAGCTACATCAGGAGACATCAAGCTCGGGTGCTGTGCCTTCAACATTTTTCTTGCCTGACGGGGTCGCCGACGAAAACGTCGCGACGGATTTTGCGAACCAAGTTTCAGACCCTGCCACAGCATTGAACATCCCCGAAGAAGTTCTTGCAGAGGCTGCCTTTACAGACTCAGGTCCAGTGGAGGAAGAAGGTCAGAACAGTTTTGCATTTCCGTCGATCCTGTCAGAACAAGCGCAAATTGAAGCAGCCGACAATTTTTCGGTAGAGGTCGCTGGTGACAATACCGCGACGGACAAGGTTTCTGCTGAAATCACTTTTTCCGAAGTTTCTGGATTGGAAGGCGCCAATAACAGTCTGGAGCTTGTCAAAAAGGAAGAAGATCAACAGACACTTGGTCCAGCCTCTACTGAAGCCGTCATTGAAGCTGCCCATCAAACTGAAGGTACTACAACAACCAACTTAGGTGAAGACGCAATTGTTGCAGCCGTTGTCAAAGCTGAAGTTGACCCCAAGAGTCCTGAAGCTGACGCTTCTGACATTGCAGCATCCGTCCAACCTGAGACCCAAAGCTCAGGCCATAGTGTAGAGCCAGTTGCAGTAGGATCCCAAGAAGCATCCGAACCAGCCTGTGCATCCGCTAAGCCTGAGGTCGTTGACACAACCGTTGTCACGACAGGTAACCCAGGTGTAAGTGTAGACTCAGCCCCCTTAGGAGCCCCTGAAGTTTCTAATCCAAAAGCTGAATCCACTGAACCTGGGGTCGCTGACACTTCCGTTGTCGCGACATCCAATACACAACTAGACACATCTGTTTTTGTTGCACCACCCACTAGTCCCAACTTAGTTGAGCCTGGTGTTGAGCCCATCCGTACTGGTCACTCTCCCTCCGCTCCATCTGCAGGTCCAAGACAACGCACTCGACAGAGGAGTTCACGCGGTGGGCAGACCACACGAAACCAGGAAGCCATCCGGGCTTGGTTTAGTGACCTAGATACTTTTAGGGATTGGTTGTATCAAAATACAGGTGGGAGGTCAGGTCGTGGTTTCTGGCTAGGCCGATATCTTTTAGACGGTGTTGACACTGACCAAAAGTGGCAAGTCGCTAATCATCAAGCCATAGCAGATTATCTGACCGTAACCCAGTGTTTAGTCCTTACATTTAACTTGTGGCCTGAATACGAAAATTGGGCCCTTGCAAACGGCCTGGACAGGAGACGTGGTATTGGACACGGCCGTAACGCAGTTGAAAAGGGCGTACTACCCCCAAAGCGTATCATTAACTTGAACATTCTGGGTAGTGAATTCCCTCCTCAAGAAAGCTGGGATTACTATAATAGGTACGTAGGCCCAAACGCCCCTGCGAAGCCCAAAGCTCGGGCCGCTGCCCCGGCTTCGGCTGGTGGCGCGGCAGCTACACGACCGCCAGAGCCCAAAGAGCCGCCAAAAGCTGCATCGCCAAAGGCACAGCAGCCGAAGGCACCAGCCTCTGGCTGGCAACCAACTTTGCGTGCTGCGGATCAAGTTGTACAGCAAGCCGAGTTTAGCAGTGTCCGCACTTCATCATCCGTCCGCCCGTTGCCAAAGCAATCGCGAGGGGTCGTTGCTCCCAAAGAGCGCGACGCAGCAGTAGTTTCATCTGAGGGTTCCGGTAGTGCTCCAACAACTGTAGCAGTCCCAAAAGTCCCCAAAGATAAACCTGTTGTGTCAAGGCCCTCGCCACCACCACCAAAGCAGCCGCAAGGGGTCGCCGTTCCCAAGGAACGCGACGCAACAGCCGTTGCATCCGAGGGTTCCAGTAGTGCTCCAATAAGTGTAGCCACTCCGAAAGTTCCTAAGGTTGAACCTGTTGCGAAGCCTTTGCAGCCGCCAAAACATCAGCAAGGGGTCGCTGTTCCCAAAGAACGCGGCACAACAGTGATTGCAGCCAAAGCATCCGGTAGTGCTCCATCAAGTGCAGCCGTGCCTGAAGCTCCAAAAGCTGATCCTGTTGTAAATCCCTTGCCAGAATCTAATAATCCCAAAGGAGTCGTTGTTTCCAAAGAACACGACACATCAGCCACTGCGCAAAAGGTTTTAGATACTACCCAAATAATTGAAGTAGTCCCTAAGATTCCCAGTAGTCCAGCTGTTGTAAACCCTTTGACTAAGGCTAAGCTCCCATCACCCCCATCATCACCACCACCTGTAGTCCCTTCTAATATTCCACCACCGCCACAGCATCCGCCGCCAACACCGGAAGAGCTCGCTGCCCGAGCTCCGGCTTTTGCCAAGGCGCGCGAGACAGTGGGGGGGAATCAGCAGGAAGAGGAGGAAAGTTTTGAGGTTGAAAGTGAGGAGGAGCCAGCACCTGTTGCCAAAACTGCGTCTCCAAGGGAGAGGCACACCAAAAGAAATAGGTCCATCCCACCTTTGCCTGTTAATCTTTTGTCTAGAGAAGCCAGGGAGCAGATTGAGCTTGCTCGAGAACTCCGTGCTGCTGGTTATCCTGACACACGCCTAGATTCAGCAGGAACTTGGGTGCGGGTCGCTGGACCTTCGGTCGCGACAGTTGCAGAGCGTCCAGTTGCTCATCCTGTGGTAGTTCCTGGAACTGAGACTCAAGAAGTTGAGGGCATTGATCCTTACGAATTGGAGGACGCCGCCTGGCAGAATCCATCCTTGAGCTCTCGTCGGGTCGTGTTGGTCACCCCAAACTTGCAGTCTTCGGACATTGTAAATTTGACCACACGTGATCCTGACACCGAGGAGGAAGGCACAGAAGACCCTGCACTGGCATCACAAAGATTTCAAGAGACTGGTAGGAATTTCATTGCAGCGGCTAGTGCTGAGCCCATTGAAGCCGACCCAGTAACTCTTGAATCGCGACCACCTAAAGTGCCACCCCCAAAGAGGCAAAAGGTAACTATCAAAATAACCTCTAGGGATTATAAAGACCCAAAATCAACAGCATCGTCGCCAAAAGACACCTCAGAGTCCTCACCAAAAGTTCCCACAGGGCATTGTGCATCCGTGGAGAAAACAAGAGGGCGCTGCGGCAGAATCCCCAAAGTCTGCTGCCTGTGAGGTCGCTGCGGAATCCCGCGCGACAGGTGCCGTTGACAGGTCTAGATCCCCAAGAAATCTAACATCTACACCCTCTGAACCAGTTCAGCATAGCTCATCACCTGTTAACCTAAGAGGTAGATCCCCCAATAAAAGTGGTAAGGAGCCATTGAGACCCCCTCCACCGAAGAGGGCAAGTTCTCAGCCATTGTCATCAGCAACTACCAAACGGATTGCTAGGGAGGCTGTTGCTCCCAGCACGCCACAGGTCACTGTTGCAAAGGCCAAAACAAATAAGGCTCCCCCACCGGGTGTTCGACCAGGAGCTCCCCCGCCAAAAGCTAGGCCAGCTCCACCACCACAAGATAAGCCAAAACTCCCTTTTAAAGCACCTCCTGGCCACCTTCCTCGTAAGGCGCCACCAGGGTACTTGAAGGAGCAGGCTTCTAGTGGAAAGGCATTCTTGGGAACAGATCCAACAGAGCCAAAAGCACCTGCTGGACAGGCAGAAGGGGCTGCTGCCGCACCTGTGGCGCAGCGGGGTGAAGAGTCGAGCGGAGCTCCAAGTGCACCTTCGGATTCGCACGCTCCCTACTCTGCCCCTGTAGATTCAGTGCCTGGCAATATCAAAATTTGTCTCGATTGGCACGATACGCTTGACCAAGCGTTAAACCACCAAGGCTCCTTTGATCAACACCTAATTGATAAATTCAATAAGGTAATCTTAGCAGCAAATAACAGGGTCGAGTTCCATATCCTTTCATACGCTGGATTTAACAAGGTTGAGTCCACCCGCCAAGGCGCGAACCACTTAATAAATCAACCAAAATCCCTAGGCCTCCCCTTTGAGCAGTTGCACCTAGCAAAGCATCCTTGTGGAGCCCAAGGGAAAAGCAGCGTGCTATACCAACTTGGTGCGCATTCTTTGGTCGACGATCGTTCCGACGTAGTTGCTGAGTGCTCCCATTCTGGTGCCCGTTGTTTTAGGGCTGCTGGCAGGCACGACCGTGCCCTGTCCTTCCTTACCTTAGTTGAAGAGTGGGTCAAGCAAGAAGGCGTTGATAGTATCCTACAGCGCAGAGCCGCAAGGGCCGTGCCAAAGGAACATCTTCGCCCGCCTTTTGGCGACAAACAACGGTGATTTTGGAGCTCCGCCCCAACAGTAGTAGGCACTGGCACAAGTCCGGTGAACCTACGCAATCGACATAGGTTCCCAAGGGTTAGGGTAGCTGTGCACCGCACGCTACTTGCATCCGGTCGTCCTTGTCTTCCTGTGGTTTGTTGCCACCTGCAGCACTCCACTTGCATCCGGAAAGTTTTTAAGTCGTGGTGAGAGCCAGGGTCATTACCGCTGTCGAAGCCACAGCTTATAATCTTCCACAAAAGCTGTTAATTAATTTGGCACTCTACTGTTTTCTATATCCAGCTTTGTAAAGTGTAGTTGGTTAATTCAGTGCTGTGCCTTTGGTCCGTCGTTGTCCTTTTTCCGTGGTTTGTTGCCGCCTGCAACATTCCGCTTGCATCCGGAATTTTTAAGTTGTGGTCAGAGCCAGGGTTATTACCGCTGTCGAAGCCATAGCTTATACTTTTCCACAAAGGTTGCCAATATCTTTTGCACTTTATTGTTCCTTTTATCCAACTTGGTGAAATCATAGATTGGTTGGTTCAGTACTGTGTCTTTTTATCCCTCACCAAACAAGAGGGTGCCTTGGCAGAACTTTCCAGATCTGCTGCCTGGTCTTTCGCTGTCGTTTGTAATCCGTTGCTTGGGACGCTGTGCAAAGCACGCGTCGGATCTGAATTGAGTTGCGACATCCTGTAAAAGGTTGTGTTTCTTGGAGTTAGGATGCCCGGAGACATCCCCCAACGTGATCCTGGTATGCCCAGTCGATCTAGGTACCCCTCCGAAGCCTCCCAAAGGTACTTCAACGTAGCTCTTGTTCCCGGTGAACCTAATGTTTTAACTCCACGAAGGGTTGAAGCTCAATCTATTGGGGATGCCACGCATGTAGACGGAATGCCTGATACTAGCCTGGAGGAGTCCCATAACAACAATAGTTTGTTTAGGCATCGGTTACCCTTAGGTCCTTTTCCAAGCAATAGTCCAAACCCCAGCATTTCTGTAGGACCCACTATACCACAAAATCTCCATGTGGGTGCTGATGTTTCCGACACGCACCATGCCACCAGTTTAGGGGACTATGTTGGTTCCGTAGCCTTCCTATCACATCCTATGACCCAGCAACCCGGACAAGCTGCCGTGCATTTGCGCGCTGAACCCGTTCAGGTCGCTGATTTCGAGCGCGACGCAGCACTTGCGGCCATCCTGCTCGACCAGGAGAGAGCCATTGCAACTCCGGATGAAGGGGATGGGGGTGTGGGGATAACTGGGTTTAGTATATCTCAGTTCGCCCAACAAGGTAATCTTGGGGATAGGCCATCATTACAGCAAGAAGTCCAATCTGAACATCCGGTGACACATGGGGAGGTAGACCAAAGGGTTGAAACTACAGTTAGACCACCTCAAAATAAGCCAATGTTGGGTAATCAACATGCAGCTATTAGGGAGTTTGGGATAACCGAGACGGATTCTAGGATGTTCCCCAATGAACATCAGCTGGCCGCAACCCAGCAGCGACATAGTGTTGCACTAGTTTCCCCGGATTCCATTAACCCTTCCTATCAAATCCTGGATAATCAAAATGTGTTTGAAGACCTTGATCAAGTCCCATCCACTTTTGTCCAATACCCCAATCTAGCTGCCAATAACATGTTGTCCCCAACTCGCCTACAACATGCCCCAGATCCAATGAAGGTGGTCGCATTCCCAACCGATGTCAATGTGACTGGTCGGGAGATCCCCACGGTTTCTGGTGGTCCCTCAATTTTGGGTAATCAACAATTAGCTGATATGGGGATCGGGATAACCGTAAGGGATTCTAGGATTGCTCTCAATGAGCATCAGCTGGCCGCAACCCAGCAGCGACACCGTGTTGCACTAGTTCCCCCGGATTCCGTTAATTCTCCATCCCAAACTTTGGATAGGCAATATGTGTTTGAAGATCTGAGTGCGGTCCCATCCACTGCCGTTCAATGTCCCAATCCAGCTAGTCCATTGTTGTCCCCAAATAATCCTCAAATATCAGACACTTTGCAGGTGGTTGATGTCCCAACTGTCGTAGAGGCGACTGGTCGGGTTGCCCCCAATGTCTCTGGTAGGGATTTTGGAATAACCGTAAAGGATTCTAGGATGTTCCCCAATGAACGTCAGCTGGCTGCAACCCAGCAGCGACACCGTGTTGCACTAGTCTCCCCGGATTCCATCACTGGCCCTCCTACACAATTAGGAGAAAGCCAATCTAATTTACAAAATACATCAGGCACTTTGCAAATGGTTGCTGTCCCAACTGTCGTAGAGGCGACCGGTAGGGTTAACCCCAAAGTCCCTGGTGGTGGCTTTCCTGCGCAACCAGGAGAGAACCACTCTCAATCGTCTAATGTAGCCGCACAAAATGCCGTAGCATCCTTGCCCCAGTCTTTACACCACTCGGGTATCTCACCCGCCCCTGTAGTGGCGAACCACCAGCTCGCAGAGTTAGTCACAGTGTCTAGCTTGCCCATAACACTAAATGTTATGGTGCCTAGTGCAACAGCTGTAAGTGGCTCGAACACATCAGAGTCAGTTTTGGTTCAACAACTCCAAGCTGAGGTGTTAAGGTTGTCAGAGGCATTGCAATTGCAACAGCAGCAGCTTCAACAGATGCAACAACAATTACAATCTAGGGCGAACACACAGCTACAGGAGGTGGCTTCAACAAGACCCAGTCTTTCAGCTAACTTGCCTACAGCATCTAATGCTGTTGTGCCTTGTGCACATGCTGTAAGTGATTCGAACCCAGCTTTGGCAAAAGCACACCAAGTAGTAGCATCAGCCGGTGCGCCCCCAGCATCATTTGCACAGGGCGCTGCCTCTGGCACGCCACTAGGGATAGGTCTTAGTCATGCGAGCCATGCGGGTACACCATGTGGTAATTCGACTCGTCGAGCCACAGGAAGTGAGTTATTCCCGCAGCAGGTGCTTCCTCCGGTTGTGCCACCATTGCCATTGCACCTTGTCCGACGAGGTGCCCAACACTCAATGCCATCATATTATCACCACAAAAGTTCACGTAGGTCGGTTGACTCTTCGAGCTCAGGGTCATCATCCGACAATTCCTCCATATCACCTGTAAATTTCGCGAGACGGGAAGCCATGACCGTTATGATCACGTCCCTGACTGACCTGGTTTTTCCCCACCCTCCTGTTAATGCAGGTGAAGCTCGAGGTTACATGAACCAGGTGTTAATGGCCATAGGCAAACTTCAAAAGACCCCTGGTAATGAACTTTACTTGTGGGCCCAGGAGTGCCTAACCTTAACAGAGGAAGAGCTCCAAGCCGACCCTCGCTACCCTCGCACTGACCGCGAAGTAGCATCCAAGCTCTTAGGAACTTGCAAAGGCGGAAAGTTTGGACTCCTCTTCAATCAGATGTTAGAATCTGAGCGCGCTGCTAGTGGGGCTATGCCCTGCGGGCGCGCGATGTTGCGTAGAATATTTAAATATTTCCAGCTAGAGCGTGACCGCCTGGGCATGCTTGGCGAAAGAAATTTGTTGTCCCTTAAGGTCCCCGGTAACACTATAGCCGATCTAGTTACCTTTAGAGACACCTATACCTACGTAATGTCAACAATTCCCGTAGTGGATTTGCCGCGACCGCAAACGCTGTTTAACCATCTTATCGACGAACTTGAGCATCATGCTGTAATGGCCCCAAAGGTCGTTAAAGCTACGGAAGCCCGACTAGATAGCCATCGTCGCACAACTGACTGGTTATGGTCTAAAGTTGAACTAGCCATCCAACTGGAACAGCAAGAGCGCAATCGCCGAGATTTTGATGAACAGCTAGGTCTAAAACCAGCGGCAGGGTACTTCGGTACCAATCCACCTCCCGATGACAACATCGCTGGTGCCTCGGCACCAACCCCAGACCCAGAATCGGAGAACACTCCTGAATCTCCAACAAGTCAGGGTTCAGGGGGGGGTGAGACCGAAGAGGATATGCAGGCAGCCCCTACCCAAGCGGCTAGACCCGTAGGATTAAAGCAGCCTCCATCCACTGATGTGGATAGCACGAACCCTAAGGGGAAGAGGACCAAGAGAGCAGCCCGTAAATCGGCAGCCGAGAAGGCCACCACCCCTTGCATGTTCTTCGCGTACAATGCATGTAGGGCAGAATCGTGCGCATTCCTCCACTCTGAAACCAATAAATATCGAGGACCTCCTCCTAGATCACTTAGGAAAGGTAATAAAGCCCCTCCTAATGTTCATGCTAGCGTAGCAACTGTGATAGTCCCAGAGATCGCTGTCTCTGACGCGATTAAACCTGTAATCACTGCCATGCCTTTCGAAGCTTCCACAGCCATCCCTTGGCTGTGGGACACTGCAGCAGGTCGACACCTCATTGGACGCCAAGCCCTCACACCATCCATGCGGGAGAGTGTACAGCACTCTCCAAATCCCGTAGCTTTCGCTACCGGAGGTGGCAGCCAATCCGGCAAAGGATCCCTGACATTTAGTGGCAGTAAGATTCTTGATGGTGAAGAGGTCTATGTTCTAGAGGAATGCCCTCCAGCACAAAGTATAGGTAAAGCAGTCATAGATAAAGGTTACATGTTCATCTGGGATCCACGGGAGAGCGTCCCATATCTAATAGCTCCCGAAAACGTCAATAGATGCAGGCTAAAAGTTCCCAGGAACGCTAAAATCTGCGCATCTAGGGTGGTAGAATACGTCCCACAATATGATGAAGAACTGACTCCATGTTCATTTGATCCAAATGAGCGCCCTGCTCCGGTACCAAGCGCAATGCCAGCTTCATCCGTAGGACCCAAGACACTTGTAGAAGTAGATGATCCCAATGACTATGGTGTTTCGTCAACCCCTACATATAATGTCTTTCCACCCGCAAAAGATGAAGAAGCAGATCTAGCACCTGAATCTGTTGATGACGCTGTTGGTTTGGCTAACACGTCGGGATCTAAAATGGTCGTTGTCGATGTTTCCAACGTACCCAATAACACAATGGATGACCAGCTCCTAATTGAGCTGGGGAGCGGCGAGCCGCCAAAGGATAAAATCTTGAAGCAGCGAGCCACCAATCCAAGCCATACGCGATTAAACTTATCAAATAGCCAGTTTTACCCCATTAGCCATATAACTAAAGATAACGCTATGAAGCTTTCACATTCCAATGATGGCAAGGCCGATGGTTTTGATGATTCTTCAGAGCAGCAGCATGAGCAGCTCTCATCAAGTAGCGTTGTCCTAGATAAAGGCACCCAAAGTTTGAGGTAATAACAGGAAAAGTTGAATCGTATGGAAGTAAAAGCGTAGCAGCCAATGTGCACAACCCAGCGCGCCTGGTGCACGAAGGCGATCTCGTCTTCCCGGTAGGTATGTTATGTGGTCATGCCCTCTTCAGGGGGGGTAACCCGCATGACTTGAAATCCCCTAATAATACTGAGGATGACGTTCTCTGTCATAAAGATGGGGGTAATAATGACCCTTCAACACCTGATCTTAGGAGATGTCCCATAAACACACTCTTAGATCATGTCCTCGCCACTGAGGATACGCCTGGGTGTGCTACCTGCAACACCCATACACGGCATCCTGCCGACCAACGCTGCGCCCACTTCACAAATAGTAATACGGTTGAAGAAAAGAAACGACACCAAAAAGGGAAAGAAAGTACCACTTAACGCAAGCACATAAAGAGTCAAAAGTGACGAGGATGCTGAGCTCCATGCTCGCATCAGGGTAGGTGAAGAAATCTCTAGCCCAATACCTTTTCACTCTTCCTTGAAATCCGCGGCTTCATGGGAATAGTGATAAAATGTTCCGGAGTTAGAGCTTCCCAATCCTGGTTTCCCGTCACCCCCAATAGCCAGCGTTTTAAGTGCCATAATTCAATCCCAAGTTGTTCATCAGCCTCAATCCTTTGTCAGGAATCGCTTCCAGGGTCTAACCAACCAACTGGTCGCGCTAACCGTAGACACCGGAAAATTGCCAAGATCGCACTTAGTGCGAATGCTAAACCAACCACATCCAAGTTTGCCTCTTCCCCTGACATCTAGAAGTTGTCGATAGGTGAACATAATGGCATTCCATGTGATAAACTTAGTAGGGATAACACAGAGTTAGGTAATGAGTCGCAGTGCGGACTGCTGGGTAATCACACAGCTGAACCCGCTGAAACCGCGCCACCACGTGTGTGGACCTCATCCTCCTGCTCACATACATTCCCTTGGCAGCGCCCAAAACATAATGTTGGTCTTAGGTCAAGGGCATCCGCCCAACTTAAGAAACCTTCTCAAGACACAATATCCACCTCCATCACCAATGATGGACCGAAATGGATGTGTCACACACGCATCGCTAAACCATAAACCAACGCATAGATTGCTGCGAGCGCCCGCTTGCGCAATATTAGTGCGTAGGTGCCTGCCAAAAGCGCAGAGCGTGGATCAGGCGAGGGGGGAGTTGAAATATATCGACCCCTGAGCCCCCACTACATGTAGCATAGCAGGTAGGTATAGCGTAGTGTAAATAGCGTAGCTATGAGTTCCAATTCAATCCAATTCATTATACTCAATGTACAGTATAACACTACTTACCTAGAAGCGTTAGGTAAGTAGAGTAGCCGTAATTAGACATAGGTACTTCCCTCACCCTAACAACCAGCTGGGTCAGGGTTTACTTAGTACGCTATGGATGTTATGGCTCAAGTGCCCAAAAAGGTCGGGTGCTTGGTTTGTTTAATGGGGTTATCGAAGGATACCGTGGTTGGTTCCCTTGTTCGGTCCCCTGTTTTCACTTTCTGAGCCCCTTTTTTGGAAATCCCTAGTAAAACTAGGAAATCAACTGAGATGAATTCTATAGGTACCCTCTGGTGAACTAACATAGCAATGGAAAATGGCCATAGAAATAGTGGATTTTCCCATGAAAAATGGTGGATCTTTCCATTGCTATGTTAGTTCACCAGAGGGTACCCATTTAAACTCAAAAACACATACAAAAACATCCCGGCGCCTGGTTTACCGCGCGTGTGTTTTGGCATTTTCTTAAGAGTCTTTATGATGACCTTCATGTTTATCTCTTGGTATTTGCAGGACTTTTGAAGCAATCATCATCATGTTTGGTCAGAAAATGTGGCTAATTCCATTGTGTTTTATTTTTTCATCATTTTTCACTTGTATTTGCACGCTTTTGTGAACGCCAGGAGTAGAAAGAGGCTGTTTCAGGATGCCTTGTTTTTTGATGGATTTGCGTTTCGCCACAGGGAGAGAACAAAAAAATCGGACTTTTCGGTTTTTTTCTGGCGCAGCACTTTCACTGCATGTTCCCTCGAAGAGTCTCGGCTGTCAAACGGCTCAGATTGGCACAGGCACTGTTTTCCCAGCGCCATTGCCATTGGTATGTGTGCAAGTGCACGAGACGAGGTCGGTAGCATAGCATCAGGTATGTGTGCAAGTGCAAGAGACGAGGTCGCTAGCGTAGCATCAAGTATGTGTGCTAGTGCCATTGAACGTTATTAGCCCACCCCACCCCACCCCACACAAACCCATCTGTAGCGTAGCATCAGGTATGTGTGCAAGTGCAAGAGACGAGGTCGGTAGCGTAGCATCAGGTATGTGTGCAAGTGCACGAGACGAGGTCGGTAGCGTAGCATCAGGTATGTGTGCAAGTGCAAGAGAAGAGGCCGGTAGCGTAGCATCAAGTATGTGTGCTAGTGCCATTGAACGTTATTAGCCCACCCCACCCCAACCCACCCCACCCCATCGGCCAAAAAAAACACAAAAACGCACGTACGGTAAACCAGCCGCCAGCAAAAACATGCCCAATGACCCCCCAGGCAGCAGATGTCCGTGGTAGACTTGAGCCCGGATGAGATCAGTGGCCATGGCCGAGTTTTGGATGGGGGATGGGTTGCATCTTTCAGCCACGAAACTGGAGATTAAACCCAATGATGAGGGAAACATGTTGTTCAAAGTTGCAAAAATAGGGAGAGTTTACCCGGTTTACCCTGGGGGTTGTTGAGTTATACCATGTTGTACCCATATATCATCCACAAGAACTGAGATGATGTGCCTGCAAAGTACTCCAAGTTTGTCAGAAGTTGCTGGAGTAATGCATCCACCATAGATATCCATAGATCAACATTTTCTACGAATATCCACTTTTTTAGATATCCACAGATTGTATGTTCAGACATGTCCTTCAGAAAGACGTCCTCCCGATTTTTTTTCGACGCCCCAGGTTTCAATGTGGCGGTCAGTTCCGTGCGCAGGGTCTGTATTGATTTGATGTGATCCTTCATGGTCTGGTTGGTGGTTTCAAACATTGGTTTGTTGTATGGGGTTTGATGGTGAAAATCATGTTTAATGATGGTTAATGATGGTTAATAGTCACTGGTGGTTTGGAACATGAATTGTATTTTCCATTAAAAAATATATATGGAATAATCATTCTCATTGACGAGCATATTTTTCAAGATGGTTAAAACCACCAACCAGTGATCCAATTGCGGCACCAGGCCAATCACCTAGCTACCAACCATTCGCTGACCAGCAAATTTGAGTCTCCAACCAGTTGGGTAGCAGTTGTATCCCAGTTTTTGTTGGCACCGGAAAAAAAACAGTTGCTGACCAGAAAGCCACGAAACCGTGAATCTACAATAATTTGAAGCCCTTAGAACTGGGAGACACTGGAAATCACTGGAAGACGGTCCTCTTTCATTGACAGAATCCACATGAATCCACCACCAGTTGGGATCATACAAAAGAGTTGCAGAGCTGAAGTCTTGTGCAAGTCTCTTGTACCCCCCTGGCACATTATGAACGGAGTTGACTTATCCAAGCCTAGACTTTCACGCCTGAAGCTTGATGAGATAGGTGGGTTCAGTGTGGGTTCAAACACCATGTCAGGAGGATTCAGGGGAAGTCTAGAGCGAGGTTCCAAGATGGACCTCAATCTCCTGCGATTCTTTTGGCGTAATTTGATCCATGATCATTTTATCGATCCGATCCTTTCCTTTTCAGGATCTCATGTTATTGTGGCCCAATGTGGCCACGCTGAAACGTGCCGGAATGGGCTTGCAGCAGTCCAACAATCTACATCTGCCATTCCGCCGTAATGGCAGATGTAGATTGTGCTGCTTCACTTCAGCCTGTGACGGCACACCCTTCGCCCAAATGCTGCATGGCGCAAGGGCATGACTCATGACTCTTGGGCCCCAAAAAGGGTAAGCAGCAAAGGTCAGCATCATACGACTTCAATTGAATCCTGTGTTTTTCCACATATTTAACATATTTATAGTATACTTGCTTGGCGGTGCCAGCCATGTTATCCTGCAAGGACCCTGTTAAAGAAGTGAGAGCGGGGGTGCAGGGTTGGTTGATGGAGTGTCACATGAACCGCTGAACAAATGGCAGATATTTCGCGGTGAAATCCATCAGTTGCCAGGGTGAATTGACTCTGTGACTTCAGCTGTAGAACACATCAGTTTTTGGGAGTCTTAAAAATGAACATGGTGATCTAAAGATGTTGCGGTGATGATAATCATATGATATTCATGTTATGATTCTGATGTATATATTATGTAATTATATATATATATACTGTGGATGGAAATCCGATCAATCAGCGATTTTGGATGCTTGAAAGCCCATGGTTAAATATTGGGATAAATCAATCATCATTTTAAACCTATCAACTGGTGCAGGATTTCGCAACCATCCACTGTATCATGTTTATTTCCTTGATCCAAAAGCTTCATGGGTGCTTCATCCGAAATCGTTCGAGGCCCAAGCGTGAGAGGAATCAAGTCGCCAGCTCAGCGGCTGTGCCTCACTGGGCTGACCTAAGGAGGTTTCGAAAAAAAACATGTCATCATCATTACAGATAGGTCTACTTTTAAACAACAACATAGTTCATACTGGTGAGTTCTAAGTGTTTTGGACATGTTTTGTTATTTCTTATTGGACATGTTTTTATCTTTTGGAATGTGTTGGACGTTTTTTTGGTAATATGCATGTTTTGATGTTTTTTGTTTTGCTTTTGGATCTGTGTTTGGAACGTTGTGAGTGTATGTTTTTTGTTTTGTTTTGCGTTTGTTTTTGTTTTTTCCGAATAAGGGATCATTTGGGATTTGTTTGGGCGACTTTGAGGTTCCGAGCATGTCGCCTGGTTCTGAATTTTACATTTCCGCACGGGGGAGTCACGTTCAAAACCATTCAAAACCCTTCTGTTTATGTTTTGGGCGTGGCGTAAGCAAACGCGCAAGCCAGAGAAAGCTCCGCATAAGACAAGATATGTCGCGTAAGCAAGCCCTGTGGGTGCGCAAGCAAAATGTAAGCAACGGCGTAAGCATTTCTGTATTTGGTGCCAGGATATACCCTCTGGTAAACGTTTACATAACTATCGAAAATCATCATTTTATAGCTGGGTAAATCCACTATAAATATCTATAAATCACCATTTTCCATGGCTATTTTGACATAACCAGAGGGTAATCACCATTAAATCACCATCATTTACCATTAAATCACCATTAAATCACCATTTTCCATTGCTTTTTGTTTGTTTACCAGGCCGGGTAAGACATTGAAAAGAACACATCTGGTTTCATTGAACCAGTTGGACCAACGACTCATGGGTTGAAGCAAAATCGGGTACCGCCCCGGTTGGTCCACTGGTGAAGATTGAAATCGTTCCATGTTTTTTTTCCTAAATAGCCAGAACAGGTGGTATTTACCTCTGGTTGGTGGTTTGGAACATTTTTTATTTGTCCATAATATATGGGATAATCCTTCCCATTGACTTTCATATTTTTCAAATGGTTAAAACCACCAACCAGATATATGTTCTAAATATTACCCTCTGGTAAACGTTTGCATAACTATGGAAAATCACCATTTTTAATAGGTAAATCAACCATAAATGGGCAATGTTCAATAGCTTTTTGTATGTTTACCAGGCCGGGTATCTGGCCACAACAGGGGAGATTTCCGAACGATGGCATGCCAGGTGTACGAGTTGATGGATGGCATGCACGTGCTCATCAGCCCCTAGGGACGTGATGACGTGATGACGTTGAGAACGGATGAGTTTTGGGGAATCACCGATGATAGGATTTTGGACATACAATAGGATGGATAGGTATAATATAGCAAATACTATATATATAATGTTATATCATTAGTAATTCTAGTTTATAGGTAATCTGTTGCATTCATTATCTGTTGAATGTTACATTTTGTTACTATATGGAACTAATATTAAGTGTTATTGTATGAATTATCTTTTGTTTAGATACTTCTGAAGTGATTCATGGGATAATTACATATAATTGCCACTCAATGACATGTGAATTTCAACATCAATGGTGGGATAGATCAAGGAGGGTCTTGGGTATGTGTCAAGCCTTCAAATGCGCAGAAGGTGTTTGGCTCGTGGGGCAGTATAATTCCCTGCCATGCAAGAATTCTTGGATGTGTTAACCGCCATAATGTTTGGAAGTCTGGGCAAATAACCATTAACATAGCATTGTCTTCCAGTTGCCTGTCAGAAAGGTAACCAAACTCAAAATCATGAGGACATCATCAGATAAAATCACTCTGGTTAGCTATGTCAGAAGTACTTGGAAGGTTCGGGACAATTAACATCACTGGTTGGTGGTTTGGAACATGGCTTTTATATTTCCATGCAGTTGGGAATTCCATCATCCCAACTGACGAAGTCCATCATTTTTCAGAGGGGTGGCTCAACCACCAAGCAGATATTATTATTAACCATCATTAACCACATAATAACCATATAATAACCATATATTAACCATATATTAACCATACATTAACCACAATGGTAGGCTCAGCCACCAACCAGGATCATCTCATGTTTCTTTCCAGTAGCATTTGACCATGTCTCACTGAGGTGATGAGGAAAGCTTTGGCGGACGAAAGGCTCTGGGATGAGAATGAACATGGTCATATGATGTCATCTGCTTAAACTATGTGATATAAACTAGCCACAAAAAAAGGGCTGATCTTGAAGTCAGCATGATTTTATATGATTTTCATGTGGTGATGTAGAGCAACAATCATGGTGATTCAAGTGGTGTATCAGCGAATGTTTGTTCGGACGCCAGCAACCAGATTTCATAAGGATGGAATTTATAGTATGACAAAGGGAGAAAGGCCAAAACTGGTTGGTGGTTTCAAACATTTTTTATTTTCCCCAATAGCTGGGATGATGATCCAATCTGACTTTCATATTTTTCAGGGGGTTGGTCAACCACCAACCAGCCATAATAATCACAATATGTTCTTGCCAGATGATGTATTTTTATATCACCAAGTGAATCAAATGAGATGCGGCTATGGCAAGCTTCAATGGCGTAACGCCATGCGCCCCTAATTTCCGTGAGGTTGACCTGTCATGTGAATCGATGAATCGACTCGACCTCGTGTCATGTTTTTTTTTTTGGGGGGGGTGGAACGGCAAAAACAGAAAAATACGCTATATCCAAGGGTTTTAAGTATCAACTGGTGTTTTTTGGTACACAGAGTTGACATTGCTGGGTTCCATACGTGCCAAATCTCCAGGTTTTTGTTGGGTCCAACACGGTCCAACTATCAGCTCTTTTGTGTTCCAGACTCAAAGCCCAGTGTTGTGAAACACAGTGAAGTTGATACTCTCTGGTAAACGTTTACATAACTATGGAAAATCATCATTTTTAATGGGTACATCAACTATTTCTATGGCCATTTTCCATATATATTTTTTGGATTGTTTACCAGAGGGTATTCAAAAAGTCAATCTGTTGGTTTCAACATGTTTCGACCCCTCCCGCAAATGTACAAATCCTGTAATGTGGTAAACCCGATAATTTAATGGATTGACAATAGATCATCTCCATTACTGGAAGTATTGGATGGTATAAACCATCCCAAATGGTAGGTTATTTATGATTATTTATATATTATTGGCTTTAAGACATTGCCACTAGTGATTCATAAACGCTTTTCACCCGGGATGGCGCAATTGCTGCTGGCGAGGAAGATCCATGAGTTGTGAAGTGATGGAGTAGAATCGAATACCAGCGTACAAGGGTGGATGATATTGTGGAAACGGACAATTGTTGCAGGTCCCTCCAGTAAACAAAGATTCGATATGGAAAACCTCTAGCTTCCGCAGGAAATCATATTCTTTGACCCCAGAACCCAGAACTTGCATAAATATTCTACTGTAAATACATCTAAATATGATGACTGGTTGGTGGTTTGGGACATTTTTTATTGGGATATATTGGGAATGTCATCATCCCAACTGACGAACTCATATTTTTCAGAGGGGTAGGTCAACCACCAACCCATCATAATCATAACCCATCATTTCCCCAAACAGGTGAACAATTCAGTACATGATAAACCACTTCTGGAAGTGGACTTTAGTGTTTGATCTATTTTAGGGTTGCTTTCTGGCAGTGTATAGTTATTCTCAACAATGGCTTACAGGTCTAAATACTCTTAAATGCCACAAATGGATTCAGAATTGCTGGATAAGCAACAAAAAAGACGCCCAACATCAGATGCATTTCTTTGGGGAAACCCACAAGGCTCGTATACGCTTGAGGCGGTTGGAAAAGTGGTTGGCTGGTTGGAAAATCTCTATGGCCATTAGTTCTATGGGATGATACATTCCATTTTTATGGGGTGACGTAGAACATCCATCTGGGTAAATTTCATCACGACCTCACTGTTCTCCCTCACTGGAACCATGGTCTATAAGGGAAATCATCCCCTTTCATGGCAGCAAGATTTAGGTTAGTGAAATATGATAATTTACCCAGATCCATAACATCTTATACCTATTTGGGGCCATACCTGTAGGGCCTTGCCGGACAGCGATACGGCTTGCCGTTTGCGCAAAGAGAGATCGCCACCTGCCAACGTTCCATGATGAAAAACCCGCCGTTCACTGGCGCAGTTGCGGATCACGACAAAGATCTAATATAGATTCATATAGCTTCTAATTAACCATTACCATAGGATCCATGGTGCTGGTATGTTAATGCTAACAAAATAGGGGTATATTGATGGGATCCATGTTACCATATTTAGCATACATGGATCCTATGGGTTATAAGTAACCATTATAATTAACCATTATTAACATTGCTTATTAACCATTATAATTAACAGTTTCTTCACCATCATCACCATTATTGCTGGTTGGTGCTGACTGGAACCATGGAATTTTGAATGACTTTCCATTCAGTTGGGAATGTCAGAATCCCAACTGACGAACTCATATTTTTCAGAGGGGTAGGTCAAGCACCAACCAGGATTCATATAGCTTCTGTATGATAAAATATGATTGCGTCAACCTTGGGCAAATGATATGTTTTCTGTCATAAACAGGAATGGCAGGTTGGGTATTTATGGTTAGCCATAGCCATAGCAGTAGGTGGGTCTCCACTTTAGTTTTGAAGCACAAAATTCCCATGCTAGTCTGGTCGGCATAGTGCGGGTGTTGGATGTCCATGGGAAGCCATTGTCAGGAGGGACAGCGCAATGTCGTCAAGTTGGCCTTCCAAAACATGGGTATGGATCAATACCTATTAATACCATTTTTAGGGGGATGAACATCCATTTACCAGCTATTTTGATGTTCACCAGGGGTACAAGGTTTTGACACACTGCCACATGTTGGTGTTTGCTTTTGATATGTGAGTGTAGCCCACCATTTTTCTTGTTGTTGTGGTCTTTTATTCTTGTTTACAATCTGGTTATTTAACATAGCCATGGAAAAAAAAACAATTTTTTATAGGTGGTTTACATAGCCATGGAAAATCGCAATTTTAATAGGTAAACCATCTATAAATGGGCCATTTTCCATGGCTATGTTAAATAACCAGATGGTATTCATGAGGGTCAACCTAACCTAAGGAGAACACCTGGAGGAATCCAAAGCGAGGAAAAAATAGGAAAAAGATGCCGCTGTCATCCGCTTTGGCCGGTGACAAGGGTGAAAGAGTTTGATTCCCCTGCGAAGCGCTCAATTTAAGCCACTGGTGGCGTCACTGCCGTGGGGATGGAAAATCCATGAAAATCCGAAAGCGTGACTGGAATCCAGCGCTGACACTTTTTGTTGCTGGCAATGCTAGTGAAACAGGTGACTGGTTTGTGATTCTGCTATGTTAATCTTATATATATATACTGTGTCTATATAAATTATATACACATTATAGTTGTATACATTATATATATATACACACTCCGGTGATCAAACATGGCAATAGGACATATCCGAGAAATGGGCATTGAAATGGGAGCATTTCATCCAGGTCGAAGCTTCGTCTAAAGATGCAGAAACAGCATGATTTCTGTGTATCAAAAACAATGATTTTGGTATGATTTGGTGAATTTATAATTATTTAGATCATTCTAAATCAACATCTAAACTTGGATTCAGCAGTATCTAAACATTCTAAACTGGGATTCAGCTGTATAAATGATATAAATGGTTGAATTCATACACATTGGTCAGCCAGATCGGCCAGTCACAGAAGCCGCAGCCCTGGGCCCCATCCGAGTGGCTGCCGTAGGCTGCAGCCACTCCAGGGGGGGTTCCACAGAACAGGAAGCGCAGGAAAAAGGGCGCGTGCGTGTTTGGTTAGGGAAATTCGATGAAATTCGTAAATACTCTATCATTTTGACATATATAGAACATGTGCAATTCTATTCATAATAATATTGTGTAAATATATATATATAATGTTATATTTAATTACTGTGTATAATATGATACGTATATGTATTTTATATTTTATATTTATATATGTATACGTGTTGCGATGTGTTGGGTATGATTTTGCAATCATATGTTCTGACATGTTCTTGTTTGGTCTAATTCCAATGTGATCAACCATTTGCCGCATATAATTTATGGTCGATGTAGTATATAAGCACTTGTAAACATGCATAATGTGGATGGATAACACTATTCAACAATAGTATATAATATATATATAATACAATATAATATATATATAATAAGCATACATCATTAACCGATATTTCCCACGTATCAAGAGGTATTTTCATACAGTATAGCTGGATCTACGCGAACAAATACCCTATCCCAATATATCCTAATTCCTGGATCCAGGGGAAAAACACTGCTTGGATAACCCCAATCGAGGACTTACCCTCTGGTAATTTGACAAAAAGCGAACTGGAAAATGGCCATAGAAATAGTGAGTTTTCCCATTCAAAATGTTGATTTTCCATAGTTATGTAAACGTTTACCAGAAGGTACTAACTAGGCTTATTAAATGTTATCAACCTGTAACTAACTAAGTGAGATGGTCCTTTACGAACATCACTTCCTGTAACTTTCTGTTTGTGTTTTTTTCTGTGCCGGTCATGTCCAAAGTCATGAATCATATGCAAAACCCAACTGAACCTAAGTGACCAATATATCTTGTATGGCTAAGTACCAGCAACTAAGAGATAGGACTCACGAAGGATATGAAGGATGTTGACAAGTTTGTTGCAAGGTGGTGAGTGTATACAATTTTTGCATAGTTTCCAGGTTCTTAATTGGTTTCCATATGCTTCCATCTATTTGGTGCAATACGAAACATGGCCGCGTCGGCTCAAGACCTTGGGCGCTTCCAGCGCCCAACTTGGAAGCCGACGAGTCGTTGTCTGTGACGATGGATTTCTTGGTTTCCAGGCTTTATCATTTTCCATGGGAAAAAAACAACAGAAATGATTTTAGTTTCATAATTCCCAAATGATTCAAAAACACGTGACATGTTCGGTGTTTGGAATTGTTTGGGAGTGGACCGTTTTTGTTCGGTCCCATACGGCTGGATGCTATATTGAAACAAGTGGATGCAGCGCGATCATTCCAAGATAAGCAAGACAATTAAGTGAAATTCAGTGAGTTCGCCCATTTGCCCTTCTTTTTCTGGCTGGTGGTCTCGAATAGTTGCTGATTGTTGGATGTGTCATGCTAAAACTTTAGATATTCACCCGTTGATCAATCATCATGATAAACCATGTTTTCTACCCTGACTTGGAAAATCGACCGTTCTTGGATTGTGGAACACTCAGCCAACATGTTGTTCTGGTTTGGTGGTTTGGAACATGAATTTTATTTTCCATGTCATATATGGGATAATCCTTCCCCATCATACCACCAAGCAATGCTGTTTGCCCAGAATTGACGGGGCACCATGGCAAATGGGCGATGGATCAAGGCGCCAACAGTGTTGCCGCAGTGTTTTGTTTTTGTTACGTTTAATCCTTGCAGTACGAAAAAACATATTATCCAGAAAAGTAGGTACAGGTATTTAAGCCTATATATATATATACATATTATATGATACCTATATGTCTTATAGTCTTCTTTCTCAGGTTCCACCGAGTGTTTTGAGGGTGGTATGTTCCCGGTGGCTAAAGCTGACGCCCTTGGCCGACACAAGGTCCTGGTTGAAGGGTCTGTGGATGATCCATGTTCATCCCAATTACTGCATGTATCATGCAATGTGAGGCCCCCCAGTGTCATAGAATTGGATGATGGGAAAATTTACAGGAAAGCCCTATATTTGATGGTAAAAACCCATGGGTTTCCTGTAGATTTTCCCTTAAACCAATCCATTGACAGTGATGTTAGTTGGTTTAGATAAGCCCCAGTAACTATAGTTATTTACGTACCATAAACCATAGTGACATTGGAGTTGTGTTCACCAACTGAACGCTATCTAACGGGGGCCTCACTAATTGTGAGTATCATGTGCATTGTTTCAGGGCAAATAAAATTACTGCTTGGTGGTGACTGGAACCATGGAATGGATTATGACTTTCCAGAAACAGTTGGGAATGGAAAATCATCCCAACTGACGAACTCACTCCATCATTTTTCAGAGGGCTTAGCAGCAACCACCAAGCAGTAATATGATTAACCACCAATAACCATATAATAACCATATAATAACCATCAATATATTAACCACTAATATTAACAGTATATTAACCACTGGTTGGTAGGTTTTTCCCACCAACCAGATATGATCCATGAAACTCCATCAATGTTCATCGACGCTCTGCAGGTGCTTCCCGCTCTGCAGGGATTCCCGACCGACGGTGGAAACCTGGAGATAAGCCCCTGAAAATTGCACGGACCGTACTTGAATAGGGGAAAATAATGATACAGCATGAACCATGACAAACCATAATAAACCGTTTATAAAAAGTGGAATCCTAGTAGATTCCCCCAGCAGAGTGGCCTTTTGTTTTCTTCAAACCTACACATATGCAGTATACAACCGCATGATTCCAGTAGCGTTGTCCATTGTGCTCAGCATTTGCAAGTGGAAAGTCGAAGAGCCCTCTCTGGGTCAAGAAGGAAAGGCGAAGGGTTGAGAAAATGGGTGTCTGAACATGCGATACGCACCAGAATTGCAAAAATAATGCGATGGACTGGTTGGTGGTTTGGAACATTTTTTATTTTCCATAATATATGGGATAATCCTTCCCATTGACTAATATTTTTCAAGATGGCTAAAACCAAATTAAAGGCATTTCTGCAGATTGAAAAGATACCCAGATTGGGTTCATGAAATGGGCCGAAAGATTATGCTTGCAATCTACAATGTGGGTTTGTCCCAAATATAAGTGGCCCCGAAAAACTATGGTACCAAAAAAAATCATCTTGCGCATGAAAGACAGCAGTTGTTTGGCCATATTATACGCATGAAATCCCCTATTTGATACTGTATGATTCATTATTCAGAAGCTAGACTATTCATAGAACTGAACTTATAACCCTCTAAATATCCCTATCATATCCCTATCCCCATCATCACATCCCCAGGTGTCAAATGTTCGAGTTGCGACCGGCAGAGGTCCTTGATCTTGGCCCTGCGGCCGGCACACCTCTGCCCAGCATCTCCAAGGCCTAAAATGGTCAACTGTTGTTTGTTGTGCTAAATGGTTGTTTGATGTTGTTTATCTGCAGTGCAATAGGTTTATAGTTAGGTCAAATTTGGTTTTGTTTAACAAATGAGGAGATACCTCAAACAAACAGCTTTCTGAGGGGCATCCTATTTTCAGGCCAACCCTTTTTATTTGGGATGGTAAGGTCACATTTGGCGTTTGTTTTTGTTGTTGTTTTTTGTTTTTTCTCCGTGCTTTTCTTCATCAAACGAAGAAAGTGATGACAAGATCTTCATGGCGGAGGCATCTGACTTTCGAATGGACACACAATGATACCAAGAAAAATACGTTGGATTCAATTTGATATATCCTCGTTATATGTAATTATTCACAAACAATGAGTATTAATTGTGTATATATATATAACCATTTACATATGATTTTAATAACTTATAGCTGTAAATCCTCATTATATCCATGTGATTTGATATTCACAAAGATGAGTCTTCGTACGTGAACCCGCCTCTACTTGCGTCCTCTCAAGTTCCGCGCCAGGCTCCGAGTGTGTCTCGAAGCAGCCAGAGGTGACGCAAGTTCGGCATCCCAAATCGGGGTCAAAAAGCACCGAACATCCATGTTGCATTGCTGGGAAATATGCGAAATCCCTGTGGGGATTTCACATGATTTCACATGATTTCACAAGAAACACAGTGATTTGTTCATTGATTGAACGGGCAAAAATTGAGCTTTGGCACTAATTGGTATTCTAGCAAGAATTAGACATACATACTGAACCATCAAGAACCTCAGGACCCCAAGACCCTAATTAGACTCTAATTGAGTGGAGCAAATCCAGATGTAGTTGAAATGGATTCATTCGACACCCGGCTGGATGAAACAGGTTTTACTCCAGAGACTTCCGCATGAATTCATCCTTCAGCAAGACCGGGTGCAAATCACAGAAAATCATGGATTTGTCTGCAATCCACTGCTGGAAATGATTGGAAATCACGAAAGGTAGCTCCAGAGGGGCTACCTTGAGTTTTACTTTACGAAGTAAAGGGGAGGACGGCCAGCCCCGTTACCTGATTATTCAGGAGATTGCTAGTCATTCTAGTACCCCCCTCCCCCCCCACCCCCCCCCCCTCCACGCCTCCCACGCACCCTAAGAGCAGACTCAAAACATTGTAAATTACAGTATTTTTGTTCTTTTCGGATCAAGAAACCACATTTTGTTATATGGTGAAACATCCGTAAATACCAGTGTTTTTGCTAGGTGCTGGCCAAAATCCACTGGAAATACCGTGCTTTTTGCTACCAGAGGCAAAAAACATCGTATATAAATACCGTGGTTTTGGGCTTCCGATCCACCCAACACATTGGTATTTACGGTGTTTTTTTGCTCCGAGAGTTCCAAAAACGCGCGAAAACACTACCTATTTGACGATTTTCGGCCATTACGGAACTGAGACAAAAAGCTGCAGGGGTGACACCAACACCAACCCCAACAGCACCACCACCTCTACTCTACCACCACCATGAACAACAACAACAACAACAACAGCAACAGCAACAACAAGAAGAAGAAGAAGAAGAATAAGAAGAACAAGAACAAGAACAAGAACAACAAGAACAACAAGAACAACAAGAACAAGAACAACAACAACAACAACAGCAACAGCAACAACAAGAAGAAGAAGAATAATAATAATAAGAACAAGAACAAGAACAAGAACAACAAGAACAACAAGAACAACAAGAACAACAACAACAACAACAAGAACAACAAGAACAACAACAACAACAACAACAGCTGCAGGGGTAATACCAACACGACCACCAAGACCCACATCAACAGCAACAACAACAACAACAGCAACAACAATAACAACAATAACAACAACAATAACACCAACAACACCACCAACAATAACAACAACAACAACGACAACGACAACGACGACGACAACAACAACAACAACAACAACAACAACAACGACGACAACGACAACAACGACAACGACAACAACGACAACAACGACAACAACGACAACAACGACAACAACGACGACAACGACGACAACGACGACAACGACAACGACCAGAACGACAACAACAAGAACAAGAACACGAACAAGAACTTTTTTGGGACATTCTTTAAACTCAAAATCTCATCCGGGCATTTCTTGGGACATTTTGTAAAATGTCTTCAACTCAAAATCTCATCGGAGCATTTTTGAGGACATTATGTAACATGTCTTCAAGTCAAAATCTCTGCGGAGGATGTTTTGGACATTATGTAAAATGTCTTCACCTCAAAATCTCATAGGAGCATTTCTTGGGACATTCTCTCAGCTCAAAATCTCATCGGAGCATTTCGTGGGACATATATTTTCAATATTTCTTCAACTTCAAATCTCAACGGAGCATTTCTTGGGACATTCTTTCAACTCAAAATCTCATCGGAGCATTCCTTGGGACATTATGTAAAATGTCTTCAACTCAAAAACTCTTCGGAGCATTTTTTGGGACATTCTTCAAATGTCTTCAACTTAAAATCTCATCGGAGCATTTCTTGGGACATTCTCTCAACTCAAAATCTCGTCGGAGCACTTCTTGGGACGTTCTTTCAACTCAAAATCTCATCGGAGCATTTCTTGGGACTTTCTTTAACTAGTCTTCAACTCAAAAAATCATCGGAGCATTTTGTGGGACATTCTTTAAACTCAAAATCTCATCCGAGCAAGTCTTGGGACATTATGTAAAATGTCTTCAACTCAAAATCTCATCGGAGCATTTTTAAGGACATTATGTAAAATGTCTTCAACTCAAAATCTCATCGGAGCATTTCTTGGGGCATTTTGTAAAATGTCTTCAACTCAAAATCTCATCGGAGTATTTCTTGGGGCATTTTGTAAAATGTCTTCAACTCAAAATCTCATCGGAGTATTTCTTGGGACGTTCTTTCAACTCAAAATCTGATCGGAGCATTTCTTGGGACATTCTTCCAACTACAAAAAGTCATGGGAGCATTTCTTGGGACGTTCTTTCAACTCAAAATCTCATCGGAGCATTTCTTGGAACTTTCTTTAACTAGTCTTCAACTCAAAATCTCAATGGAGCATTTCTTGGGACATTCTTTCAACTCAAAGTCTCATGGGATTATTTTTTGGGACATCATGTAAAATGTCTTCAACTCAAAATCTCATCGGAGGATGAGGCCAAGGCATCGCCAGAGTCCGATTTTCCACCTTTGAGGTCTCGCGTGACTGCAGCTGATATGGACACCTTTGACTTTCTTGTCAACCTCCAGGTGTTCAGCCGTAGAGAACTGCAAGGCGAGTCCTACTTGGACCGCGGCCATCTACTGGGTTGCAATGGAATAGAACCTAAATTCAGACATCTTTCCGTTGCCATCATTGATTACCAGAGCGTATTTATAATATGTTATAATTCTATTCTTGGGGTACTCTAGCTATTGACTCTACCTTGACCCATACCTGATAGGTCCGAACTAATCTGACATATATACCCTCTGGTTATTTGTTACTTTTCGCCATGGAAAGATCCACCATGCTATTAAGAACGGTGTAAACCATCTATTTCTATGGACCATTTTGCTTCCTGAAGATTTGCAGCATCCGTATTTGGTTGTTCGCCCAACGGTTACATCCCCCATGGTTGATGAAATCGAAACCTATCATCCAGAGTTTTCAGCTATCCACATATGCAAAGCCTCCATCTGCATGGCTAACAATGCGAATTCTTGAGAGAGAACACTGTTAACATCATTTGTTTGACGCTATTTTGGAACCCCTTTTGGATAGTATAACGATTCAATATCCCCAATGTAAGCATTTATTTCTTTCGGGACACATTGCTGGTATTGACCACATTTGGAGTTTAACAACGTTATTTTTTTAATGGTATTGACCACATGTTCGATGGTTAAATGCCTGGAGCTACTGATTCTCCCATAATTCGGTTGGGTTCGCAACCCATGGTACCATCCCATCCTTGACAACTGCAGAAGCATTTCTCGTGTTTGATGGGGCAGCTGATTCAATAGTCCAAAAAGAAAACCACGAGTCTTTTTCTTACTGGTGCGTTTTACGTAGGGAATGGATGGGTTGGAATGTGGGTTGCTGGGATGATTATTGATAGTGATGAAATGGATCATTCCCTCATTACCTGCTAAGCACCAGTAAGCTTTTTTTTGACCAGAAACCTCAATGTTCCAATAGTCAGCTGATTCTGTTGTTTTTTGATGGGCCATTGGACCACGAATCCACAGCGCTGCAGCTCGCTGCTCATTCTTCACCGACCCTAGGCATGTTGCCGGGACATGATTTGCAGCACCGGGAAGGCCATGGAGATCAAAGGGGAAGGATCCAACGGTTGGAATGTGGCTTGTTGATGAATGACTCAGACTATCAGACTCAGAATAAAGACACCAATCCAATCAATCCATGTGGTTTACTAAAATCCATATTCATGTTACCCTCTGGTTATTTAACGTAGCCATGGTCTAGATGGCCCATAGAAATAGATGGTTTACCTATGTTTACCTATTAAAAATGGTGAGTTTCCATGGCTATCTTAAATAACCAGATGGTTTGAATGTTGGAAACTGGTTCCTGAAGTCAAATTTCTGCAAGGAGGAAACCATAATTTCCCTGTGGAAATGGTGACGGCCAACGAAGGCCACTAGCTTAAACAAAAAAAAACGCCAACTGGCCACTGAAGCCTAAGTGACTGGATTGACAACAACAAATAGAAATCCAAGATAATCCAAGCACTTAGACATCTATACGCGAAATTCCAGGGAAAATCGTGACGACTTTGCCTCAGCGATTACAGAATTGGATGGTGAAATACTCCAGAATGCCCCATTTTGAGCCGGCCCCCGTGCCCAGACACTGTTGGAGGCCTACCACCCATGCCGCAAGTTCAGAAGGCGAGTGCCAACCATGGATTTGACAGTCGTGGAAATGGCAATGTGGGTTTCCATAAATGGGGGTACCCAATAGCTGGATGGTTTATAATGGAAAATCCTACTAAAATGGATGTGAACCAGTTGGAATCTGCTTTTGTTCGATGATTTCCAAATCTGTTTATATCCATAGGCAAAAAAAAGCGGAGGGTATGCAAAAGATCACTGCGAGGTCGCAGGAAATGATGGTTAAGTACGGGGAATCATCCCCAAATGATCGTATTTCAGGTTGGTGAAGTCTTATAATCTATGCAGAAGGAGATGTTTTTTTCATGATGAATTTCCTATAATTTCTCCATGTTCCGGCCCCAAAAATGTTGTACGGAGTTCCTTGCAACACAGAAACATGCAGGCTGCCCGCTGGGTGTGAGAGATGATATTTTTAGTGGTTTGAAGCTTGAAAATCATGGGAATAGTTGACAAAATCATGGATATCATGGTTTCCAGTGGTTCCAATTATCTGTATCTTTTCCTGATATATCATGGCAATCACTGACATTAGAATTGCAGGAAATTCAGATTATGGGAAGGGTGAATCAGTTTGAGCCAAAGATTGAGAACCTTGTAGGGGTTGTTTGCGAATCGTTAGGAATCCCCCAAGTAGCCATTGTAATTAAAACACATGATATTTTTGGAAGCTCCCAAATGTTCAGACACACACACACACATGCTTGTACAAGATTCGCCCGTATGAAAGTAGCACATTTGAAGTCATGCAAATGGAAAAGAACATGGTGGCTCAGGTCAACATGCGAGATACTAGACCAGCTACCCGGATCCCAAACGGCCTGCGAACATCCAGATGTTGGTCAAATTGAGCCACATGTTTTTCTGTGTTGGATAAGAATATATCATATATCCAATATATATCCAATTTGATCCTATTTGATCCAATTTGATCCAATTTGCTTGATGAGATTCGCCCAATGGACACTGACGTGTGTGAATGGAATGTTTTTTTGTATATTTTTCTTGGCTTCCATGAGACGAGTTTCAATAGCAGGAGCCAAACAAAATCCAACTCTATATTACTCTATATAGTCTACCATCTGGTTATTTAACATAGCCATTGAAAATCACCATTTTTAATAGGTGAACCATCTATTTCTATGGCCCGTGGCTTCCACTATGTTAGTCATAACCAGATGGTACATATTCCAAGATTTGATCCACGACATCAGTTCAGAGTCAAAACCCGCAGCGAAAATCTCACCCTGCCACCATCAAACCACCGAGCGCAGCGACGCTTTCGACTGTCGCTTCGCGGGAGACGGGATCAGCCGAGCCGAGATGGTTTCCTTCTCCCCAGAGAGTGCTTTGGCGGCTGAAGGGTGGTTGAACATGGCTTGATTATAGTGAACATCAATGGGGTATAAGCCCATGTAACCCCAATTTTGTTGGTAAATGATGATTCATTTTGGAGCACTCTATTTTCAGACACACCCATATGTTTAGCCAATTTGGATGTGGTAATGTTTCATACCCAGCCAAAGATTGTGTTTTTTCCTTATCTTTAGATGCGGTTTTGCATCTAAGATGACAGTAAGATACTGTAGTATCTGTAGTTCGGGCTTTAGGGTTTTGAGAAGCATGACCTGGAAGTTTTACAGGAACAGAGGAGCATGGATATTCATGGGGAGATTGATTTAGAATTGTTTGAACCAAGCATCATCTATAGTGGGATTATCTATAGTGGGATATTCCGGAGATGGGATTTCATTGTTTTTTTTAAATTATTTTTTTTCATCTTTTGGCATGGTTTTAAACTGAATCCATGAATCCATTCGTAAAGAAGCTGAATCCCGGCACAAAAACCCACCAGGTTTCATCCAAGCTCATCTCCTGCAGATTCATCACATGACCTGCGTGTTTGAATCACCGGGAATCCCTGGGAATTTTCACATATAAAACAGTGAAACATCCTGCATCACTGGAATCATGCTTTTTCTGAAGGGGAATCATCCCCTTTTATGGCCGCAAGATTCAGGTGAGTGAAATATGATTTCATTTACCCAGATAGATGATAGATGATTTTTTTCCTAAACCTTCATGGAAACAAGTTGATGTTCCAATTTTGCAACATCTTGAAACAGTTCCGAAAAAATTGGAGGATTCCGAGTTTGGCTTCGGACATTCAGTAATCCTCCATTCATAGATGATAGATGATGGTGGTGATGATGATGGTGGTGATGATGATGATGTTCCCAACCCTTCATGATGCAAAAGTGGATTTCCCATGGCCGCGTTTGATTGGTGGAAAGCCAGGGCACCCTAATATCACTGGTGCATTTGCCGATGATTCGCTCTGAGCAACGCCCTTTTTTGTCTTGTTTATTGTACTTGTATTACGTCTATTCATATCAGATCCGAAAATTTCCGTTGATGCCCCAATGTTGGGGGCTGATATTTTTGGTTATATAAGCCAATTCTAGTAGGTAGAACGAAACACTGAGGGAGATTGACCAGATAAATTTACCACTTACCAGCTGGGGCGCGTCGCTTTGCACGCAGTCGTGATCCGTTTTGCTGAAGATCCCAGCGTGTTGATCTTGCGAAACTTCCCAAACTGCATTTCAGTCTGTAGATATGTGGTACTTAAATTGACTTAAATCATGGTGTGATCATATGGTTATTCAGATATGAATATATATATATAATACATATATCATATATGGTATGTTATATGTTTTGTTAGTACTAAGAACGGACTTCAACATTTGTTCCAATAAATCATTGTATGACCATGTTTAAGCCCATGTTCATAGGGGTAAGTCATGTTAGGCCAGATCAATCTGGATTGGTTTAAGGGAAGATCCGGACCAAAAACGCAGTTTTTGTTCCCATCATACATTATGGGCTTGTCCCGCATTTGTTGCCCCAGACAATTCCGGGAATTCAATGTGATTTAATCACCTTTGTTCAAACTCGTTCGTAACCCCCTTAATCAGTTTTGCGTACTATGTTTTTTTCCTATAAAAAAAATCTATGGTTATTGTCTACCCTGTTGTTTTGTTTTGAACCCCGGTGGATTCCGAAACCGCGCCTCCCCGGCTATGGTCAATTTGCATCGCCGTGCTGAGCCACCATGGATCACTGTATAGATGCATGGTATATCTACCAATGGTTAATCAATTGTTAATAATGGTTAATAATATGGTTAATAATGGTTAATAATAATCTGGTTGATGGTGACTGGAACCATGGAATGGATTATGACTTTCCATATATGTTGAGAAGTTCATCATCCCAACTGACGAACTCACTCCATTTTTCAGAGGGGTAGAAAAACCACCAAGCAGTCTATAATGAGGGGGCACTAGACCTACAAAGATCACTATAGGGGAAAAAAACACATTGCAACTCCCCCATGGTCAGCAGTCCAGTCTGAATCAAATACCCCTTGTCCCATGCCATAAAAAAATGGTTGGTTCGTGAATCTTCCTCGGAATTGGATTGTAATCATCCATAGAATCAGCAAATCCCCACAAAGCCAGGCAGTATAATCCCATATAATCATCCATATAATCATTCGTCCCATATAATCCCATATAATCCTCCAAAATAACAATTCATCCCATATAATCCCATATAATCCTCCAAAATAACCATTCATCCCATATAATCCCATATAATCCCATATAATCCCATATAATCCCATATAATCCCATATAATATCATATAATCCCATATAATCCCATATAATCATCCATATAATCATCCATATAATCATCCATATAATCATTCATCCCATATAATCCCATATAATATCATATAATCCCATATAATAATCCATATAATCATTCGTCCCATATAATCCCATATAATCCCATATAATCCCATATAATAATCCATATAATCATTCGTCCCATATAATCCCATATAATCCCATATAATCCCATATAATCCTCCAAAATAACCATTCATCCCATATAATCCCATATAATAATCCATATAATCATTCGTCCCATATAATCCCATAGAATCCCATATAATAATCCATATAATCATTCGTCCCATATAATCCCATATAATCCCATATAATAATCCATATAATCATTCGTCCCATATAATCCCATATAATCCCATATAATCCCATATAATCCCATATAATCCCATATAATCCTCCAAAAAAAACATTCAACATCATTCAACAGCGGCTATTTCTGACCCATCCCTCCGAGGCATGCAACGCAGCATGGAACGCCTGGTGGAAACCTTGGACCAGAAGCTGGGACGCTTGGCGGTTCGCCGCGGCGAACGGGCGATGGGATGGTGGGATTTTGATGGGAAAACCATGGGAAAACCATAGGAAAACCATAGGAAAATGGTGGTTGAATGGGATTTAATGGGATTTTAGCCTCTGGTAAACGTTTACATAACGAACTGGGAAGATCCACCATGTTGAATGGGAAAATCCACTATTTCTATGGTCATTTTCAATAGCTACGTTTGTCTGAAAATGTTGGGTACCCCATTGTACCCAATGGTTTTGCTGATCATTATCCCTATGAAAAATGGCTATTTGTTTGGGAAGATTAACCCAACATTTTCAGACAAACCCATGTGAATCCATCTGTATCCCATGACGGATCCGGATGCTGGGAGAAATTCATGCTAAGAAAATAGGGTTTTTTCTTGATGGGATCCATGGAGCACCATATATAGCAGCACCGTTAGGATCCTTCATGGGATAAGATATGATAAGATTCACCATGTTTATAGATGGTATAACCAATAGATGGTTATAGATATATCCAATAAATATGTTTATAGATGGTTATACCATTCTATTGGTATAACCATCTGTTGGTTTTTGTTCTTTTGAGGGTTTATAGAGATATCCAAAGATAACAAAAACTCCAAGTCTCGGATATCTCAGATAATGGAACATCAAAAGAATATTCAGATATCTGAATAATGAAGAATACATACGTAATTATTTCTAATGGAATATCTTACACTTGCTTATGACTGAAGCCCAAACAAGATGTAGAACAGGCACCAGTTATCACTGTGTTGGAATTGGAGTTGTCTTTTCCGTGGGCTATGGGCTATTGAAACAACAACCAAAAAACAAACGGACAGTAGATGGTAATTCTGGGTTTGGCCGTGATATTTCGTGGATTTTACTGGTATATGCTGGGGATTTAATGGGAGATATGGCATCTTAATGGGAGTTAATGCTGATTTAGCCATCAACAATAGGGATTTAGTGGGAGATAATAGGATACCCTCTGGTCATTTAACATAGCTATTGAAAATGGCCATAGAAATAGTGGATTTTCCCTTTAAAAATGGTGGATCTTTCCATAGTTATGTTAGTTTACCAGAGGGTAAAATCCCATTAAATCCCATTCAACCGCCATTTTCCTATGGTTTTCCTATGATTTTCCCATCAAAATCCCAAAGATAACTATGATACCTGCAAGATAGGTGGTGGTTCAGCACGTTCAGGAAACGGAAGCGAGGCATCGATGGCGTCGATGGCGTCGAACATGCCGGGACACTCGGGACACTCTGCAGAGGTGGAGGAGATCCATGGCTTTGGATACCCTCTGGTAAACGTTTACATAACTATGGAACATCACCATTTTCAATGGGTAAATCACCATTTTTAGTGGGTAAATCACCATTTTCAATGGGTAAACACCATTTTCAATGGGTAAATCACCATTTTTAGTGGGTAAATCACAATTTTTAGTGGGTAAATCACCATTTTTAGTGGGTAAATCACCATTTTCAATGGGTAGATCACCATTTTTAGTTGGTAAATCACCATTTTCAATGGGTAGATCACCATTTTCAATGGGTAAATCACCATTTTCAATGGGTAGATCACCATTTTCAATGGGTAAATCACAATTTTTAGTTGGTAAATCACCATTTTCAGTGGGTAAATCACCATTTTCAGTGGGTAAATCACCATTTTCAATGGGTAAATCACAATTTTTAGTGGGTAAATCACCATTTTCAATGGGTAGATCACCATTTTCAATGGGTAGATCACCATTTTCAATGGGTAAATCACAATTTTTAGTGGGTAAATCACAATTTTCAATGGGTAAACACCATTTTCAATGTGTAAAACACAATTTTTAGTGGGTAAATCACAATTTTTAGTGGGTAAATCTTCATTTTTAGTGGGTAAATCACCATTTTCAATGGGTAGATCACCATTTTTAGTAGGTAAATCACCATTTTCAATGGGTAGATCACCATTTTCAATGGGTAAATCACAATTTTTAGTTGGTAAATCACCATTTTCAATGGGTAAATCACCATTTTTAGTGGGTAGATCACCATTTTCAGTGGGTAAATCACCATTTTCAGTGGGTAAATCACCATTTTCAGTGGGTAAATCACCATTTTCAAGGGTAGATCACCATTTTCAATGGGTAAATCACAATTTTTAGTTGGTAAATCACCATTTTCAGTGGGTAAATCACCATTTTCAATGGGTAAATCACAATTTTTAGTGGGTACATCACCATTTTCAATGGGTAGATCACCATTTTTAGTGGGTAAATCACAATTTTTAGTGGGTAAATCAACATTTTTAGTGGGTAAATCACAATTTTCAATGGGTAGATCACCATTTTCAATGAGTAAATCACAATTTTTAGTGGGTAAATCACTATTTTCAATGGGTAAATCACAATTTTTAGTGGGTAGATCACCATTTTCAATGGGTAGATCACCATTTTTAGTGGGTAAATCACCATTTTCAATGGGTAAATCACAATTTTTAGTGGGTAGATCACCATTTTCAGTGGGTAAATCACCATTTTCAGTGGGTAAATCACCATTTTCAATGGGTAAATCACCATTTTCAATGGGTAAATCACCATTTTCAATGGGTAAATCACAATTTTCAATGGGTAAATCACCATTTTTGATGGGTAAATCGCAATTTTTAGTGGGTAAATTGACTAATTATAGTTGTGTTTCCTAAGTCATGGGGGTACTCCCAAATCCTCCAGTCATTTGACCATTTTACTTAGTGTTTTTCAAGCCATTTTTATGGAACCCCCCATGTGACTGGAGTACTATAGCAATGGGGTGATATCAATAATTAGATATAGGTATGGATCAATACATATTAATACCATTTTTAGGGGGATGAACATCCATTTACCAGCTATTTTGATGTTCACCAGGGGTACAAGGTTTTGACACACTGCCATATGATCATAGCGATGAGTGAACTCATATGGCATGATGTTTCCGTTTTGGATCGGCGTATTAAACATGGTTTTGTGATGGTTTGTGGATGTGATTGGGCCTCGATACTGAATGGGGGATTGGATCTTGAAAAAGGGTTGGATATTTTTTGGGGAGTTTCTGCAGAAGGTATCAGAATGACCAAACTGAGGATGTGATGGGGATATGATACCTGATACCGGTTCCTGGCGGAAGAAAAGCATACATATATATATATATATATAGATACATTATATATGTAATATACGGTGTATATATATATATATATTTATATATTTATATACGGCATGACAAAAACACCAAACTGTCGCTCTGAGTCATGTTAATCGTTTACCTTCACAGTGGACACCACCCACAATTTTCAACGGCCCATGACCCGGCGGCGCGTGTTGCTTCGAGGGCAAATCGAGGTGGTGTTGTCATGTTTCATAGATTCTATTCAAAGACTAGGGATCCTAAAGTAGGGGTACCCTAGATTATTGGTTGCCCCAGAAATTAAGACTGACAATTCTTGGATGAAAAAACATGGGTCTCCCATTTCAACTTAAAACAGTAAACATCTTATAATAGTTAATTATTACCCTCTGGTAAATTGACACAGACCCTGAAAATCTCCATTTTGTTTTGTGGAAACTAATCTTCCAACCCCGACAGCTGCCAGGGTCTATGTTAATTTACTGGAGGGTAATTGGGATATTCCATACTTGACTTAACTACAATATACTACAATGTGGGGCCCCAAAACGATAGCTAAATTGCTTAACTCCAATAAACTATGGTTTATCCCACAGTTATCCCCACAACTATGTTTATCTATATCATCTATATCATAGTTATCGATGTTTATTGTTAGATGGAGATCATTTCAACCCACGAAGATGATCCCAAAAAGCGACCCATCCAGGTCGCTGGACACCATCTTGTCCAAGCGCGCCTTGAGTCACGCCTCCGTGCGGTGTCATGACGCCTTTTAAAGGGCTGGGGTGTATACACGGAAGATGCATGAAGATGCATGTAAAATATACTGAATGTCATAGAAATCATGTGGGAGAATCAAGAATTTTTACTAAACCCATTTGGAAATGGTTTATACCAACTATTTATGGTAATTTGAGGGACGGGTTTGTTATTGTTTTACCCACATTACTGTAATTATTGTGGATTGAAGCAACACTGATCTGAAATTAGCCCAGTGGCAGTACTGGCAGAAATGGAAATGGCAGGACCAAGAAATGGCCAATGAACAAGCAATATCAGGTGTGATACCATGATACCACCCAGAATATCCCAGAAAACCAGAAAGGGGGCGGAGTGAGGGATAGTCCTTGGTGCCTTGGTGTAGCGTCCCATCGCCGATCAGAATGTGTCGTTCAGAGATATCTATAATTTGCTTCCAGGAAGTTGACATAGATATATGGAGAAGGAGAGTTATCTATGGCAGATGAGCTTTGAATTCTACATTTCTGGTGGATTTCACATATACCCTCTGGTAAGATAACAGTTTGCGAACTGGAAAACCACCATCTTCAATAGGTAAATCAACTATTTCTATGGGCCATTCTTTTTGTCGCAGACTGTTAGTCATTACCAGAGGCTATATTCCATCAATCACCATTACTAACCATTACTGACAATCATTAGCCATTCTATATGAACAATTCTTAACCATGAAAATTCACTATTCGCCATGAAAATCACCACCATTATGTTTCGAAAATGACATGGGTATCTGCACGATCAGTGGCTGAATCGGATGCGCTCGGCGGGACGTTGTTGAGCCGACCACAGCAACCGGCTAAGGACATCGACCACAGCAACTCGACAGGTTTCAGCAGGTTTTAGCCAATTTGGTCTGGTTATGTCTTGTTAATCATGATTAATCATGGTATATCTACTGGTTAATAATGGTTAATAATGGTTAATAATGGTTAATAATGGTTAATAATAATCTGGTTGGTGGTGACTGGAACCATGGAATTTTATGACTTTCCATTATATATGGGAATAATCATCCCAACTGACTTGTGGTTTGGAACATATTTTTTTGACTTTCCATTCAGTTGGGAATGTCATCATCCCAACTGAAGAACTGACTAATATTTTTCAGAGGGGTAGGTCAACCAACAACCAGTTATTGTTTGGTCTGGTTGATGTTTCCCAATGTGTGTTGATTTCCTGGGAAATAGATGGAAATAGCAATGTTCTGGCGATTTTTGTTCCCTCAACTTGGACTTTCTTTCCTAGTTGCAGTTGACACGTTTGAATTGTTACTTGACCTCCCAGTATCGGTTGATATGTTCTACAAACAAACAGATCGATATCTTCTCATTGCAGTTTTCAACTGTTTGCTGCAAAGATGTTCGATATCTTCTGGGCTCAAAAACTCCCATGCTGGTGAAATGCCACTCGTGGCTGGCCCCTGACGCGTTTTTTGGGTGAGTCCGACGACTAAAATTTGCGCCGGTGGCGCCTTGTTTCGTTCATCGTTTGTTGAACACGGGTGGTGCCGTGTTCAAAGTGGTGAAACACCATTTGTTTCACGTGTTTTTCTCACTGTTCATTTTTTTCATCATAGTTCCCCATTGAGATTTGATCATAGTTCCATATAGTTCCTTATTGATTCGTAGACAGTTTGAAAACACCACTTTTAGAAAAATTGGTTCCATGTCCCACAGTTCTCCATCATAGTTCCCATACTCTAGTAGTTCCCATGGTTCCCCATTTGGAGGTGTCCTACAAGGGTGGACCCCAAGTCACCATGGGTTTCAATGGTTTGGGGGTACCCCCATGACGAAACGAAGCCTCCTATGATGGAAGGTAGATGAACACCCACATTCCCAATAGTTCCCACAATAGTTCACCATGAATCGCCACCAGTAACCATGAATCACCATTCATCCATTCATCATCATTAGCAATGATAACACCCATACCCTCTGGTTATTTCACATAGCCATGGTATAGATAGCCCTAATCGAAATAGATGGTTTACTGTTCTTAATAGCATGCTGGATCTTTCCATGGCTATGTCTGTAACAGCCATAACCAGATGGTAATGATCCATAGATATACCCATAGAAACCCAATTTTCTATGGTTTCTATGGGGATATCATCATGAAAATTCTCCATAGTCCACCATGGAAAGTCCATGGCGCCACCCTTCGATCCCAGGAAAGTTCGCTGCACCTCCAGGGTCGAACCAAGGAGGGCGACCACGATGTGGCGTGGCCAAAAACGACGGAGACGAGATGTCGCGCGGTGCGGATCCCCCCGGCAATTGATGGGGTAAAGGTAAGAAACCAGGAGAAAACCTGAAGAATTCATCCATGAAATTCTAAGTTGGACAAACTGTTAGAATTCACTCATTCCTGCATAATGATAGTATGCGTTTGAAAATTGGCGAGAAAATAGGTTCGGTAGCGAATCTGGTTATTTTGAGGTTCATATTGAGGCTGAAAGATCCAAAAATCGGGATCATCCGTGTTCCAGGTAGTTTTTTATCCCCCAACAAAAGACGTTGTTTAAAAAGGTTGCATTGTAGGGTATTCTAATGGAAACAGAAGAGATGACGTTTCCTCGACCTGACGGGCATGAGCAAATTCTTCAAATTCTTCTTTACCCAGTCTATGAATCTATTATATAATATAAATGTATATATATATATATGTAAAGTGCGTGCACCAGAATGATTGAATGGAAGCGGAATGCCGCATCCTGGTTGCTCAAGTGTGAAAGGGGGATCGTTCGTCGTCCCATGGAGCAATCGGTGCTGCTCACGATCAGTGGGGTGGCAATTGGCTGGGTTCTCCGGGGCACTTTGGATCCTCATCCAATTTCGTCGACGAGCTGCGGCTGCAATTGCCACTGTATTTGTGAGTGTTGGCAGAGTTCATTGATTTGGTTAGGTGTTCTCCTGGTTACCTCATTGGTCAGTTTGTTAGGGGTTGGATTCTATTTGTTGACTCAAAAGAGTTTCTCTGCAGTCAGTCCTCCAGTGGACTCGCCCGTGAAGGGTCGTAAGGGGGCCTTTGGACAACAAGGGAAGACTCTGACTTTGACCAGTTGAGATGGAGCCGGGACATCTGGCATTGATGAACTACGGCGAAGTACCGCCATGCTGGCATACTAGAATTCTGCTGGCAAGGGTGACGGACAACAGCTGGGTGATATTGACACCAGATTACGACATATATGCTGAGGAACTTAGCATCCACAACCCGGACCTTATCGATTTCGAATACCTGGGGTCAAATGCCAATCCTCCTGCTAGAATTCCGCTGGCACAGGTCTATGGGTTCCAGCCAATGGATCCGGCTGCACTGGCGAATTTCATGAGGCAAGGTAGCATTGAGGCAAACGCCATTCGGGCTTTGAGAGGTATCCCGAATGGCCCTGTGGTTCCAGTACCTCCCGCACCAGCTGCTCCGGTCGCCCCTCCTCCATCAGGTGTCTTGGCTCCTCAACCTCCAGCAGCGGTGGCTGCACCGGCGGCTCCCGCTGGGGCTGCGGCGGCAGTTGCTGGAGGGAAGTGCTGGGTTTGTGTGGAGGATGCGGGTGGTCGAAAAAAGGGGGACATTGTGGTCCATGATCCTGGGGCATTACCGGCGGGCAGTTCGCAGCTGGGTGACAAAGCGTTGGTTCCGGCGTTGGATGGATCAGGGTCGGCATGCTATGTCAAACATGTTCCAGTGTCAGAGGCCCCGAATTACCGCCTTGATGATTTGAGGATTCTTCCAGTCCATTTTGATGCACAAGGGATCCGTCGCAGGGAGTTCTCACAGGCCGTGTCCATGATGGTGGACGGTGTGCCATTGGGTGGTGGCCTGCAATTGGAAGGGCCTACCAGTGGGCTTAATGTTTTGAAATCTTTGAGGGATCAAAGCATGACGCCAACTTCCTTCCATGAATTCTGGTTGAGATCAGCTGACATTCCTAAAGGGGATCGCAGTACCTATGAGCATGAATGCTTGTCCAGAATCCTTGAAAGCCTTGTGACTATTGACCAGTTGAACATCGTGGCCCTACAGGGGGCTGAGTTGATTTGCAGGAGGCTGCAGGTCATTCGGGAGGCTCACAGGGTGTCTCCGACCAGTCCTGATTATACGGCTGCTGATTACTATATGGGTTGGAAATATCGTAGAGGGGCCCATGGTGTTGACAGTGACCTCACTCAATACGTTGCTGGAGAGATGCGAAACGATGCCGCAGTGATGAAAGAGGCCAGGAAGGCGAAGGAGGAAGCCCAGTTGCGCCGCCAGAACCCAAAGAAAGGGGGAGGCGGCGACTCGAAATGAGTCATGTTTTGGCCCCTGCAGTGGCAGCAGATGTGGGGGCTAGAGATGTTTCATGGCCTGCTGCGGAATTCAATGACCAGGGTCAAGGGCTCAACTTTCCTCATCCGGGTGAGAGATGGCGTGAGCTTTTTCCTTTACCCCATGCATGTGAACCATCGCACGTGTCAGGTCTCTCGGTCTCTTCTCGAAGGAGGAGGGCTCGGGTGCGTGACAAGGTGCGGAAGATCAATTCAATTGTTGACAGCCTCAATGAGATGTATGTGCCCGATCAGGTGCATGTTGATTTGGACGTCACTGAGGCGCAGAGGGCTTGTCATCATAGTCTTTTCAAACAATTATCGAGGGCACCAAGATCCCAAGATGTTTGCAGTGAGCGTGAAGCTGTTCAGGAGCTTCTGCGTACCACGGTCAGCTATGAGCAGGCTGACTGCATGAACACGGTTAGACCTTACGACCGAGACCTTGTATCCCTTCCTGAAGTTGGGGCGGCACCAGTTGCTTTGGCTCAGGTTTTGGATGCTACTGGCCGAGAATTTGTCGAAGATCCTGCCACTTTTATGTTGCTGGATGATGAGGAGTGGGGCATGGTGCTTGAGCATGGTGACACAGTCAGACCATACATGGATGAGCGACTTCAAAAAGATACGGTTCTTTATTCACAATTTGTCCAGGATTTGTATGACAAGGGGATGCTGTCTTTCACGCACAGACCTCAGGAAATAGTTCCTCCATTTTTTGTTCACAAAAAGAATGGTCGTCAGAGGCTGATTCTAGATTGTCGTGCTGTCAACAAACGGTTTAAGAAGCCACCTCCACTGGCTTTGGGCGCTGGATCAGCGTGGTCTCAGGTGTCCATCCCCGAGGACAGCACTCTTTATTTGGCGCAGTCTGATATCAAAGATTATTTTTACTCATTGGCGTTACCCACTGAGCTGCAGCCTTTGTTCTGTCTGCCGGCGATTGACTGCCGGCTTGTTCAGGACTGGGGGAAGCCAGAACTTTGTGGTCTGGTTGGTGATGCTGAAGGCTGGGTGTTTCCTATGTTGCAAGTTGTTCCAATGGGCTGGTCATGGGCGATGTGGCTGTCTCAGCGAGTTCATCAACACTTGTGCTTGGAGGCGTCTGGTTTGGATGTGAGTAGAATAGTGGTTGAAGGCAGGGCTGCACCAGATTTGTCCGATGGGGAAGTCATACTGATCCCTTATGCCGATAATCTCAACGTGGCAGGTCTTGATCCTCTTCGAGTTCAAGAGATTAAGAATGTCATCGTTGAGAAACTCAGGCGGACGGGTTTTAGAGTGCATGAAGAACTTGAGGCATGCGAGGTTGGACAGAGTTTGGGTTTCCGAATTGATGGAAGGCATGGAGTGGTGTCTCCGATTCCTGAACGACTTCAACGCGTCAAGCTGGCTCTGAAGTGGCTGTCCAGGCAGCCAAGGGTTAGGGGGCGTGAAGTTGAACGGTTGTTGGGACATTGCATTCATTTCATGTTGCTCCGCAGAGAGTTTCTCAGCATTTTTCGGGGGCTCTACGACTTTATTCAGCAGTCCTATGATCGTCGGCAGGTTCTTTTTGCAGCAGCGGCAAAAGAGGCCAGATGGGCTTCCCACCTTTTAGACCTTTGCACATGTGATTTGAAACGATCGTGGAGCACTGTCGTCACAGCATCGGATGCATCACTGTCAGGCATAGCAGTTTGCAGATCAGTGATGTCTCCGGAGAGCGTGGGGCGAATTGGATCCCAGCGTGAGCCGTGGCGATACAGGTATAAAAACAGGCCAGCTCCTCGGGCGCACGCCCTGGATGCAGAAGCTGTGGACAGGTTGGATCCTTTTTCAGATACACGTACTGTTTTGCCTAGCTCTGTTTATCGTGAAGATCCTTTTGAATTAAATGAGGAGTTTCAAGAGGTGCCCATGGATCTTTTGGATGTGGAAAAGTGGCATGAGGCTTTTGCAGTTCACATGAGACATCCTGAACATATCACTTTGCTTGAGGGTCGTGGGGTTGTGGCGTCTTTCAGACATAAATTCAGATCAGTCAGTGAGTTTGGCAAGAAGCATCTACATTTGAATGACAACATGGCGGTCGTTTTGATGTGCTCAAAGGGTCGTTCCGGAGCCTTTCCCATGTTGAGGGTTTGCCGGCGCATATGTGCATTGCTTGTTGCTACAGATAGTTTCCTTTCTACGCGATGGATACCCAGTGAATATAACATTGCTGACAAGGGGTCACGTCGTTGGGAACATTTGCGCAGAGAGCATGCTGCTGGCAGATCCCAGGGTGAGGAGAGGCTCAAAAAGATCTATGAGAGATGCTACCCTGGCCGGTCCCAAGAATCAGGAGTTGAGGATTTTAGAACAGGTCAGGCCAGTTGGGCGAGTCCGAAATTCCAAGCTGAAACACGTGGCGTTGAAGAGCCCAAAGGAGAAGGCCGAGAGGCGGGCGCTACAAGTTCAGCAGAGGACAGACCCAGTCAGGTTTGTGGGTCAGACCAACCTGGAGAGATTAGCAGTATCACTTCCAGTTGCCCAGGACTATGCCAGAAGGATAGCAGATTTCCGAAATTTTGTCAAGATACAAAAACTCAAGTTGAAACCAATCATGAAGTTCGACGAGGCTTGTTGCTTGTTTCTAAACAGTATGTTCGACCAGGGTCTGGACCTTCACGAAGGCACAAAGCTTTGGGCTGCAGTTATGGACGCGTTCCCAGATTATGGCCACAAGAATGCCCTGCCCAGGTCAAAACGTGCCCTCCAAGGATGGCAAAAGGCGGATCCGCCTCGCACGAGGCCTCCAATTCCTTGGCTGCTGGTGGCGGCCATGGTCATGAAGATGGTGTCCGCTCGACAGCAGAATGCTGCACTGGCAGTCTTGACGATGTTCACGGCTTACTTGCGGCCCAGCGAGTGTCTGAATCTTCAAAAAAGAGACCTGGTGAGACCAATTCCTGGGCACCATCACCATGCTATCCATCTGCATCCCTCAGAAAGACAAGAAGTTTCCAAAGTAGGGCTGTCAGACGAGAGCATACTACTGGACTCAAGCGTGATGCCATGGTTGGGGACAGCACTCGAGCATCTGAACTCCCCGGATCACTTTCTGCTAGATCTTCAGTACAGCCATCTGGTGTTGCATTGGAAGAGGGCATTGACAAGCTTAGGCCTTCCTCCAGATCATTGTGTGTTGTATCAGCTGAGGCATGCGGGTCCATCACACGATCGACTGCATCACCTGAGATCGGCTCTGGAGGTCAAGCAGAGGGGCCGGTGGGCATCAGATTCATCGACCAGACGATACGAGGCACACGGCAGGGTGAATCAAGAGTTTTACATTCTGCCAAAAGCGGTTCAAGAAACATGCATTGCCTTAGAGAAGAAACTTCAAACGGTGGGCCTAAAGTTTTTTACCCACCAACAAAGGTAGAAACAAAGGGCATTGTGATTGAGCTTTTTAGTGGATGTGCTCGGTTGTCTCAAGCTTGCGCGGCGCATGGTTACATATCAATCGCATTTGACATTGAATATGGAGCAGAGTGTGATCTGTTGCGAGAAGCTGTGATTTTCCGCATAAAACGTTTCATTCGCCGTTTTTCTCCATATATCAAGTTGGTCTGGTTTGGTACACCTTGCACATCTTGGAGTCGAGCTCGACGCGATGATGGAGGACCAGCACCTCTACGTGATGACTGTGATAATCTGATGGGTTTTCCACATTTACATTATCGGGATTCTGAGAAGGTTCGTCAGGGTAATGCTTTCCTGATGGTCACTGTCATTTTATGTGATTTTTTATCTGGTTTGGATATCCGCTGGACTATTGAGAATCCCTACACATCACGTATTTGGCTGACTGATCCCATCAACAAATTAGTTCAACATGGAGCGCAATTTGTGCGGGTGGATTTTTGTGCATACAACATGCCATGGAAGAAGTCTACGCATTTATTAGCCTCCCAGTTTCACTCTATCCTTAACCTACGAGCAGTCTGCAATAGCCACCAGGGCATCTGTCAGTATAGTTGCAAACGACATATTATTCTTGCCGGTCGAGATCACACCGGTCTCTGGATGACACGTCGGGCACAACCCTATCCTTTTGGTTTGTGCCATGCAATTGCCAACTGCCTGGTGGAAGAGCACTGAAGTGGGATGGGGGAAAAACCGATTTGATTTCAGCTTTGGCCTAGTGAGAAACATCCTTGGCCTTGCGGATCAATCAAAGCCGTTTTCCAGAACAATTATGCATCAGAGATGCCACTTGCAAAACAGATGCAGTTGAACTCTGGCAGAGCGGGAATGGTTTCATGTAAAGTGCGTGCACCAGAATGATTGAATGGAAGCGGAATGCCGCATCCTGGTTGCTCAAGTGTCCAGCCTCCACCCCACCACCACCTTTCGTAAGTGGGGGAAAAACCGATTTGATTTCAGCTTTGGCCTAGTGAGAGACATCCTTGGCCTTGCGGATCAATCAAAGCCGTTTTCCAGAACAATTATGCATCAGAGATGCCACTTGCAAAACAGATGCAGTTGAACTCTGGCAGAGCGGGAATGGTTTCATATATATATTTATTTAAATGTATAAATAATAATAATAATAAATAATAATAATAACAATATTATATATATTTATTATATTATATATTATATATAATATGATATATATATATATAAATTATATTATATATATTATATGATATATATATATATATTATATTATATATATATATTATATTATATATATGTATATTATATTATATTAATTATATTATATATATATATACACATTTTTTTTGGTATTTATGGAAGTTTCCTAAAATGGTGGTACCCCTACATCATCCATTTTGATAGGATCCTTCATGCATTGAGTCATCCATTTTGGGGTACCCCCATGTATGGAAACCCCCATATTAGATGATATGTGAAGATCTTTGCACAACGCCCTGGCAGCCACAGGGAGTGAATTCACCTTGGATGGACGGCGAACGGTGATTGTTCTGCCGAACGAGGAGGAAGTGTTGGAAACCATCGCAGTGGGGGATCCAAGGGGAAAAACGGGTTGGGGACGAAGCTACCAAGAACGCAGGGGGGATGAGGCATACATATATATATATAAGAATACACATATCCTGCAAGTTTATGGATGTATATATATATATATCCTTCAAGAGTACCACTCCCAATTCAGGAAGTTGAATTGCAGGCACATGACATGGTAGTGAGCAAATTGTGTGATGTGGCTGATGGTGAGAGTCCGGGTTGCTTTGCCATTCAGGTAGCGGAGCTCACTGGCTGTTGTCAATGGATTTCTACATGCAGTTGCGGGTGGTTTTAGATTAGTTTAAAGGCCCCCAAGCAAGTGAAAACGGTAAACGATATCCTAAGTGATTAGCATTAATACTAACATAGATATATCGCTTAGGATATCCTAACTAATTGCATCCTAATATATATATATATACATATATATACATATATACATATATACATATATTAGCAAGATTTAGCAAGTATAGATTAGCCCATTTATATTTGTGTTTCCCCAAGTTCTGCCCACACACACCCCAAGCTGGATAGCTACCAAGAAAGCTACCAGGCATGGAGGCACGCACCGGGGCAACCGGCTCTTAAGGGCTTCAGCTACTCACACGCACTCCCCCCACTCTGCAGCTCAGGCATGCAGAGTGTAGTGTATGCAACCTGGCAGAGGCCGTTGGGCTTGAGCCACCGCACCAACTGTTAGGCGCCTCGCCAAACTTCAAAAACCAAACTTCTCGCTGATGAACTGCATCGGCCCCCCGCTTTCTGAGACGCCTCGCGTCCCCCGCTTTTTGAGGCAAAGACTCGCCCTCCAACTTCTTTGTCGAACAGGCCCTGCACACCGCAGATCTCCCAGCTTCACCACACCTGCAAGAAGCATTCCCAGCGGGCATCAAAGCCGCGCAATGGCCACATTTGGGCTCATAACCTGTGTTTCCCCAAGTTCTGCCCACACACACCCCAAGCTGGATAGCTACCAAGAAAGCTACCAGGCATGGAGGCACGCACCGGGGCAACCGGCTCTTAAGGGCTTCAGCTACTCACACGCATAGATTAGCCCATTTATATTAATTTATTTTGCCAGCTCTTAACATAGTCAAATAGTCATTTTGCTTCATGTCACACATTTTCTTTTGTTCCCTCCGATCAACATGTTCGCTACGCCCAAATATGCGATTCAAACCGATTCAATACAGCTACGGCCCGAAATACCAGTTATAAATGGGACTATGTCATGATATATAACCAGTTATTTCATGATATATCACATTAGTTATAGTTATTATCCCATTAAACTGTTTTATCAAAGTTATATCCATGATACCCTCTGGTAAATTAACATAGACCCTGAAAATCACCAATTTTTATAGGAAACTAATCTTCCAACCTCTATCTACCAGGGTCTATGTGTTTTTTTCCCTCAGTTACAGGAGTTAATTCATCCCATTTACAGCCGTGGACCCGAGCGCTTCCAGCGCTTTCTTCGCGCGCCAGGAAGAAACGGCGACTTTGGCATGCGCCCCGACCGGGAGAAAGAGAGATCAACGGATCTGAAATATGGAACATATGAATATATATATAGGCAAATGATTGTGTATGGTATATATCATATACATGTACATATATAATGTAATATACAAATATAATACAATATAATGTCATGTAGTGTAATGTAATAACATAATATATATATATACATGAATTGTATTTGAATTTTTCCGTTTTATATATTCAACAACCTCTGGGAATTTTGGTAAATCATCGATTTAAATAGGCCATTGTCCGTAGTTGTGTTATGCCATGTTGCATTACTATACGATGTGGTAAGAACCAAAACAGGATTTTCAGCCAATCAACAGAACCATTTTTGCTAAATCAACCGCTGAGATTTTAAAAAAATAATGATGTCCAAGGCACTGAATAACACATTACTCAAGAATAACACATTACTCAAATATTTAAAGGGATATTCAACTCCCAAAATATGAATTTATTCAACGAACCTTTCACCCAAGCAAAATAGGATGTTAGTCGAACCAGGAACTAAATTAGTATTTCTTCAATTCCTAAGATGTGAAATAATGATGTTCAACCACTGAAGTTCGGAGATTTTGCCTATAAAATGTGGGGACATCCCGTGGAATAGCATGGGATTCAACCACAAACTGGCTGGTGATGGGTCAAACATTTGAAGTCTGGCCCCCAGAACTTCTCAGATGGATTGTTGTTGTTTTTTGCTTTGGGATTGTCCATATACCTGTTTGGCCCACTTCTACTACGAGATGGACATCCCTCTCAAACTCAAGAACCAATGGTGCCTTGCACCGTGGAAATCGCCTCACCCGTCACAGGGCGATTTGAACACTAAGGGGGATAGGTCTTGGTCTTGAACTTTGAACCATTGGAAATACCCTCTGGTAAACTAACGTAACTATGGAAAATCACCATTTTTAACGGGAAAACTCACTATAAATGGCAATTTTCAATAGCTATGTTAGTTTACCAGAGGGTAACAGGTTCCCCCCAAAACAAACATCCGAAAACCGACCAAGTTTCACAACGGCTTCATGTTTTACAGTGGATGGCAGCCAGCCGTTTGACAGTGGGGACCACACGGCCTCGGCCCACCAGTCTGACTGCGACAAAGATGTCGGTAAGTTTCCTACCCAGCTGACTTATATAATATTATAATATGATATATAACCCATGACGGATCCATGGTGCTGGTATATATATGCTAACATAAAGGGGCTATATTGATGGGATCCATGTTACCAAATGTTACCATATATAGCAGCACCATGGCTCCATGGTGCTGGTATATTTACCTACATTTGGGCGATTATTAGGGCAAATGTTGGTAAATATTCCATACATGGAGCGTATGGGTATATATAATATAGTGAACTATCGTATCCTGAAAATTGTTTATTGAAGTACCATTCAATACCCCGGTTATTTGGGGAGTTTCTGTTGCTTGGCCCAGGTCCCAGTTTTCTTAGGCCGTTTGTGGGATGAACTGTGCCAACTTGCCACAATCAAATCCTTCGGTTGATATCTTTTCTGTTGTCCTCCATGTTGGATCTTGTTTGAACATTACAGGTTGCATGTTCAAAACAACTTGTTTTCCAGGTAACGGATCTTATGCCAAAGATACATAAACAATACAACTATACTTGGTCATGAATGACTTTTGAATATACATTATTATACAATCAAAAAAATGAATAAAACATGAATAAATACTGCGACCATGGGCCTTTGCTGGGGCGATGAGCGCAGCTCCGCGTGTAGCGCCAGCGCCCACAGCGCAAACGTGTCCTTCTGACTTCCTTGCAAGGACGGATGTTCCAATTTCACTGTGGAATTATTTAAGGCCATCACCTTTCGCTCATGACGTAAATAATTGTGGGCACCACCTACTAAAGTAAAAAAAACACGAAGAAATATAACAAATCACCAGTAAGCCCATACCCCTTGGAAAAAAAGAACAAATGATAAATATAGAGATGCAAGTCATAAATGATGGTTGATGAGGTACCATTTTCATAGAGATGCGGCAATCCAATGACCATCGACCAGCGCAAGGAGTTTCTTCGCGACCCAAAAACGCTGCGGGGCAAAGACTTGGAACTTCGCTTCGAAGATATCCACGAGGCACGAAGGATGGATGACCAGCCACTGTCGAGCCTTGGAGATGTGGTTGGTGGATGGCTTGAAGAAACGCTGGATGAGAAATATATGGAGAATATGTGTATATATATATGAAATATATGATAACTTCAAGGAATGTATGGGAAATGTAGCAAAAACAATATTATATATTGATATATATATATATATACTTAAATACTAATACAATACAAAAAAAAAATATGGGACATATGTGGAGTATTCAAGGACTATATGGGAATATACGGAGAATGCCATCTGGCAATATTGTTGTATAGGGAATTCATCTGTGAAGCCACACAAAAGGACATGGTAAAATGGTGAAAACTCACCCACAAAAAATCCATGGTGATTTAACTGAGGATATAAAGGGAATATAACTTGATAGAACGGGATATTACTGAATATAATGTGTTGATTGTTGGGATCTATGGGTGTGTCAGGTGTAATCGGATATAGTCGGTATCTTGGATATATGACCATCAAGATATTTTGGGTGTGCCTGATACCATGGAAGATGATTTAACCGTCAAGTTTATACCCATGATGGTTGGAATAAATAGTGATTAACCATCAAAATTTAGAGCATTTATTTCTCTGCAAACGTGTTGGGCAAAAGTTGTGTTTTCTTCGAGCTTGTTTTAGTTTGTCCCTTTGGTGAAATACGTACATACATACATACATACATACGTACGTACATTCATACATACATACATACATACATACATACATATATACATATATACATACGTACATACACACATACACACATACACACATACACACATACACGCATACACACATACACACATACACACATACGCACATACACACATACACACATACGCACATACACATATACACATATACACACATACACATATACACATATGCATATACATTTACATATACATTTACATATACATTTACATTTACATTTACATTTACATATACATGTACATTTACACATACATATATTTACATATACATGTACATATACATATACATATACTTATACTTATACTTTTACTTACACATACACATACAAACACATACATACACATACACAAACACATACATACACATACATACACTTACATACACATGCATACACATACATACACATACATACACATACATACAAGCAAACATACATACATACATTCATTCATATACATAGCAAATGAAATGAATGGATGGCCACCCATGTCAATCATAGCCTGGGTCGTCATGCGCTGCCAAATTTTTGCTTCCAGAGAGATGCACTGAGGACATTAAAGCGGCCAGAGAGTTAAGCAGTTATGCCAGTTCATCACGCTGAGCCGCTGGGACTTCCCCACAGAAGGTGACTCCAAAATCAAGTGTTTAAGATTTGTTTAGTAAGGTCTTCTGTTCAGACGCTTAGTACGGGCTTATGAACCAACAACAACTATCTGGTTGGTGGTTTGGAACATTTTTTCCATATGATGGGGAATAATCATCCCAACTGAATTATATTTTTCAAAGGGGTTGAAACCACCAAGTAGAACATGTACTACATCTTGTATTATTGAGGGGTCACCTTTTGAAGACGTGAATCCCCATGAATGTCCACTTCAGCGACGACAGGTGAATGATGCATCCACCGGGGTTAGGCAAGGGGGGTCCCGGTCGTAGATCTTTCCGACCATCCTTACCTTGTATACATCACCATGTGTTGGATGCTGAGTCAAGTAAAGTGCTTTTGTAGTATTGTCAATAGATTGGTTTAAGGGAAAATCTACAGGAAACCATGGATTTTCCCATTAAATATGGAGTTTTCCTGTGAATTTTCCCTTAAACCAATCCATTGATATTGTGTAAACCATGCAGTTTGGAGTTTGCCAATTGCGACCTATACCCATATGAACAGTTAGCACTTTATTTTCAAGTTTTGCATTGATTCAGTGTGCACAGTGTGGCGTTCTTGTCACTATGGTTTGTAAAGTCGGACAATTCTTCCAAATAAACTACCCTCTGGTGAACTAACATAGCTATAGAAAATCACCATGTTTAATGGGAAAATCCACTATAAATAGCCATTTTCAATAGCTATGTTAGTTCACCAGAGGGTAAACCATACTAAACCATGTACAACATGTTCTCTGAGTTGGTAATTCCTGGTTCCAACCTGTGCCTCCAAGCTCAGACTATTTAAATATCATTGAATCTCATTGATTGCAATCATGGCAATTGTTTGCTGTCTCTGATAATCCAACCTAGCAATGGAAAATCTCCACTTTAGAGATGCGTTCTTCTCAATTATCCCATTAGACATTGCAATTGATCAGCAACGTTCGATGGAATGACAGAGGCTAATCAATCCATGCCTCAAAAATTGCCCGAGCCCTGAATGCGGACGACCTGCCGCTGCGCGCTGCTCTTGTCAAAATGATTCAAGTGTCATTGCGAGGTCCACAGAAGAGTTTTTTTGGATGGCAACTGATCAAACATATGGGGAAATTGATTGGATCAATGGGAAATTCAAGATCCTAAAATGGAGGTACTGTATCATATAAGGCCATATTTTGTGGGTATATTCCCTTACATAGGCCTTGTATAGGCCTTATATATGGTAGGTACCTCCAATCAATCGGTTCCTGAGATGGCCAGTGATTGGATGCTGACTTTTTTTCTGAACATACTTTTCTCGTTGAGGCTTTCAAATTATAGATATTCATTGTTTGTTCAACCATGGTCCTGGTTGGGGTGATTGGTTGAGATGACGAGCATGTTTTTGGGAATGGATTTTAACATATTGAAACCACCAGCCCGTTTCATACTTCATTTTTAACATAGATAAATAGGGACGGGGGACGGGGGACAACAATAACAGAGCTATTGGGGGTAATGGTCCCATTGAAGGAAACCCCTATAGGCGGGGTAAAACCTGCAAATTTTCCCTTAAACCAATGCATTAAAGGATGGCAACTAATCAAACCGGAATATGATTGTATATGATTGTCCACGGTATATGAACCACAAGAAACAAAACTATCAACCCAGATGATAACAGTGATATCAGCACCCGGTCCGCTTTGGTGCCCGTTTTCTTGGCTTTGGAGGAGTTGGAATTGCCAAGTGGTGACAGTGCAACAATATGTTCAGCGTTCTTTTGGGTCGGTTGCCAGTAGCAAAAACTCCATAGGGGGGTTCCTAAAATGGGGGTACCCCCAAATCATCCCACTTCAATAGGATGTTTCATTATAAACAATTCCATTTGGGGTATCCCCATTTTAGGAAACCCTCCATGTACATACGCTAGAGATCGCTGCAGCCCTCAAAACCCAAGGGTAGCTCGAAAAGCTGAAAGATCTGCGCGGCCTTGTTGTCATTGCTTCGTCAGGGGTCACGTTCACAGCTGTAGGTGTGTGGGTCGATGGAATTTTGCCAAAAATATGGCCCATCTGATACCAAATCCAATGGTTTTTTAGCATGTTGATCCGAATTTTCCCAAGGGAAGTCACATTTTTTTGGGGGATGTGTTGTTTTTTTTCTCTATGGTGACAAACAGTCCCGTGTTCCGTCGAAAATGTGGGTTTGGCAGGGCTGATCATATTGTATCATACATATGCATATATATATATATATATGTAGTTAGTATATACATATAATATATCCTTTTTCGGTGCGATATGATGACAAACATATCATTCTGTCATTGCCATTTTTTCGAATCTGGTAGCGAAATCCACAGATTTCTCGATTTTTCTCCCCAGGTACGGCTATCGAGGAGAAGGGCGCCTTCTCCTTGTGCGTTCCTGGAAGTTTTGGGCCCAAGGATGGTAAGGCCACCTCCAAGGGCTGATGCTTCCGGGCAACAGCGGCGGGAAATGAGCGCTGGGTAAAAATACGGAGGCTTTAAATGAGGAAATCATCTGGTTGGTGGTTTGGAACATGACTTTTAGAGTTGATAATAGTTGAACAATAATATTGAACAGTTATATATGGTTGGTGGTTTGGAACATGACTTTTATAGTTGATAATAGTTGAACAATAATATTGAACAGTTATATCTGGTTGGTGGTTTGGAACATGACTTTTATAGTTGATAATAGTTGAACAATAATGTTGAACAGTTATATTTGGTTGGTGGTTTGGAACATGAATGGAGTACCCTCTGGTTATGTCAAACATAGCTATTGAAAGTGGCCATAGAAATAGTGGATTTTCCCATAACAAATGGTGATGTTCCATAGCTATGTAAACGCTTACCAGAGGGTATTTTTCCATATATGGGGAATTTCATGATCCCAACTGACGAACTCATATTTTTCAGAGGGGTAGGTATACCACCAACCAGTCTATCAATGGAGGTTTCAATGGGAAAATCTTCTGTAATGGAGGTGCACAATGGGAACACACTTTAGTAACACAGTAACATATGTGAAAACAGTAATTTGCAGCTGGAAAAAAAGCATCGGACAAAATGGGGGAAGTTTCCATCAAGCCACGTTTGATTACCGGAGGCAAGATTTTGTTCTTTTTCTCCACCTGCCAGATGAGGGTCTCTAGGTTTTATCAGAGTTACTTCCCTCCTTCCCTCCTTCCCTCCTTCCTCCCCCATAGCGGGCCTTTTTCAGGGAAGGTTGCAGCTCCTTTCTACGGAGCCTACACGACAAACCTGGAGCCGGTTCCAAACCTGCGGCCGAGCCACTGAGCCACTGAGCAGCACCACCTGCTCCACATCTGGGAGATGGCAACGACGGCGGACCACTGGGTTGGCATTGAGGCACTGTCGGATCTGTCGGAACACCGCGTATGCTGGACGAGGCATTTGCATGAACAAAGCGGTGAGTTTTTGGGCTGAATTTTGACCTTTGCATGGTTTTGTTCGTCCAGTCCCCCAAGTTGTGTTGCTTTGAAGGCAAGCATCTTCAGCAAAAATGATACCCTCTGGGGTCCCTCTGGTTGTTTAACATAGCCATGGAAAGTGGCCCATTTATAGAGGGTTTACCTATTAAAAAGTGATTTTCCATGGCTATGTCAAATAACCAGATGGTAATATATAAATATATATATATAGATAATCTCCCAACATCATAGCTGACACCAACTTCTCACCTCAAAAATATTGAATGTGGAACCTGGAACATATGTGCTAATTTTTGGAATTGACATTGGTAGTCTTTCAACAAAACTGCCCAACATGTTTGCTGCCGTTCCATCCTGATTTGAGATGATGCCCAAGACACCAATCTTATTGAATAGGTGGTCAAGTACCAACTAGCCCAGCGTGCTGCAGGATATTCCATTTCGATCCTTCTTGGCTGTTGTTATTTTGTCCCAGTGTTCAGCTGGAGAACGACTATAGCTCGGAACCCACTGTTTCAAACATTGATTGTGTTTTGAACATATATGTGTTGGTTAAGAATGATACAAAACCCACGGAATTTGCTGTTTCTCATCTTTTTTCCAAGTTATTTGCATAATATGTATCACCATCCTTGGTTGCCACTAACATCGCGAGTTCGCGAGTTCGGGAACTGAAACATGTTTTCTCCCCCAAATCTCATGGTTCACATTTGTATAGAAAGTTACTGCAGATAGATAAACAGATAGAAAGAAAGATCGATAGACAGATATTGTAGATGGATAGATAGACAAGATAGATCGATATAATAGATAGATATGATTAGATAGATAAGATAGATAGAATATAGTTACCATGCTTAAATGGCCGTTTGTCCACCTGTCGGATGCACATTCCAACACCATCCCCCTGCCTGCGCCATTGGCCACGCGGCCACGGTAGGACTTCGAAGGCGCCAAGCTGATCGCCAAGTCCTTGCAGATCTTGAGCCAGGAAGGCGATCGCTGATCGCTGCTTTTTCCCATTGGGATTAGCTAAGCAGCTGGTGATTCATGCCATGATTTCATGATCAATCACCATGATCAAAAAAATGGGATCTGTTTTCAAGAATAGATTAACCGTTGGAATTCCCAGTGGTGATAATGGTGATTCATCATAGAGAATATGGGTTTGTCTCACCATTCATCACCACTATCAATCACTATAACCATCATGATAGTTCAATGACCATCACTATAACCACTATAACCATCACTATAACCATCATTCATAACCACTATCAATGACCATTCTCCCGTGTCACCGTTCCTGCGTCAGACTTGCAGTTCGACAAGTGGCACGTGTTCTTCGCGGGCGACCGTTTGGATAGCCAGGCACCAGAAATCTGAGGTTAGTCCCATAGCTGGCGAATTGAGAGGATGTTTCTCCCAATACAGACTCAGTCCCAATATATCTATAGATTATGTAATATATCTGTAGATTATTGTTTTCTTGGGGTACCTTAGATTTCCATACAATCACATATAGTTTTTAAAAAAAACATAATCTACATGGCCTAGGCACAGTTGGGTCATGTCGCCGATGATGTTCCACTTTCCATTTGAACGGCTGCATGAATCATCATATATTGGTTTGTCAAAGTCCAATGGATCATCATATTTTTTTTAAAAAAAAGATTGCCATTTGGATCCATTTGGTGGTACATCCCATTTTCAGAAACACCGATGTATCCAATGGAGCATCATGAAATTCATTGGTTACATCCCGATTTCCTTAGAAAGTGAAATCATGTGAAATCCACGGATTTGTCCCACCTTTTCCAGACAAAGCCTGACAGCTTGCTGATGGTTAATACCCCCATGAATATCCTCATGATCGCTGGTTGGTACCTTGGTTATTATCGCTGATGATTCCCAACAATATGGTGATTTATCCCATTGTATCAATGGGGATCATGACCGTTAATAGCCAAATCTGAAACTACATGGGGATATTGATCATTATCATATTTTTGGTTAACCAATCTGAATCAATACATTCCATTTTTGTAATAGTTATCATATCAATATCAACTCCAATGGCATCCCAATACCTCCGGAGAAGGGCCAGTCGTCCCTTCCCTCGTTCATATTAAACACCCCCCGTTCGAGTCACCATGGTGGATGTGGGGGATGTACACATATTTGGAAGCAGTTAGACAGTTAGACAGAGCCAGTGGGGTTGTATATTCCACATTGTTCCCATTATTCCACTATATTCCATATATTCCCATGATATTCCATTAACTCACCATGATTGGTGCTTAAATTCCATACAACGTTTTTTTTAATTATAATGTGGTGCCCCCGAGTTACAAGCTGGTTTGTACACCCCATCAACTGAGCTAACATCAATCAAGTAGAAATCCATATACCCTCTGGTAAACTAACATAGCTATTGAAAATGGCCATTTATAGTGGATTTTCCCATTAAACATGGTGATTTTCCATAGCTATGTAAACGTTTACCAGAGGGTAAATCCCCCATCTTTCTTGGTTGCCCATGTTTTTTTATAGCGACCTATCTCCCTGACGTAGGAGTCCTTCCTCTTGGCCAAAGAATGGATCGACAGCAGCAAGATCCCCGGCTCGCAGGTGGGCCATCCATATCCCATGACGGATCCATGGTGCTGCTATATATGGTGTGCCATGGATCCCATCAATATACCCCAGTCATGTTAGCATTAATATACCAGCACCATGGATCCTATGGGTACATACCATGTTTTTCTCGTTCCCCAGGTCCGGGAGACCTCAACAAAAAACCATCTGATGGCCATCGTTAAAAATCAAATAAACGTGAAAACCTTGGGAAACATGGGGATTGAACCATGAACAATGGTGAAAGACGGGGATTTAACAGCCGAGCAAAGAAGGGATGTTTCACCAAGAGCAATGGGAATTTCTGGTTGATCTATGTTGATCTATGATAGCTACGTTGGATGAAGTTGAAATGAGTAGGTTTTTTGGACTTAAGGATTGGATGTCTGTTAGATATATCTAACTAATTCACGGGGTGAACATAAACCAACGAACATAAGTGGCGTCACCGGTAAGCACCTTGTAGCAGTTAAACCCAGAAGCCATGCCGATTGGGGCCCAACTAGCCATTCGCCATCCCTAGCCAGGGTTAACGTGGCAGTTGCGGGGTTCTGTCCTTCTTCTAGGTAAGTGGTTGTTTTTCATAATGCTAAGTAGGGATTACAGATGTTTATTGTCGAAATATTATATAATGATATCAAGATATGATGTCTCTACCGTGGTGCAGAAATGGATCCGTGGCACATCGACGGTAGATGATCCCTGGCTTGATGATTTTGTGACTCATCGGATGCTGTGATGATCCGTGGCTTGGAACCAGAACATGAAGCTCCACCAGATACTACTTTGTTAGTATATACCATGGAGATATATTGATGATAACTATATTTAATATATATATATATCCATTGTTAGTATATACCATTGTTAGTAATTATATACCATTGTAAAATGTTTGTATATTGACTATGTATATACTAAGTCAAACAGCACCTGTTGCGATGGAGGGATGACTTACAATTATCGAGCAACGTGGCAGACAGTGATGGTAGCACACCTCCCTATCGAATGGATGACTTTTGATGAGGCGTGTCAGTATATGGACTGTTATTGAAATTATATTTGAACACCTTCATACAGTACAGTACAGTACAGTACTCATTTTGAACAATATATTCCATGTACAACCTGAATAGTCCATGTATAGCGTATTAAGCCGGAAATTGTTTAACAACCACCCGGAATATGGCTGCCATTAACTTGGCTTTTGGCCGAACACCTTACCGTTGTGACTTTTTGGGTCAGCGCAAGCCGCAGGGAGAAAAATCTGGGCCCATAGGTTTAGATGATATTCCGTCCAGTAATGGCGTTGAAAGCATTCAGTTACACACATCCTCAATGTTTGCAGGTCTCTTGCAAGTATATCCAGTAAATCAATATCATCTGAATGATTAGTTATGATATAAACACCATGTCGTATGCATATATATATATATACACGTGTTCTCTACTTCAAATTACTCTGCGGTTATTTAAGGCTATGGTAGACATGGTCCATAGAAATAGATGGTTGATAATGATTTATCTATGGTTTTAATGGTGTTTTTTTCATGTTGTATATTCTCTGAACTTCCCACAGACTTCCCATATATTCTTTTAATTTCTCGTATATTCTCATATATTCTCCATATATTCCATGAATTTATCATAGATTCTCCATATATTCCCATCCATCCATCCATCCATCCATCCATCGATGTACCATCCATCCATCCATCCATCCATCCATCCATCGATGTACCATCCATCCATCCATCCGTCCGTTGTTCAAGCCATCCGTTTGCCAGGTGCACCCCATCCCTCAGCTTCCGGGGGCTGCGGAGGGAGCGGCCGCGCAGTACACGGCGCGGATGGTCGGTTGTGTGTGGCGAAGTCTAAGATGACCTCAGACATTTGGGCTTCACAATTGATAGATTATGCATAAATATATATATTTATATATGTGTATACATATATATATATATATATCATGTTTATACATGCATAGTAGTACCCGCATTGATCCAAATACTTTCTAACACGGGACAAGTCACCCTCTTACGGTAGGTCCGGATCCGTTGGGATCAATTTTTTTTCCAAACGAAAACAATTCCTTTCTCACTTGTCGGAAATTTTGAAAAACATATTGAACTGTCAACACGGACTGAAACACGGACTTTTGCCATCTTTTGCCAATCATGTCCAGACTAGGTTTGAATTTTGCGGTAAAGGTGGTCCCAGATGGAAGCTCCATTCTTTGCACTCATGGTTGCTCAGCAGAAAGATGTGATATCTTCATGCCTGGGCGAATGGCTACCCGCGCTCATTGTGTCTGAAATTGACAGCAATTCTTGGCCAAGTCATACCATGGCCAGTGTAAGACCTTCTGGTATCGATGTGAAATGACTCCATTTTGCGGAGATCTTTCATTTTGAGGGATTGCTCTATCGGATAGCCATTCTGCTGTTCCTTTGATACCTGGCAAAATTTCACTCTGGGAACTCAAAAAATCGAGTTGTGTGGGTCGAACATGATAAAGACCGGGAACCATGCAGTAAACAGTAAACCATACCCTGTTAACTAGTTGACCCACAACTGAACTGAGGAATGATAGTTAAATGATAAATGATAAACTCGTTCATGATGAAAAAACACCATACCCAGTAAAATGGTCAATGATCAACTCATTGTTTGAATCCATCTGAACTGAGAAATGATTCTACGCATGGGCTGGGCCCATGATGGCCCATGGTCCCACGGGACAAGTGCTGTCGGATTGGATCAGAATGTGGTTGTTATCAATTTCCCTTTGGAAGTGTTGATATCCAAAAATATCCCCAAAAAATGTCCAAAAGTTTCCAAGTGAGGCTACAGAAAAAAAACTGAGGCTCAAGGGATCAAGGGCTCAGGCCGCCCTCTTGATTTGATGCCAGGCTGAGATCTGCATGCAGTAGGGCAGCTCAGTGGTAGAGGGGCTACGAGAGGATGTTTGAAAGTAGAGCGGTAGAGCTGTAGTTTCTTGGTGGTAATCATGAATAAATTGAAACATTGAGCGAGTGAGTATATGTTTAATCCAATGAGATGAGTTTTGAATCGATTTTACGCTAGCCGGTGTTTCTTTGATAAATGATGACAAATGACATCATACTTTTCCTCTACCAAACCCCATCGAATGGTCATTCGTGCCGAAGGGATGAGAGCGTCTTGATGGACAGCGAGGAGGCCGTTGGTTGTTTGAAGTTTTTTGGATGCTGGGGAAGCCTCACGATCAAAAGGACAGGTTCAAACTGGCCAGAGAGGCTTTCCTGTCCGTCTAAACCAACCAACTGCGCGTGTGGAAGATCACCGAATTGGGAAAAAACATGAGTTACTCCCGAAATCCAATGGCTGATCATCGTGTTCCCCACATGTTCCCTATAGAAAACGATGTCCATTTCGGTGGCCCGATTTTCAGCTACACCCATCTGATTATCATCGTATATCCATTCTCATCATTGTCATTTATGTTGGATATGATCCTACCATTTTAATGATTTTAATTTAAATGCTTAATGAATGAACCATGACAATGCAAGATCCCTCATTTACAGATTTGTTTTCCATTAAAACCTCCATTTTCCGCTCGGGGGTTGTCCAGCCAAGGCAAGGCAATGATGAAACCGGAGGGTTTAAGGGGAATGTAACGTGATGAACTAAATACTGACTATAAATTAATGTTTCCCTTATAAAAATAAAATGGAGGTTTCTTAAAATGGGGGATCCTCGAGTCACCATAGGTTTCAATACTAAGTTTTGGTCTAATGACTCGGATGATTTGGGGGTAATCAATTCTAATAAATCAATTTTGGACCGAATTCTATTATCATGTACATTTCCATAAATTGAAAGTGCCATTGGAAACATCTATACTTTACAACCACATAAATAACCATTGAAATGTGCCCTGAATAACCATAAATCACCATTGAAAGTTCCCATGCAGGGCCTGCCCGCCCTGGACCTCCTGCTGTTGGACATGGCAGCGGATGGGACCGTGGGACGCCTACGGCCCGACTCGTCGGGGCCCAGGATGCCGGTTTTTGCGGGTGAACTTCGGGGTTTTTTCTCCATTTTTTGGCAGAAAAGGCAGCGAAAATGCTGGATTTTTATGGGCAAAAGCGACAAAAAATGATACGGATACCACCAGAAACGGAATTTTGAGGAAGAAAATCGTGGATTTCACCAGCAAAGTGACCGGTTTACACCGAATTTCATCATGATTTCGGCAACAATAATTTCTGATGATCAGCAGCAATATAACCAGCATTTGGTCGCGAGGGGGGATGTGTCCTTTCTCCGATTCTGGGTGAAACATTTTTGTAATATAGAACCTCTATTAGCCCACCAGAGATTTGGAGGATGACACGCATGCTCTGTGAACAGCTGAATATCGGAAGTGTGCGTGTCATCACCATGGATTCACCACCATGAAATGATGAAATGTTTTTTTGTCCAACAATCTTATAGTTGTATCCACTTGGCCACATGGATATGTCATGATGGTGTAGCAGTTCCAAGGATTGATAGATTAATATCCGATATTGAATGATACTGAATGCATACTGAATGCAGACTGAATGCATACTGAATGGACACTCATTATATTTGGCTCGAAGCGTTGATGTGCAAAAGTAATTTATATAAATATGGTCCGGTTGGTGTATTGGTAACTCAAGTTTGAGCCACACCTAGGAAGCACACATTGTTGTTCAAACACCAAGACGGGTATTTTAGGAAATCGACCATGCTTGGATCCTTCCACCAGCAGCTTTTTGGGCCCGTAGGCTGGTTCCATCGGGTGTGGAAGTTGGAAGTCAGAAATGGCCTGGGTAAACCAACTGGAGCTTCGCGGCTTCGCGGCTAGTCATGCACGCTGCCAGCCTGGGCATCGCCACCATGGGAACCTTTTTTTGTGAAAGGCAACAATGCAAACCACACTCTACATCCCCAGTTGGTGAAGCGAACATCACATGCGTCCAAGACCCTTCCATGATCCGCCGGATGCATGCCGCCATGCGGAGCTTGACCGGTGCGTGATGTGCCGAAAAGGAGGCCCTGGGCGAGTATTCGCCCACAATTCTTCCCTCGGGCACCGAGCTGGGATTCGGCAAACGTTGGGAGTTTGGCCACCAAAGACAGGTGATAAACCTAGAGAAATGTAATAAGATTTTTTAACAACATAGCTTGTCGCTGGTTGATGGCTTCCTACTTAAGGAGCCCTGATCCGCAACGATTGGCGTTGAAAGGGTTGCGACCCCCATCCAACACCCAGTCTCTACAAATTATGTCCTTATATGGAGATTATATTTTAATAGAAGACAAGTAACTGGATTATAATTCAACAATTCAGACTAGATGGTTTTAGTTTATAAACCACCTTCCAGAACCTACAGGTATCAAAAAAACAAAATCCTACTGGAAGATCTAAAATTAGCTAGTATAGCACTATAGAGTCCATTTCCATCTTACTAAAGTAGTAGTATACCAACTATTAATCAATCCTATCTATAGAAACAATATTGAAACAATCAGCACCAAAATATGAAAGTTTCCTAGAATTGAGGTCCCCCCAAATCATCCAAGTCATTGGACCATATCAGTGCTGAACTGAGCTACTTGGTAGTGAGTCGGTCCACCGCTCCAAGCTGGTGACTGGCGTCTTCATCCAACACTCCAAGCAGCATATGCAGCTCCACGGGATCAACCAATCCACCCTGGGTGCATCTGGTTCTGGTGGGTGTTAACGATCAGAACCTCCTAGTTGAAAGCTTTTCCGAGGCGGCCTGGGAACTGCCAAAACGCGGGTGCGTGAAGCCACAAAAAGGCTTACACCATTTTGCTTGCCCGAACTATCATCGAAAAGAACTTGGAGATGGTTCAGCTGATTCCAGGAAATTTTGATCGATTCTTTGGGTGCCTCTTTGTGAAGCTGAAGACAGCTGGGGTTTGAGTGCTCTCCGTGTCTCAAACCTTGTGCAGGGAAGTGTGGCGTAGCGCCAGATTTGGAGTGGCCATTGAAGTGTCCCTCAGATGTCCATCATGGGTTGCACTCCGATTTTCTGTTTGCCAAAAATATGCCCAGTTCTGCTTTTGGCGTCCAAAGAGATAGAATAATTGAATATACTCAAAACATCTCAAAACGATGATAGAAGTGGAGTAACATGAACATACATGAACATGAGACAACATGATGACACCCAGGCCACGGCGGGGTCCAACTCGTTAGGCGTGCGCCGTGAGCCGGCCCCGGTGCCGCTGGCGCCACGGGCCTTGCGACCGCCGCGAAGATGGGCGAGAAATGGGATGCTCGGCGATCCCCAAATGGACCATGACATAATCGGTTGGTGGCTTGGAACACGTTTTATTTTTCCATATTAATGGGATTATTAATGGGATTATTAATGGCTTATTAATTGATATTAATGGATTATTAATGGGATACCCTCTGGTAAACAAACAAAAAGCTATTGAAAATGGCCATAGAAATAGTGGATTTTCCCATAAAAAATGGTGGATCTTTCCATAGCTATGTAAACGTTTACCAGAGGGTATTTTTCCATATGTTGGGAATAATCATCCCAACTGGCGAAGTCATACTTTTCGGAGGTGTAGGTATACCACCAACCAGTATGAATCTGGGTCCATGTTTGAAAAGTTGTAGCCGCTGCAAATGTAACATCGGATTTATGTGTTTTTCCTTCAAGGCTTACCTTGAAGAAAAACGAACTTGAACTAGTACGCTTTGGCTTTATTTGTTTCGTGTCGATCATGTTTTTTGTGTTATTAGTTGCACGTATCCATTCCTATTGGTGAACATCTTCTATAGTATCCCTTTGAAATCCCCTTGAATCTGGTGGCTGGATGTACAGTCGGTTGGATGAAGTGCTGGTCTAAAGTACCTAGACCATCAATAAATGCCTATGCACTGCCATAAATGTACGTATATGTATGTGTCCTTAAGACTTTGCTACTTTGACCCACTTGTTTGGCGGGGGACAAGTTTAGTAATTACCTTCCAGTAAACTAATTCTGGAAAAACCACCGTTGGTAGATGATTTCCAAGGAAAATCGATGGATTCCCATAGCTATGTTCGTTTATGAGAGGGTTGGCATTCAGGAAAACCCAGAATTGTTGAGATCGTGCCAGGATTCTAGCGATTTTGATGCTGAACTGCATTCTGCAGCTGCGATGTTTATTGCCACCACGGTCAACCTTGGCGCAGCTGCTGATATGGCCGGTGCAAGCGATCTACACAGCTGAGTACACTTGGCGGAGGTTTTTTTCTGGGAAACAAGCCTATCAATGGAGGATTCTTCACTGCCATATTCGACTTAGAGGGTGTATATGCAGAGATTTTTGCACATGTTTGGATCCATATTCTTTGGAAATGGCATGTGGATCTTGCATGAATAGGTAAACAGAAACTTTGGAACATGTCTGCCATCCGGCAACGAACAATGGCATTGGGCAATGGAAATCAACAAAACAACGCACCATTTGAAGCTGAATTTCCAAAAAATCTGTAGCAATGGTGTTTTCCCAGCGCTCTTGCGGGCAAGTTACAGTATATCCTAGTTCATATGTGGTAAATTCGGCAATTCGCCAGGTGATTTGTCAAGTTTTTGAACATAATTCCACTGAAACATTGCTGGATTTTTCTATCTCCAGCCTACTTAGAGGTGCAGTGAACCCGTGAACCTACGCAGATATGTGACAGTAAAAAAGGCTGGTGCCCGATTTCCCATCACCCCAGTCCATCCTTCAGTGGGTTTAATTATCCATTACCACCCATTCCGTCAATATTCCATGACCTCTTGAGTTGAGGTGCTGACAAACCATCTGAAAAACCACCATGTGAATGTTCTTCAAGCAAGTTTTTGACCTTTCAACCACCATCGTGTCATAGTCACGAAAATCATGACGTAGCCCCATTTAAAACCACCAGAGTTGATCATGTTTGGATCAAGGTAAAGGCCCAGTTCGGAATGGCTAAGCAAGCATAACTCTAATTTCTTGAATGGGTTATTTTATGCATACATCATCATATTAACCATATATATATATATATACTGTATATAAAAATCATGGTTTACTGGGAGGGCACCACCTTATATTTATAGATTATTATACATATATATATATATAATATTATATCATCATATATACCATGGCAGGGAAGGCACCACTCGGCACCACCTTCTTGGGGGTGCATCCCACTCAATGGGTGATAGCCCCGGTAACAAGCATGGAATATCACCACTATCTGGGATAAATGGATTTTATCATTATAACATAGGTTATCTGGTGATATATGATATGGCTTATGGATTTTAAACCAAAGATCCTGGGACATCCAAGTAGTAAGTGAGTTATATTTCACTGTTGTAGGGATTCTATCCCCACCTATGCGTGAATTTACCATAGGTATACCCATTGATATACCCATTGATAATCCCATGACAGTTTATAACTCTAATTTCACTTGGTTTTATGATACCTTTACAATTTACTTATATATATATATACATCATTATCATATTATCATATCATACCATCATATTGTTTAAACATATTATACTTATATAGATATAATTATCATTATCATATTATCATATCATACCAACATGTATATATATATATATTATAATTATATATATATATATATATCATTATCATATTATCTTTGTGTTCTATTTTTCATATTATACTTATATATATATATATTATCATATTATCATATAGTATCATATCATATCATCATATTTAAACATTGTCATATTATACTTATATATTGTTATTTTCTAAAGTTGCAGCACCATTTCTTCCAGGTACACGGCCGTGCTCTTCGCCCCGCTGATCTGTTGCTTGACGCTGTGGACCTGGCACCAGCTACAGCTGCCGGAGCACCAGGGCCCTGCCGGGCAGCGCATTCATCGGCTCTTGAAGAGTAGCCTGTGGATCAGCGCCTTGGAAGCCTGGGATATCTGCCGGCTTTATATGGCTTTAATGGTTGATGTAAATGGCTAAAATTTGATAATAAATGTTTATAAAGCAAAACATGGTTTATATTAATAATATGGGATAATAAGGATACCTGTGGTTTAAATATATCAGGGTAAATGTCCCATTTTGGGGATTTTGAACATCACTTGATTTCAAGTATCTGTTGGAGATTAAATCCGAATATTTAGGTGATGTTCAATTAGGACATTTACCAACCCCTGTATCTGGTAAAATAGAATGCAGGGGTGGATGGATCCATAGATGAAATACATATATATATATATATAGTATTTCAGAATCAAAGATGGTCATACCTTTGTCACAGCTGCTTGTACAGACTGATAATGATGTGTTAATTTGTACTTCACATGTATTGTGTTTTGTTTTTATTTCATCGTTTTTTTGTTAACTAACGGAACTGACAGATGCCCAGCATTTTGATCCAAGACATAGGTAGTTGGATGGTTATATCCCGCAATGGTTTTTTTTTTACCCATAGCACATGTGAAAACAAGGACAAGACCAGTGGTAAACATTTAAAAGTTAGCGGCTAGTTAGCGACATCACACAGCCTATCATCCGATTATCATCCTTCTGGTAACGGAGCATCCACTAGTTGTAAGTCAACTCCTACTCAGTCTGGTTGGTTCCAGCCCCGGACGCCTGGATGCCTCTGGTAATTTAACGTATTTCCTATGGAAAATCCTTTATAAATGGAGGTTTTAATGGGAGAATCATCTATAAATGGGCCATGTTCCATAGCTATGTGCGTGGTACCCCAAAAGTCAAACATGGTTCTTGGAGTAGAGGCGTTTATTTACTTGCCCTGGGCTGAAATTATAGAGCTGAGTCAGCACTCACCATCAAAGGCCAAAGGATAATGGCTCCAACATTGGGGGTTTTCATTCCCAGTGTAGAACCCCTAAAGGTATTCAATGGTGATTTGTAGTATAACATATTAGCACTGGGAGCTTCTACCCAGCCCAAAACCCGGAAGATGATTTCATGACACTCATGACTTTGAAGCGATTTGGAGGTGCTGAACACTCAAACTGATCAAACAGTCAACCAGTGATGAACTAATGAACTACTAAATAAGGTCATAGAGGAAACCGATGCAAAACTTTGCCTGCCAAGGTTTGGTGGTGGTGGGCATCACTGCTATTCTTGATTCAGATCTTACGGTCCGAATCGTCTTCTGGTTGCAGCTGTCGTAGAAATTTTTGGGGACCAGAGACCCTTGAGATTGGATGGCCATGTCAAGATCATTGGTGCGTCCAGTCTTGTGCATTGGGATCGACTAACTAATTAATATGATTTTGCTGGATGGTGTCCTATACCATCCAGCACCTTGCAATCAGAGATCTCCACTTCGAATCAAAAAACATTTTAATTGTCAACTGCTATAATGGTTAATGACCAATGGTTAATGATGGTTAATTGTGATATCCATATTGTGGTTAATGACCAAAATAATAGTTTCCATATAATAGATTATATTTGCTGCAGGAACTCTCGTTATTGAATTCCAATAGTGCGATTTACTGCATCCATAGGGAAAATCTTCTATGGGGTGTACTGAAAGTGAACAGACAGTACAGATTTTGATCCTGGGTTTGGGGTTTTCAAACGGGTCCAGTTTCCAGTGCAAAACGCCATTTCTGCGTTTCATGGTGAAAATTCTCTCACTTGATCGCTGAGGACAGCAATTTCTCATTGAACATAGAGGATTTCCAGTTCCATGTTTCCATGGTTGGCTCATGAAAATAGAAGGTTTTTTTCTCAGGTTTCCCTTCAACCACGTGTTCCATGTTTTCCGTTCGTTTTTCTCTTCCAGCAACCCCCAAGTTAAGATAGAATGTGGTTTTTTATCGTAGCAAAAATCAACGATATGTTAGATCCTGTTCTATCTGTTTTTTTTCCTCCATCTCTTGAACCAACACCGCCCAGGTAGCACTCGTAGTGTACCTGCCAGCTTCAACAATTTCGCTGGTCTTCTCCGGCAATCGCTTTCAAAGGACTCGACGAATGCTGAGCGCCCGAGCAGCCAGGGCCGGGAGATTGGTTGACTGGTTGGTGGTGACTGGAACATGAATGGATGATGTTTCCATATATTGGGAATTTCATCATCCCAACTGACTTTCATATTTTTCAGAGGGGCTTAAACCACCAACCAGATGATGTTAATTGGGGGTTTCTGAATACACTCTGATCATCGTCAAAATCGACAAATTCCATGGGCTATCGCCACAGATCCTAGCTCTCACTGCACTGAGGCACCTGGCGAGTGTTTTTGCCTTTGATCTGCGAGTACAAACTCATGTCTTGGTGGTTGCGCTTTGCATCTCTAGACACCTGGCACACCTTGTGCCCCCGCAGTTATGTTTGTTGGTTTATAGCTCAATTCACTATAGTTTAACTGCCAGTAATCCTAGTATATAATTGGAATTATATACACCATCTTAGCTAACTAAGAGGCACAGGCTGGAGTTTGTTGGCATTTGTAGACGTGTTTTTTTTTTGCTTTCTGCCGAAGGGGCAAGTCTCAGTGATACAAGACTGGTGTTGCTGCAACTTCCCAAGATGTTTGGAACCTCTTTGATTGAACGTATATGATGTATATAATAAATTATAATAATATGTTGTTCCTTAAGCTTTCAGATATTTACCCTCTGGTAAACTAACATAGCTATTGAAAATTGCCATTTATAGTGAGTTTTCCCATTAATAGCATGGTGATTTTCCATAGTTACGTTAGTTTACCAGAGGGTACAAATGATTATAGACACGAATGTATATCTCTCTGCGCCGCGATTTTTCTTCATCGACCAAAACTCTCAGGATCCCACAGATGGAGCCTACTTCGCTGGCTTGCACGAGAAGTATGCGCCCAAAGTCATGAATTTGCTGGTAAAGCAAGGCCTGTCTGGGTCAACTAAAGGATGTGTTATATGTGTTATGATATCTTTGACAAATACTTTAATCACTATGGCTAACCAAGAAGATATGGGTATTAAAAAATGAAAAAATGTGATAAACCACTTGAATTTTCGAGTGCAACCAGCAACCAAATGATTGTAGCACTGGTCTACCCATGAGTTTTAGGTGATTTCGGGGTACCGCCATTCTGAACCAACCCTATTTTAGGTTTTTTTTTATCGCTTGCCAGGAGGCATTTTCGTGAAGATTGGGCAGATGCTGTCCTTGCCACTTGGTGCACAGTTCAACAGCATTTTACACGCACCAGGATGCTTGGAAATCTACCATAAATCACCATAAATCACCACAAACCGCTATGAGTCACTTTGAAACTACTCTACCATAAATCATGATAAATCTACCATAAATGTACCATGTTGCTAAATTCAGCGTGCCCAGGCTCCCCAAGGGTGTCCTGCCAGAGCCCTATCTCCGGGAGTTCAAGACGCTGCAGACGCGGGTCCCGCCACGACCTGGGTCTGTCACTTGGAATTGGTGACTTTTTATGATGATTGAGTGATTTTATGGTGTTGTTTCATGGTGATTTAGCGATTTATGGTGTTGTTTAATGGTGATTCATAGGGATTTAATGTGACTTAATGGGATTTTGGATGGATTTAATAGTGATGCATGGGGATTTCAATGGGATTTAATAGGGATTGCATAGGGATTCATTGATGATGAGATGATCCATGATGATCCATGCAGCTAGATTATGCTAGATATATCATTGATATATCGGTATCCCAAGATAATAGATAGGAACATATTATATATATATAGGACAGTTGCAAACCTGAAATTACGAAAAATGAGCCGTTTTTGTTCGAAGTCCTTCAATCCTTTATCAACTATTATATATGTGTACAGGATACGCATATTGTAATATAATGTTTGTGGGTCAAGATGATGTCAAACCCTTCCCCAGCGCATGATGTCACGAACTCAAATGATGGATCCAAGATCAATAGCTCCAATACTAAAGCAGCGCTTCAAGGTGTGTACTTGCGTGGGGATGGTTGCGAAATCCTGCACCAGTTGATAGATGGTAAACATCCCATTTTTTAGGATGGCGTTCAACCATCCTTTCGGTGGTTGATCGGATTTCGCTTGCCCATCTACAGCTGTACCACAGTTGTACCACATGGACCGTGGCAAGTGTGGAACGACATGTGGGATGATCAGGCGATCCCCGAACCAACTCCCATGTCTCTCCAATTTGGATTCCTTACTCTCTTGGATCCTCATGGCCTCATGGTCGCCGACGCGTCACATTCTTGTTGTTGCTTGAATCCCGTTGAATCCAGTTGAATCCTCAAAATTTCTGCACAAACAGCTCCAAATCCACTGGGCTCAGGAAGTGCGGCAGTTGATCTCGGAGGCTTTAGGGGCGCCTTTGGAGTCCGTCTTCTCCGATTTCGATGACGTGCCCCGGAACAGGAAGACCGACCGTTGCCGTTGCCGGTTGCCGTTGCCGTTGCCGTGCTGTCCCAGAATGACTTCACTTCAGATTTTCGCCAACAGCTATGGCCTTTTTCATGGTGGAGGATGAACATGATTGAGTCATATTGGGTCATATCATCTCCACGTAATCGAAATCAAATGGAAGTGTTTAACAAGGAATTTGCTAGCAAACCAGATTCAAGAAGATCATCATCCTAAAAGTGGCTGGAATGTTTCCTGCCTTAAGTGTTATTGCATTGTTTAGCGATTGACAGTTAATTCGCCATTACAATTCCTCGTATACAGGGTGGTTTATGAATACGGCTTGGAGCCGAAAATAGGGTACCGAATCCAGTGGTTTATTATGTGTGGGGTTATTAATCCCTTCCCCCTATTACTAAACCCCCCAAATAATAAAAACTAGGGTCCGTCTCCAATTTTGGAAAATTTGAGGTTGGCCAATTTGATTTTTATCTCATCCCCTTTAGAAAACAATTCAAAAATGAAGCTACCATTTGCGGGTTTCACCCCCTAATAATAAAACTATAGTCAACCCCCGGGTGTTTTTTTTGGGTCATTTAGGGTCCGTCTTTTAAGGTCGAAAAAAAAAGACTTTTATATTATATAAGATATATACAAGGTTTTTAATTTAATATTGGGGGAAAGCATCGAAATCCAAGTTTTGGCAATATTTCAATTAGATTTTAAAAGGAAATCTAATTGATTTCGAAATGCGAAAAAATAGCTTTTATATGAGGATTTTAGATGTGGTATTCGGGGGAAACTTCGAAATCCAATTTTTGGCAAGATTTTAAAAGGAAATCTAATCGATTTTGAAATAGGAAAAAATAGGTTTTTCTTGAGGCTTTTTAATTTAGTATTAGGGAAAGCCTCGCACCCTAATAATAAATACCTCCTACTGTAATAATAAAAACTACCTGAGGTGCTTATTATTTGGGGGAGGGTTAGTATTAGGGGAAGGGAGTACACCATCTTCAAACACAGCTGTGCTGCTAGGCTTTGAGAGTGGACGTGTAACATGGTGTAATTCAGAAATGACGAGAAGGAACGGCTAATCCAGGTAGGAGGTGGTTAAGTGCGGCAGACATTCGATGAACACCCTGGAAACTTGTAGCATGGTAGGAGGTGGTTCCAACATGTTCCAAGGCCGTGGTGGGGGGAAACCACGAAAACCACGGCCATTATTGTTCCATGTTTGATCATTTTTGATACCATCCAGTACGATGGGCTGGAGAATACCAGAATAGGGAGGCGTTTTGCTTTGAGGTTGGGCCAAAACAGGCAGGCCGGTTGTGTGTTGCGTTCGGTGTTGGCTGTTGGCTTTTTGAAAACTGCTAATCTGGTTGGTGGTTTGGAACTTGAATTTTATGACTTTCCATCATATTGGGAATGTCATCATCCCAACTGACGAAGTCCATGATTTGTCAGAGGGGTAGGTATACCACCAGTAATGGTGAGGACAAGGTTGGGGCATGGATTGGCAAAACTGATCGAGGTGATTTTCACATGAAACTGTCGATGGACTTGGATATCTTGGATGGAGGAGGATCAGGAGGATGCCATTTCCTTTCGACGCTGTTGTCCCAGATCAAGATGTGGCCGTGGAATGTGGCATTTGGACAGATCGGTGAAAACAAGAAAAATGATGCATCAGTATTTTCACTGATATGGCTAGCGGCTATGTGTGTCAATCCCTGGCACCCTACCCTAAAAATCCCTAAAATAGTTGGTTAATGGATGTAAACATTCCCCCAGTCATATGGTAAATCCATATAGGTTTTGACCCATCCCCATAAAAGTTCCATCCCTACTTGATGGATCATCCCACCTGACTTATCCCACTTCAACCACCAAGTCTCCATGGTGAATATCCATCTATCATGATTAATATCCATTAACAATGATCTTATGTTTGTCCCATGGTGACGAATATCCTTTAATAATGGTGAAATTCCATTAATCATGGTATCCATTGATCATGTCCATTGTGATTATCATCTATTTTCTGATATGTTCCATCCCTATCTGGTTGGTTTCAAACATGAATTTTATTTTCCATCATGTATGGGATAATCCTTCCCATCGACGAACTCCATCATTTTTCAAGATGGTAGGTCGACCAAGTCAACCACCAACCAGTAACTTTCTAACACATATATAACATTATATATAAGCCATTGTATATATAACCAATAAAGGTAGCATCCCTATGTTCCTTGGGTCCTTTCTCTTCGCTTGGCTCAGGTCCCCATCGGCTCCGCCAGCATCGGACAAGTGCACAAGGCCACCTTGCGGCTTCGCGGCCTGGAGGTGGTGATCAAGGTGCGCGCGTACCGCGCTTGCGCTTTGTACAGGTTGACCATCAAAAAACCATGGGAAAACTATGGGAGAGTATGGATTTTACCATGAAAATTATGGGAAAAATGGAAAACGGTGGGAAATATTAGGAGAAACTATGGGAAACTATGGGAAATCAAAAACGCATGGAATTGACCAAGGGAAATGGTGAGACATGATGATTTTACCAGCAAAACTTGGAATTGAACTAAGAAGATTGGGGGATAGATGAGATATGCTGGCTGAGCTGGTTTGTCAGGGTCTGTTGACGGTTGGACATCTAGTGGATAGATCGAACTAGTTCATGAATTTTCAAAACAACAGAACTGGGTGGCACCGTGTGGCACCACCTTGTAGATTCACATGTTTCTGGTATAGTGATGGATATCAAGGTGTATGTCTACCAATATATGTGGGATTAGTGATATATAGCAGAGATGGGGGATATACCAATGGATGTAGCCTTAGCCATCAACCGTTATCTGGAGTGATATGTGGGTGGATCAAATTGCCTACGGCATACCATATTTTTTGGGAATGGACCAGCTGCAGCAGCTATTTCAAGATCATTTATTAAGCACAATTCAGGGTTTATTTTCTTGGCTTGCAGACGTATATGTATTATAAATACTGTAATATTATATGCATATTCACATACATTCTACATTCATTCTACCGTGTACATTGGATTCATTTTTGTTTATAATCCATACCCACATAGGATTGTTGCCAACATGTGTTTTATGAGAATTCTGTGCTGGCCTTATAACCATAGATACGTAAGGCCCATGACAATCCTGGAGGATTCTCCCAGTTGGTACAAGTCAATCACCATGCTTGAGAAATTCCCTCAGTTTTTTCCGGTACCCTCTGGTAAACTAACATAGCTATTGAAAATAGCCATTTATAGTGGATTAACCATTAAAAACGGTGATTTTCCATAATTAGTTATGTAAACGTTTACCAGAGGGTAGCTGGGTCCAGCAGTTTCACTCAGTGGTCTCATCCTCCAGCTGATGTCGAATTCTGGTCCAACAGGTGCAATACCCTGAAGTCTCCCGGAGCATTGCAGCGGATTTTGCCAATGCCGAACGTGTCTTGGTCGGCGAGCTAGTGGGGCGAGTTCAACCAATGGTTTTGTTTAAAAATGGGCTACGGTATTCCCCGAAATAGACATCTTAATAAGGAGAATAGTATTTATATTAATTCATGTCAGTTTTAAACCCCCAGAAACCACGACATTTTGAGGTATGTTGCCTGTTTTCAGACAAAACCATGCCCAAAAAATCGTGGTTGGAGACCCCATTCTGCCCGGTCAGGTCCTCACCTTTGCATGGCCTTGATGCTGAAGCGAGACAAGCGGATAACGCATCCGAGTATTTCAAGTACAAGGTGGATTTTTGCTACAAAATATCTATATGTATATATATATTATATTGTAAATAGGTAATACACAACATGAGTTTACTTCAATATACTTATATACTTAAATCAACTCGGCACACCCTGAAGACAAAGATTCTTAAGAAATTGAGTGAATCTACTCCCCAAGGTTCCTCCATTTTCGAAAGGCGGGGGGCCTGGCCCTGGAATCTGTTTCTAGGTATCGTTTGGCTGTTGGACAAGTCAAAAGTGGACGATGCTCGGGAAGCGCAGCTCTGACGATGTTGGAGGAACTGGGAATATATGGAAAATATTTGGACAAAAAAAAGTTTCCATAAATGATGGATCCCCAGACCCCAGAATGGATGATTTATAATGGAACATCATATGTAAATGGATGATTTAGGGGTCCTCGTATTTTCGGAAACCTGCGTGTGGAAAATGTTTTTGGATGTTTGAACATATCCTCCAGTAATCAAACGCCACAAAGCTCCATTGATAGTGGATGTCCAATTGCAATTTTCGATTACCAGGGGGTACATCAGAGGGTACATCAGTCAAAACAGGGAGGTCACCTCCATTTGTCCGACATTGATGATTTACCTTGTGGATAATAGTGGATCATTGTCATGAATCCCCAACCTTGGATAGCTAGTTTGATCCTTTAGTCTTTTCTTATACCCTCTGGCTATTTAACATAGCCATGGGAAATGGCCCATTTATAGATGGTTCACCTATTAAAAATGGTGATTTTCCATGGCTATGTTAAATAACCAGATGGTAAATGGAAAATAGACATAAACAGCAAAATATTACTTTTTTTTGTGGACTACCAAAGATTGACCATGAAATTATTAATGAACAATTTTCATGGATACTTGGAATATGGATCTCACCTCTATATATAATCAGACCTTCACAAAGTGGCCAGGGAAGTCGACCTGTCTCCAGCACGTTTATCAGCCAAGCTGTGGCCCAAAAAGGATGGGTACTCTCCTGTAAACGAACATAGATGTGGAAAACCCACCAGTTGTAGATCATTTTCCGAAAGGCTTTGAAAATCATGGGTTTTCCACATCGATGTAGTCATTTTGGGGTAGTATATCAAGGGGAAACGATCAATTTTGCGGCCAAAGAAATCCGCTTTTGAATTGATCACAATGACAATCACATGACACACTTCCTGGATTCTCAGAGGGCAATAGGAAAATTTGCTTTTCAATACAGAAGCAAAACTCTAATGATCTTGTTGAACATGTTGAAACCTGCATTCACAGCTGCAACGTGGCTCTTGCATTGCCCGCAGACTGACATGTCAATATTCGAGTCCCTCCATTAAATATATACAGAAATATACTCACAGCATTCTGTCCCGAATCTCAAGAGTTTTTGTGAAATCACCAGTTGGTGTCAAGATGTCTGTTCAAAGCTAGGACGATCCCGACTCACTTCGACCAAGGCGAAAGCATCACTTGGAAGAGCTGGACTTCCAGCAGGAAGCCTCGAACCTGCTGCGTGTTCGCCAGGGCCTTTCTCAGAAGTTCCCGGAGGTTCCTGGGTGAAAAAATGATCCATGGCTACCTGGAAAAATGATGGAAATTGCCATTGATGATTCACAGGAATGCATATATGTTGTACTACGTAAACATACATAGACATACATAAACTACATACTTCGCAAGAGGTTGGTGCAATGATTTCTGAATTCGTGTTTCCTCTAAAAAGGGCTATGCCTGGCTACATTGGGCCCAGATGTTGAACTCACTTCTCCAAGGCATTTGTCGACGGCATTCCGTTGTGCATATAGGTTAGTCCATACGCTCCATAGGGGATGGATGAGGACGCTGTTGGATGGAGTATCATCATGTCATATTTCAACCCATCCATAATTTATATGATTTGATATGTACACATTTGATTTGACGTCTACAAATGTGTACAAATGTCAGGTGGTTTCCCCTCATTTCTAGGCTCATGACGAAAGGTCAAAGTGCCTGAGCCAATTCTGGAGTTCTGCCGACCCACGGTGCTGGTGATGACGTCTCGCGGCAGACCGTTGAATTTCGTGGCGAAGAGTTGGACATCATCAAAGCGTCACATGCTGGAAACATGTTTGAAAAGCGAACTGGAAAATCACCCATTTTTTATAGGTAAATCAACTATATATGGTAATTTTCAATAGCATGTCCCAGTTGGACATCACGTGTTTGAAACGTTTGTATCTTTGTCAGGGTTATTATATACTGATTATACTGCTTGGTGGTTTCAAACATTTGGATTATTTTCCCCAATAGTTGGGATGATGATCCAATCTGACTAATATGGAAACATGTCTGTATCTTTGTCAGGGTTACCCTCTGGTAAACATACAAAAAGCGAACTGGAAAATCACCATGTTTCATGGGAAAATCAACTATGTCTATGGGCCATGTTCAGTAGCTATGTAACAAATTACCAGAGGGTACTACAGTATATATAATTCATGATCTTTCCAAACTGTAGCAACCTCATTCGCCAACCTTACCATGTTTTGATCGGTGATGATTGCCGCATGGTTACCACCAGGCTTTCTTGCGGAGATTTCCCGTGATGGAAAAGTCATGAACCAATGCCACGGTAAGAATTCCATTGAAATTATATAGGTTTGTCAATCTACCTGGTACCATGTGGTAAACGTTGGAAAATCACCACTTTTAATAGGTAAATCAACTATTTCTATGGTCATTTTCAATAGCTATGGTAGTTTACCAGAGGCTACATGGGCTGTCAAGAAGCTGGCTCCAAAGATGTTTTGGTCATCAGGAAGGATTAAACACCCATGAACTTGGGGATTCACGCCCATATTTAGCTGGTGAATTCATACATCAAGAGCCAAAATCTATGGCAAGCCCGGCAACCCCCAACTAGATAGAAAAGTTGCAAGTTGCAAACCTGGAAATTATAGTAGTTCAATTATAATATACCCAGCATCCCGGAAACATGCTTGTCTTGATTGTGCATCCCACTTACTAAGTTAGGCAACAACCATGTTGTTGTTTTACAGTATTATAGTAGCTATTTAAAACCCAGTTATAGAAACCCAGTCAAATATGCCGCAACGTGCAGTAGATATGATATATGGAATATGCAAAGGTATCTGGGAGTTCCTGTACTAGAAATCATTGGTTTTCGGTCCAGGCCATGTGATCACTTGGAAAGCCCTGAGGCGTTTAGAGGGCCATTCCTTGCTAGACGCTATCATGGACATGGCGGAGGCGAATTGGTCTTGGTGATCGGGAAGATCAGGGTGTACGGCTTTGGTACCTGAAAATGATACAATGTGAGGCCCCCAAGATAGCTAAGTTGGTTTATAACTCCAATTTCACTATGGTTTATGGTACTTATGACTATAGTTATTGGGGCGAATCTAAACCAACTAACATCACTGGGGGGCCCCACATGGTGAAAATGATAGGAAAACCCATGCCACGGGAAATCACTTGAAGGTTAATGCCCCAGTTTCAGGCAATCTGGGTGGCTCCCAAAGCTTGGTATTTAAAGATTGGCGATGACGGTTTAGGATTGGTGTTTGGTGTGTGGCTTTCAACCTACCAACATGCTTGTTTACCCAGTTGCAGACAAGGTAGCAAACGACAATTTTATTCCCATAACTAAGGTTATATATCATTATAATCCCAATTTATACCTGGTAAGGGCCATAGCTGTATATATCTAGAATACAAGTAACTGCGTTCATCTCATAGGTTATTTATTGATCCTAACCGGAACCAGCACCTGAGATATACGAGTGGATCGTCAGGCCATAGCGACAATGAAGGGAAAGACCGTGGAGGATTTAATCGCAGAGTTCGCGCGCAGTAATAAGGATAAGGACCTTGCATGGACCACAGGAAACCACGGGAAACCACGGGGAATGGGCCTTGGAAATTCCTGGAGTGATTTGGTTATGATGTATTTTTTAACGATTTTCTAGATCGTCAATCTCTTGAATCAGGCAAGTCTAAGTTGTATTTTTTGAGGTTTGTTTTGATTGTTTGTTTCCACACACACAGAACATGAAACAAGATTCAATCGCCAGGATCGGATCTAGCCACTTCAAGAGTCTGCAATATATTTTAATATTATATAATATTTATATATAATATAACTTAATATATATATATATAATTTAATTTAATATAATTTATATATATATATATATTATAATAAATATATTTATTAATATATAATACATATATATATAACATATAAAATATTATATACATATTATATTGTATATAATATATAATATATATTATATATTTTATTGTATATATAATATATAATATATTCAGTATTGAATATTTAATATTTAATATATAATATATAATATATTATATATACTATATAATATCAAATATATAATATATAATATAATATATATATACACTATATAATATATAATATATGATATAGAATATTTTATATATCATATCATTTATATATATATAATATATATCATATATTTAATATATATCATATATATAATTTGTATAATATGTAAGATATATTTTAATTATATAATGAATAATATATATATAATATATAATCCAAAAATATTCGACCGTTTGATCATCATGAGCATTAGGGGAACATCTCTGGAGGTTTTGTTTCGGCCTGCTGTGTAGTAGGACGAAGCTGGTCTGGTAAAGCAAGATTCTGGCAGGCTGGACACGCCTAAATCAGCCGCTTGGAGCCGAAACAAACTGTGCAAAGATGGGTGACTGAGTTAAGGTGAAAGACTTGTAGCGAACTGTAGGTTTTGGCATTTTTCGGCATGTTTTTTTTTCGTACCCTTCATTGTCATCAAACATGGCAATGGACCCATTCATATGCGATGTTCCCAGCTATAAACGGTTATAAACCTCAATTCAGTTGAGGGGATCATTTTCAGCAATGTTTGATTACAAGCGGGTACATACTTTGATCCATTCACCAACAAGGAAGGGGATGAACAACCCCTGCTCATCTCTGGGTAGGATCCGTCAGTGAGGTGGTTTTCATCCGTTTCCAGGTGGTAGCCAATCAAATGCCAAAAGTAGGAAGATTAGCAGTGTCCATGTATGCATATGAAAAAAATACATAGATCAAATCTAAATATATATATATATATATACAATATACATATTATATATATAATTTAATATATCTATATATATATACATACAATATACATTAATATTTATCATACTCTGGTAAATTGACATAGATGTGGACATCCATGTGTTTTCCCGGGAAAATGATACAATAGTGGCGTTGCAAAACGCCTATCTTAGTTGACTGGAGAATCCAATATGTCCCTATAACGAGCCGCCCCACCCGAGCCCATCTAACCTTAGAGATCTATCCACCAAACCAACTTACCCTCTGCGAATCGTTGATATCTCTGGATACCCACCATGTTTTTTCAATGTAAATAATCTACGTTCACAAAGCATTTCGATACGTCGAATTACCAGAAATCGTTCGGAAGGTATTCTCCAATTCGGGGCACAACATCCAAGGTTTGTCCATCATTCTTATATCCCAAGATAAGTACCCAGGGTTTTAGTTTTTGACCAAGATAGTTACCTTCATATATGGAGGTTTCCAATCCATGGGGGTATGTACCCTAACATTCAATGTGAATCCTAATTCTCAGTTCATTTCAGTCTACAGGTTACTCTCTGGTAAATCCACAGTTCGACCGTGAAAATCACCATTTTGAGATATGTCTATAGTGGCATAGACCATGAAAACAACCCATTTCTAGATGGCTAAACCACCATGTTTATCAATTTTTGGTTGCTAAACCACCATTTTTGGTGGCAAAAACATCATTTTTGGTGGAAAAAACATCATATCATTTTTGCTGGAAAAAACATGAAAAAACTGATCTTCCAAACCCCCAAGTCATGGCAGGGTCTCCATGCCACCAAGGCCTCGCGACGCTGGCGCCTGGGAGCCGTGACGGAGTTCAGGCGCCCCCCCGGGGCCTGGAAAAAGTGGGAGGATTCCACCATTTACCCATGACGGATCCATGGTGCTGGTATATTAATCTGGGTAACTTATAACGACCTCACTACGACCTCACTGGAAATCATAGTTAGTAAGGGAAATCATCCCCAAATGGCCTTAATTCAGGTTAGGGAATTATTATAATTTACTCAGATTAATGCTAACAAGACTGGGGTATATTGATGAAATCCATGTTACCATATATAGCATGGATTAGCATGGATCCTATGGATCCTCTATGGCTTATAGATGATTTTCTCTCATGAAAACCTCCATTCGTAGAGGAGTTGGAGGATTTTGTTCAGCAATTTTTAGACAAACATATGGGGGATTTGAGCAGCAAGTTTCAGGAACTTCGCTGGTACCATCGTACGGGGTAAGCTAAGATGGCAAACAAAAAAAACATCTCCAGGTGTAGATGTGTGTAGATGATTTTCGTACATTTTTGTTAATCTTGTAATTGATTAAGTATTGCTTTTCCACGACCACGCTTCCGAAGTTTTGGGTCAGATGGGTATGGGTTAAAATCTTGTGGACAAGTCACAGACTGCTAATAAAATGCATTGCGACATCTTACAAGTAAGAACAGGCATTCCTTGGGTAAGTATGGATTACGCAGGTTTTTTATGGCGGAGTAAGGTCAGCCGTCAAGTTTCTCACAGATTTTGTTAGGATCGTCCCCATGAAGTGCATGAAGTGCACTAACCTTGGACTGGCAGGCTATGTGTTGGCCTATTATGGGATGCACATCCAAGTATCCATCGAACGCCCTGAGTGCAGCTAGGAGTACATTGTCACCCGCCATCATTCTGTCAACATGGTTTTGCGATATGAACAGCAGCGCATGGGGGAGGAATAACATGGAATAACCACATCATATACCTCATATACCCGCATGGGCATGTTTCTGTTTTAAGAATGACTTAGGAAACCATAGGAAACCATAGGAAAGCCCCATATGAACTATCCAGGAGAATTGACATGGACCACTAGTCCACCTGGATCCACCAGCGTCCTGGATCTGACTGGAGGCCATCTTTGCGCATTCCGGACGCCACGAAACTGAAGCTCTTACAGTGTCTTGGATGGGATATCTGGAGCAGTGCGATGCTGGGTCAAAGAAACGGCTTTTTGTCTGAAAATTTGTTGTGTAGAATTAGCTGAAATTCGAATTTGCCCAAGATGGTCCCTTTTCAGCAGTAGGCACATCCCCGGAAGGCCCGCTTCGCGAGATGAACTGATGAAGCTTCCCCCAAAATCGACTGTTCATTGGGAAAATGATAGTATGGACAATCAATTTTGGATTTACGGGTATTTTGTTTTTTTGCAGGGCGGTGTTCCCGGTTACTCTGGAGGCGTGGCTTGGCCAAAGTCTTTCACAAAATCCCAAGTGGTGATTGTTGGGCTCTTGCCGAGTAAAACTTACTGGTGCTAAACGTAGGGAATGGATGGGTTGCTGGGGGTTGCTGGGATGATTACTAGGGATTATGGATCATTCCCTCATTCCCTGCTAAGCACCAGTAAGAAAATCTAGAAAAAATGTGTGTTGCTCAAGAATTTGAGAACAAGGAAACTACAATCTTCTGTGACTTTTGCATACTTTTGCAAGTCTTGAAATACCCATTGGCTTGACCCAGTAATTCTATGTAATTCTGGATGTGTACTGATTCTTCAACAACCCCGTGACCAATGGCCAAATGAGCTGACCCCTGTTGACGTCTTCTTTGCTGGAAGTTCTCACCACATCTAGCAGAAGATTGGGTGCGTTCCAAAATGACCCGTGAGGGCAAACTGGGCAAACCTCGAGGTGTTTCAGCTTCCAAATCGATCCCAGGTCCTTTTTTTTTCATTTTTCGCGCGCATGTACCCCAAAAAATACCCATGTATACAAGCAAACATACCAACAAAGAGCAATGGTATGGGTATAGGTTTACGTTTCTTGTTGTACGGTTAATCATCCAAGTCTGAGAGTGAAAGCCAGTGAAAGCCATCAATCTGAGATGGAATCACCCAACCAATAGCAGACCATAGGTTGGAAAGGCTAAAGCGACCATCTAGTTGCAAACCTACACCATTCCTTGTGGTGAAATGCCGATTCTAGATTGGCCATTAATATGTACCACATATACATATATACGTATAAATATATATATTATATATATATATATTATATATATATATTTATTTTTATTATATTTATATATATATATATATTTCTCATTGATATTTCCCATACCCAGCACCGAGCACATCGCCGATTTCCGGAGGCTCTGCATGTCCGCGAGCCGCTCGGCGCGGAACTTTGGTGTGGCTCTCTACAACGCCTCCGCAGGCAGCCTGGCACCTTAAACGCTTCTACGAAGCAGCGTGGTGTCATACCTCTGGTTATGTCAAAATAGCTTTTGAAAATTGCAATTTATAGTGAGTTTTCCCATTAAACATGGTGATTTCCCATAGTTATGTTAGTTTACCAGAGGGTACAATGTGAGGCCCCCAAGATAGCTAAGTTGGTGTATAACTCCAATAACTATGGTTTATGGTACGCAAATAACGAACTAGTTACTGGGGCGAATCTAAACCAACTTATATCTTGGGGGCCTCACATTTGTAAAAATGGTGAACAAATATTATCAATGAATTCCATGGGAAATACATGGAAGATCTATGGGAAATTCATGGAATTTCAACGGCATTATCTGCCACCAAGAAATTGGGATTGCACAAGAAATGGTGGTAGAATGGAGTATCACAGATAAACCGGGATATTATGGAATATGATGGGACTTACATTGACATCCCCTTTAAAAAAAGTGTATTGATAATTATGGGGAATATATGCCGTTTTGACACATGTTTCGGACGACCAAAAATGCTGGTATTTACACGGTTTTTGGAATGTCAAGGAAACGCAGAAGGAACGAAACACTGTAAACAGCGGTGTTTTGGCTGGGAAATTTAATGAACCTATGGGAATATATGGAGAATATCTTCATGGAGAATACCTTCGTCATCAAACGTGATTAGCTGGGAGATCCCGAACTAGCCATTGAGGTTTATAGCTGGGAAAATCATGAAACTCAACGGCAGATTTTCCAGCAATATTTGATTACCGGTAACCAGATCAAACAGTGGGAAGAAAGACGGTGAAAAACTGAGGGGGGATAACATCCATGAAACTGTCTTTTCAATGAATTGAGAAAAATAAGAATATATTATATAGATTTGTATTTGTATTATCTTAATTATGTTTTTCTAACATGAGTTAGTGTTTGTTGGCCGCTATCTTTTTTCCTTCAGAGTAGTAAAAGCCTTCTGTATAGATTCATAGATCTTGGCTGAATGGTTGATGGGTCGATTGCCATTTTTGGTGTAGGAATGTGTTATTCATATGCCACCTTAAATGAAGCGTTTCCAACTTTAGCATAGTTGCCATGCGTTCAAAAAATGGATGGTGGACATGATACACCTCCCTAAATTTGAAATCGAATGCCAAAACTAGCCACATCATGGGAAAGCCATTTTCCAGACCCTATTCTTTGATGGATCTCTTGCATCTCAGGTCGATTTGGTGCCAACAAACTCTCATACAGCAGATCTCTTTGCTGCTTCGACACTCAAGAGATGTGTCGTAAGCTGTGGCTCATCCACGGACATCAAGTTCCTTGATGGTCGGCCTTTGGAGTCTGCTGGGCGGAATTTGACCTGAGAGATTTAAGAGAGCATCATTTGGCAGCCCTTGGGAGATATTTTACTAAATTCTGTATAGTTTTTTGGATGGATCCGTTGATACACTTCCATGTAACTCTGACAGTACTGGGCTTACTGTTCGAGCAGCACATCACAGGCCCCGGCGTACATCTAACCCCCAGTGACGAGTCTACGACTAAGCGCATGCAATTTTTTTGGTCAGCCACATGACCCTCTTCCAGACATATCTTGGGGTTGCGTAAGAATCAATGTCTCCCAGCTGGAACCATCGTTCCATCGAAGAATTCAGAAAATTCCGGCTTTCTGGGAGCAACAATATACTTGTCCACCCCAAATCAAAGCAAGTTGCCCAAAGATCCCAAAGTATATACTGTAAATATAGATAATATTATTCCCCATCTGCCAGGTGAGGGTCTCTAGATTTTTACATACGTCCAACTCCTTGCTCACCTTCTTCACCTTCACCTTCTCCATATTGCCAGCTCCGGATGCAGTGGGCTACGCCTGAACCCGAACTCCATATCGCAAGCTTTGGATGCAGTGGAGGCCAGAAAGAATGCCAGATAGAATGTAATATTCAATAGTATGTGCCAGAAAAATGTCAGATAGATTGTCAGAATATATATATATATATATGCCATAGATACTTCCGGATGATCTGTCAGAAACTGTGTGTTTGAATAGTGTGTCAGGGTGGGGATCACTGGATGTAAAGTAACTATATGATAACAATAAGCGTACATGTACATGATTGTGCATGTACATATGTATACAATATAAATCCATATAGAGTATATGGATTTAGTGTATATATATATATAGTGTGTATATATATATATATATGTCGTATATATAAAAGTATGTATGTATATAAATATAATATGTATATATTCAGAGTATATATAATTATTGTATCCTAGGCTAATCCTCTATTGATCCGACGATTTCCAAGATGCGCGGGGTTGAGTCGAGCTCAGGTGCTGGTGGATGGAGTCTTCAGTATCACGGCGTTGCGAAGGTTTTTGAACCAAGCAGATTAACTTAAGAAGTATAGTGATCTTAGAGTCTTGTAGATATATGATATGGATATGGAAACGCAAGTTAGATTAGCATACTATGAACACCTATGAACTAAACAAAGGTGACAATCTCTACTCAGCGGATGGCATATCATAACTAGTGGTTACCGATAGTTCGGTGTTGGAAACCAGGTCATAGCTGGGCAACAGAATGTGATCCGAAATGATTGGTGCGCAAAAAAATGTTTACCCCTCTGGTAAACGGGTGTTTACATAATGAACTGGAAAGATCCACCATGCTATTACTGTAATGGGTAAATCAACTATTTCAATGGCCATGTTCAAGTTCGCAAACTGTATGTTTACCAGAGGCTATCTTTTGTTGAAACGCACGTTTTTCATCATGTTGACGCCGCTGGTTCCGGCTGATTCACAGCCCAGTCAGATGCTTGGCACCTCGACCTTGTTTGGAGGTTACCCGGCCAGGGGGCCAACCCGAAATGTAGGTCATTTCATTGAGAAACCATAGAAACTTGATTTGCAACCTAACCCCTTTCTATATTGTCCGTTTTGTTTCCATCGTGGTTGTGACCGGTTGTGTTCTCATCGCGGTTGGTTTGGTAAGCATTTGTTTTGGTTGAAATTGAAATCCATGATTTTCAAACACAACCTTATCCATTATTCACTGGAGTTAAATCCTTATTTTTGATGCTCACATTGCAATTGTTCACCATGTTTGATTGTTAAAAGAACCATAGCTCCCTTGCTTCTGGACCTGGTATGGGTAAATCCAGATAAACCCAAGAAAAACACAAACCAAACAAGGATGGTGAACTAATTTGCCTTTTTCAGTGAAATCCATCATTTTCAAGATCCAGCCAGGTGTGTTAAACCTTTCAGTTCCCCCATTTTGATGTGTTAAATCCACCAAAAAAAACACATCAACATGGCAGGTGTTCGACCACCGGGTCGCAAGAAACTGGGTAGTTTTTGGATGTCCTGGGATTCCACGAAAGTTCCATGGAGTTCCATGGCAGTGTTGGCTGATGTACTGATCCTCATCCTGGGAACATCCTGGTGGCTGGTGGTCAGCTGGGCTTGATCGACTTCGGCCAGGTTTGTGACCCTTGGTCAGGTGCCAGAAAAGGTGGGAAGTGGGAAGACTTCCGATGTCAATGAAAACTGAAGATGTGAGCCATGTGAGCAATGAAAATCAGAAGTTTAACCTATTTAGTTTAAACAATTACACCGGCATAGACCCCAGATAGAAAAGGTTGGAACTGATGGTTCCCAACGTGGGAACCAAAGGTTACCATGGCAAGGAACTGCCGGTTCCCAGACCTTGAAACTTACGGTTCCCAACCTGGGAACCAATGGGTTACCATTGCAAAGAACTTCCGTTTCCTAAAGGTTGGAACTGATGGTTCCCAACGTGGGAACCAAAGGTTACCATGGCAAGGAACTGCCGGTTCCCACCAGAGGTTACCATTACAAGGAATTGCCGGTTCCCAGAAGTTAGAATTTATGTTTTGGAAGCTAAGCGGCTATCATTGTAAGGAACTGCGGATTCCCAAAGTTTGAAACTCATGGCTGCAAACCTGAAAAAGTAACGTTACCAGTGGAAGGATCTGTTGATTGCAAAAAGTTAGAACTCATGGTTCTTAATGTTGTTTTGTTTTGTTTGCTGAGCCGGTAACAGAACCTTTTGTTTTGCTTAATGGACCGGTAGCGGAATGTTTGTGTTTGGCTGCTGGGCCGGCATAAAAATGTTTTTGCACGAAAAAGGTGCATGTTAAAATGATATGAAAACAGTTTCTTTACAATTTTATGGTTTTGCTTAATGGACCGGTACAGAACGCTTTGTTTTGCTTAATGGACCGGTACCGGAATGTTTGCGTTTGGTTCATGGCAAGGAACTGCCGGTTCCCAAAGGTTGGAACTCAACGGTTGCCAACGTGGGAATCACAGGTTACAATTGCACGGAACTGCCCGTTCCCAGAGGTTGGAACTCCTGGTTCCCAACCTGGGAACCATGGGTTACCATTGCAAGAAACTGCCGGTTACCAGAGGTTGGAACTCATGCTTTCTAACCTGGGAAACATAGGTTACCATTGCAAAGAACTTCGGGTTCCTAAAGGTTGGAACTGACGGTTCCCAACCTGGGAACCAGAGGTTAACCTGGCACGGAACTCTGCCCGTGTCCCGACCTTGGAACTGACGGTTCCCAACCTGGGAACCAGAGGTTACCATTGCAAGGAATTGCCGGTTCCTAGAAGTTAGAATTTTTGTTTTCGAAGCTAAGCAACTATCATTGTAAGGAATTGCCGCTTGCGAAAGCTTGAAACTCATGGTTCCAAACCTGAAAAAGCATACGTTACCAGTGGAAGGATCTGTTGATTCCAAAAAGTTCAAACTTATGGTTCTTAATGTTGTTTTGTTTTGTTTACTGAGCCGGTAACAGAACCTTTTGTTTTGCTTCATTGACCGGTACCAGAATGTTTGCATTTGGTTCATGGCAAGGAACTGCCGGTTCCCAAAGGTTGGAACTCACTGTTGCCAACGTGGGAACCACAGGTTACCATTGCAAGGAACTGCCGGTTGCCAGAGGTTGGAACGCATGGTTCCCAACCTGGGAACCAGAGGTTACCATTGCAAGCAACTGCCGGTTCCCACCTGGGAACCACAGGTTACCATTGCAAAGAACTTCCGTTTCCTAAAGGTTGGAACTGATGGTTCCCAACGTGGGAACCAAAGGTTACCATGGCAAGGAACTGCCGGTTCCCAGACCTTGAAACTTACGGTTCCCAACCTGGGAACCAGAGGTTACCATTGCAAGGAATTGCCGGTTCCCAGGAGCTAGAATTTATGTTTCTGAAGCTAAGCGGCTTTCATTGTAAGGAACTGCTGGGAACCACAGGTTACCATTGCAAAGAACTTCCGTTTCCTAAAGGTTGGAACTGATGGTTCCCAACGTGGGAACCAAAGGTTACCATGGCAAGGAACTGCCGGTTCCCAGACCTTGAAACTTACGGTTCCCAACCTGGGAACCAGAGGTTACCATTGCAAGGAATTGCCGGTTCCCAGGAGCTAGAATTTATGTTTCTGAAGCTAAGCGGCTTTCATTGTAAGGAACTGCTGGTTCCCAAAGCTTGAAACTCATGGTTCCAAGCCTGAAAAAGTAACTTTACCAGTGGAAGGATCTGTTGATTGCAAAAAGATAGAACTCATGGTTCTTAATGTTGTTTTGTTTTGTTTACTGAGCCGATAACAGAACCTTTTGTTTTGCTTCATGGACCGGTACCAGAATGTTTGCGTTTGGTTCATGGCAAGGAACTGCCGGTTTCCAAAGGTTGGAACTCACGGTTGCCAACGTGGGAACCACAGGTTACCATTGCAAGGAACTGCCGGTTCCCAGAGCTTGGAACTCCTGGTTCCCAACCTGGGAACCATGGGTTACCATTGCAAAGAACTTCCGTATTCCTAAAGGTTGGAACTGATGGTTCCCAACGTGGGAACCAAAGGTTACCATGGCAAGGAACTGCCGGTTCCCAGACCTTGAAACTTACGGTTCCCAACCTCGGAACCAGAGGTTACCATTGCAAGGAATTGCCGGTTCCCAGAAGTTAGAATTTTTGTTTTCGAAGCTAAGCAATATCATTGTAAGGAATTGCCGGTTGCGAAAGCTTGAAACTCATGGTTCCAAACCTGAAAAGGCATACGTTACCAGTGGAAGGATCTGTTGATTCCAAAAAGTTAGAACTCATGGTTCTTAATGTTGTTGTGTTTTGTTTGCTGAGCCGGTAACAGAACCTTTTGTTTTGCTTAGTGGACCGGTAGCGGAATCTTTGCGTTTGGCTGTTGGGCCGGCATAAAAATGTTTTTGAACGAAAAAGGTGCATGTTAAAATGATATGAAATCATTTTCTTTACAACTTTATGGTTTTGCTTAATGGACCGGTAAAGAACGCTTTGTTTTGCTTAATGGACCGGTACCAGAATGTTTGCGTTTGGTTCATGGCAAGGAACTGCCGGTTCCCAAAGGTTGGAACTCACTGTTGCCAAAGTGGGAACCACAGGTTACCATTGCAAGGAACTGCCGGTTCCCAGAGGTTGGAACTCCTGGTTCCCAGCCTGGGAACCATGGGTTACCATTGCAAGCAACTGCCGGGTACCAGAGGTTGGAACTCATGCTTCCCAACCTGGGAACCATAGGTTACCATTGCCAAGAACTTCCAGTTCCTAAAGCTTGGAACTGATGGTTCCCAACGTGGAAACCAAAGCACATCACGCTGCACAGCACCCTGCACAGCACCCTGCACAGCACCCTGCACAGCACCCTGCACAGCACCTTGCACAGCACCCTGCACAGCACCTGACAGACCTTTGCAGACTTCGCCACCGCAGTCTGGACAACCTGCACAGCACCCTGCACAGCACCTTTGCCAGACTTCGCCACCGCACTCTGGACAGCACCCTGCAAAGCACCCCGCACAGCATGCACAGCACCCTGCACAGCACCTTTGCCAGACTTCGCCACCGCAGTCTGGACAGCAACCTGCACAGCACCCTGCACAGCACCTTTGCCAGACTTCGCCACCGCAGTCTGGACAGCACCCTGCACAGCACCCTGCACAGCACCTTGCACCTGCCAGACTGCCAGACTTCGCCACCGCAGTCTGGACATGCACCCTGCACCCTGCACCAGCACCCTGCACAGCACCTTTGCCAGACTTCGCCACCGCAGTCTGGACAGCACCCTGCACAGCACCCTGCACAGCACCTTTGCCAGACTTCGCCACCGCAGTCTGGACACACCTGCACAGCACCCTGCACGCACCTTTGCCAGACTTCGCCACCGCACTCTGGACAACACCCTGCAGAGCACCCTGCACAGCACCCTGCACAGCACCTTTGCCAGACTTCGCCACCACAGTCTGGACACACACCCTGCAACAGCACCCTGCACAGCACCTTTGCCAGACTTCGCCACCGCAGTCTGGACAGCACCCTGCACAGCACCCTGCACAGCACCTTTGCCAGACTTCGCCACAGCAGTCTGGACAGCACCCTGCACAGCACCCTGCACAGCACCTTTTGCTAGACTTCGCCACCGCACTCTTGCCAGCCCTGCGCAACACCCTGCACAGCACCTTTGCGAGACTTCGCCACCGCAGTCTGGACAACACCCTGCGCAGCACCCTGCACAGCACCTTTGCCAGACTTGCCCACCGCAGTCTGACAGCACCCTGCACAGCACCCTGCACAGCACCCTGCACAGCACCCTGCACAGCACCTTTGCCAGCTTTTGCCACCGCAGTCTGGACAACACTCTGCACAGCACCCTGCACAGCACCTTTGCCAGACTTCGCCACCGCAGTCTGGACAGCACCCTGCACAGCACCCTGCACAGCACCCTGGGCTCAAAAGTTCGCCACCGGAGACCCCCACCTAAGAGAAGTAAGAACCCCTATAGCTTGCCAGCTATCTGGGGAAAAAGTAATGAATCATGCCCAAATGGCCGCAAGTTTCAGTTATTATGATGTATCCGGATGAATCATCAAATTCTTAGTACATACCATATAGTAAACAAATAGATGTGGAGAACTTATGGTTTCCCTAGAAACATCTACACATGGCAGGGTTTTTCGGTTTTTCCAGATCTTTTCCTTAGGAGATGGACCTGTCCACGCGTCTCCTCATCGCGCATTTGCTCCTGGCATTGGCGGCAGATGACGACGATGATATTGCACATTGGTATCCCAGCAGCACCTGGGGAATTGGCGTTGACGATGCCAGTGCTCAACTGCTTGGTGAATAGGAGATTTTCGGAATTCCACAAGAATTAGTCAATATTTCTAGGCTGTGATCATCCCCAGTGTGGTAGTATGTCTATATTGACTCATCAACCAGAAGTAGATCGCAGCCACTGATCATTTGCATGCGCATTTCGCATCTCGTGATGATCAGATGGCACGTCTGCAAAGTCTGGCACGTGGCAACTTGCGTCACTGGAACAAAGGTAATTTCCTTACTGGTGCTTAGCAGGGAATTTTCGGGAATGATCCATAATCACTAGTAATTTCATCATCTTTGCAACCCCCAGCAACCCATCCATTCCCTGCGTTTAGCACCAGTAAGTTTCATTGGGCTATCCCCAACTAGCCCTTTTTCAGGTTGATCGCAATGACATGCAATGACTATAATTCATCCAGATCTCGAAAATGTTGTGTTCTTCCGAAAAAGTGCGTTTCTAGTTTCCAAAAATGGCTAGGTCAGTACAATTCTCTCTTTTTTTCTTCGGCTCTTGAAACTATCGAAAAAAATGAATCTCTCTGAAACTCACCACAAGCCATGATAAGCCATGCCTGGCCAAGCGGGCCGCCCTTGCGCTTGGAGGTATCAAGAGCTGGGGATGAGCAGCCGCAACGGCAGTGTGGAGTTGTTGGCCCTCAATGCCAAGGCCGGATCATGATGGAAGCGGATGTTGTTCATTTGGATATCACATGATATCACTACATATATATAAATATATTAATGAAGATATCAATAGATATCACTATAGGTATTTTTAGGTGACACATATGAAATATGGTTTGTTTCTTAGTTTGAAGCAGAGTTGTGCATATGGAAAGGAAATATATGATATTATTATGATATATGGTTTATGGTTAGAGATATAGCATATACATATATATATATATTTGTGTATGTGATGTGCGATATATTTTATGTAGGAAAAGATGAGATGTGCAACCATTCCACGAGTTCGATACCCGTCCTTTCGCTTTGCCGATCCGCGCGTTCCTCCGTGAGTCGATCCGGGCAGGTGAAATTTGGACATGCCTCGATCCTGAGCAAGGCGGCCCGTGCGGCGAGTGGTCCAGCGTTCACCCCTATGTGTTGGAGTCTGAAGTGCCCACATTGTCACATGTTTGTTTATGCTGTTTGGTTATAGCGTTATACCTGTGAAGTACAAAATGTTTAAAAACACATTTAGGTTCAGATGATACGCTTCCAAATTAGAGACTTAAATGGAAATAGACAATCTTTGTGCACTGACAAGACACAGAGCGCAGTCAAAAGCCAGCAAGAAATGTGGGACGAATTTCTTACTGGAAATGGCATTTCCAGAGCTCTATGTTTGGCAAACCGCTATTTTCAGTCAGCAGAAACAGGATCTTCAAGCTAGTGCCCCCAATTTTTACGTTGGTTCACATTCACCCCACTAGTTCAATATATCTACCACAGTCTACCATAAATCCAATTGTTAAGTTAGTTCTAAAATGTTCTAAACCAACTGAGCTATCATAAACAACTATAAATCCTCATTGTTCGTGGGTCAATCACAATTGCTGGTTAAATCACCGTTTAACTCACCATTTGTTCTTCTTCAAATCCCCATGTTTGGTTCATCGTTCGATCGCCGACCAGGAAACCTTCGAAAGGTACAAAGTGTTGAATTCCAAGGACTGGGACGACTGGAACTGTCTGATGCTTCGCAACCGAGCAGATGCGGAGTGGACCACTGGATCAACTGGATCAACCGAGCAGTTAACCGAGCAAAATGGGAGAAAAAAAGGTCTTATCATGAATCATCTTATGTTGGTTATGTTGGTTATGTTATGTGGGTGCTTTTAGGAGTTGATGACATGTCCCACAGAATATTTTTTTCGGGATGTTGAATATTAAATGGCATAATATCTCATAATGATGAATCGACAGATGGGATTCGATGAGAGTATTAATGTATTAGTCAATATATAACTTATGATTTCTGGTTGGTGCTGACTGGAACATGAATGGATTATTTGTTCCATTCAGAAAAGGGAATGTCATCATCCCAACTGACGATTCGTTCACAGATCATCCCACTGTCGCGTTTCTGCAACGACAAGTGTACTGTTTTTTTTTTAATGGGATGTGATTGGATTAATATATGAATTATATAACTTTAAGCAGTTTTTGTTGATATTTCACTAGATTTGGGCTTGGCAACCACATTCACCCAATACTTATCAATACTTGCTAGATATTGCTAGGTAAGAGACCCAACCTTTGAATTGTCAGCCATTAAAAACGTCAATGGCAGACGCCAAAATGGCTTGCGTTACCGTTACCGTGCTTCACACGGAGCACCACCACACGCATCCACAAGTTGAGTTAATTTTAAGGGTGACGCATTGCCTTATTGCAATGCAGCCAGACAACGACAGTATCGCAATCATGGCGATGATGACCTATTGAAATTCTACAGTTTCCATGAAGCTAAGCTATTATTGGCACGAGTCAATCTGGACTTTTGAGGTGGCAGGACATACATTGCTCCGCGGTTGCCCCCATCGCAGGACTCCTTATCGCGTTCCGAGAACGGATGCCTTTGCCGCCTGGAACGATTGGTGCAAGTCCTGCGGGGGACGAGTTTTCTGCTGGGAGCACCCAACTATGGCACCACTCTTTGGGCCGCTGGGCAGCAGGCTTTTTGTTCTGGAAAACGACCGCAAATGGTTTCCAAATGTGTCCAATCAACATGGTTACTATGATCATCATATGGAGGTTTCCTAAGTCATAGGGGGACCCCTTCTATAAATCATCCATTTATAGATGGATTTTCCATGAAATTCCAACCATCCAGCTATTGGGGACCCCCATTTTAGGAAACCTTCATATGATCAATATATCAATAGCGAATAATGAATGCATATATATAGAGGTGTCCATAGTCATGGGGGTATATCCCAAAATCATCCAGTCATTAGACCATGACTTCGTATTGAAACCACCACTGTGATTCTTTAGAAACCCCCAAAAGACCTGAAATAAATTAATTATATGGTAAAGCCAACATTAAACAATTCTCTGGACCAATACAAAATCCGATGATTAGTAGTGGAATAGTGTTGGGATACACACACACACACCCTCTGGTAATCAAACGTGAAGCCACTAAAATACCCTGGTTGATCGGTCTTTTTTTGGGAGTTCTACACTGGGATCTTTGGTGATAATGAATTAACCCAGCATAGTAGGGAAACTTTTCAACCAAACAATATCATGAGACTGGATAGGGGTATGTTTTACGGCTGAAATGATTAAGATGATGGTTACTAGGGGGAATACCCAATTGCGAATCATGGCCCTATTTCAATGGTTTGATGCTAGAACAATTCAACCAGAATAAGATCTCTAAGCTCTTGCGGCTGGGGTCAGGCACGGGAACCCGCTTGGATCCAATGCCAACTGCCAGAAATGAGTCTGAAGTAGGAGCAGAAAAGATGTCATAATATGTTTCATGTATGGCTAAAACAAGATGTACCAGCCCACAACATTGGCCATGCTCTCATATTTTACAATCATAAACTAGGGGCCAAAGACCCAGTCAGACTGGGAGCTGTAGCACTGTGGGTTTGTCTGAAATAAGGCATCCAGAAAAACTACTTGATTATCATGTTCTCACAGTTATGGGCCTAACAGGTTTAACGGGATTGTAATAATATATAGTTGATAAGCTTAATTACAGGAGTTATAATCCCATTTATATAACTGTTTAGGGTCATGATTTATAAGCTTAACTATAGGAGTTATAATTCCATTTATAACTGTTTAGGGCCATGACTGCATGGTATAATAACCATGACCTAAAAGGCCCACTGCCCAATACCTACATCCCATGATTGCTGGCTAATTTCCGCCATAGAAAGTGGATTACATATCCCAGTAGATCCCCGTTGTTGTGCTTGGTCTTATACTCTCTTTTTTTTGGTGAGGTGGTTTATATAATCCCAAAATGTCTCCTGTATGATGGACACCCACTATTGATTATTTGCACAACATCTGAGGATGATAAACCCCCAAACAAAGCATGTTCATTGACGGACCTATCATGTTTGTGTCGCCCTTTCTTTATAAGATGATGATGTCCAATATTTGTACAACATGCCATCCACAGCCTCTAAATTTATATGATATGAAACCCATGTTCATGGCAATATGTGCTGAAAATCATCAAACTCCTCATTAATTCATTAATTTTGGGTGGAACAAAGTATATTTCAATTCGAGTTTGTTGGAAAATAGCCCCCCCCCAAAAAAAAACAAACAGTGGTTTGAATTTTCAAGTTCCCTAAAGAAACGATACAAGTTCGTGGTTAATCTCCCATTTTTTAAACACGCCCCACATCCCATATCAAATTTATAGATTTGGTGAATCTGTATGAATCTATCATATATATATATATCCTGCCTGTATAGAAAGATATGGATTATTTCTAATCTGAGTATAATACCCTTATTTTCTTGGGGTGTGTTTCTTAAAAATCTCCAACAGACCAGAGATCTCCCTAGGCTCAGATGGCTGAAGACTTACTGGAGAAGCACGGCCAGCGTTTTTCGGGACCCTTTGAGGGCCGTGTTCGGACTTGATCCAACAGGAGTTTTAAGGCAGTTCTACAGATTAATATAGTTCCACCATGTACCCTCTGGTAAACTAACATAGCTATTGAAAAAAAATACGTGATTTTCTATAGTTGTAAACGTTTACCAGAGGGTTTTTCTGCTTCTTCATATGACCAGCATCGTTCTTAATATAGTTCTACCATGCTGGTCTTTAATGATAGAAACTCTTCATCAGGATTAGTTCTTCACCAGTCATCGAGTCATAGTGATGATTGATTTGACAAAATGAAACAAGTACTGCAAGTACCATCTGGTTATTTAACAGTTCGCCGTGGAAAATCACCATGTTTAATAGGTAAACCATCTATTTCTATGGGCCATGGCTTCCATGGTTATGTTAAATAACCAGATGGTATGTGTTTAGCAAGACTACATGCATGTATTATATAAATCTATGAACATGTGGTATTCAAACATGCGGTGTTTACCCGTGATTCATGGTGTATTTTACCGGATGAACATTCACATACATTCACTATGGCTTTGGTTTCACCCTGTGTATTATATACATTTCTTATGTTATTTCGTGTTTCCTATACAAAGAGAAATCATGTGCAGGTAAGAATGGCAGAGAATATGCATCTTGATTTGTTTATATAGCATGTTTCCTTCCGCAGTTCGACGTAGCTGCTTGGTTTTCTGATGATAGACCTATAATTTCTCGCTCCGTTGGCCAAAATGGAGGGTTTTGTCCTCGTCCGCGATAGGATTCTTCCGGTGGGAATTGACAACAGGGAAACATCATGATTTCAGGCAACGCCTTCCAGAGAAGAGAGGGTACCCAAGATCTCTCCTGTTTCCCTGTGGAATCTCCTGGAGATTTTCAGCATCAGATGCTCTGAAGAGATTTAGTTTATGCCTAGTTTAGGGGCTCGGAGGGCCTTCCAGTGAAATCCAACGAGAGAAGTTGTATCAAGTTCTTTATGTTGTATGGGCAGTTTCAAGATGTTTCAAGTACATTGAAGCTGGTTTCTAGTGGTTCATACCGGCCATTTCGGTGCCTGGATCGATTTCTTTGCGGACAAAAATCCGCAGATTTTCCCTCTGCCGACAGCGCGAAGCGCAGCCCATTTGTTTGGCGTCACCGCGCTCTTGTCCTGGCAGTGTCACAGTGTGGCGAGATTTCGAACGCGCTCATGGTTGGTGGGTGGCGAGGGTTTGAATGAAAGCAATGGAATCCAAATCACAAAATCGCGACGTTTTTGTTTGCCCTTGTTTGATCTGTTGGGTTGATATTGATCTGGGTAAATTATAACGACCTCACTGCGACCTCACTGAAATCATGGTTAATCAGGGGAATCATCCCCAAATGGCCTTAATTCAGGTTAGTGAATTATTGTTATTTACCCAGATTGATTGAACGGATTTTACATTGGTGGTGAAATTCACCAACATTCACCAGCCAGATTAGTTCTGTGACGTGTGCCAGGGCCAATTTAAATCCCACAGACTCTTGTCGGGATGTGCTGAAATGTCTCGCTGGAAAGTACCACATTTTGTTTGATGTTCCCATCAAAACTCAACCGTTCGGTGATTTCCCAGCTACAAAGTGGGACCATGTTTGATTGCCCTCTGGTAAACTAACGTAACTATGAAACATCACCATTTTTAATGGGTAAATCCACTATAAATGGCCATTTTCAATAGCTATGTTAGTTTACCAGAGGGTACCTCTGGGTTTCAAAAACAAAAGTTCTTTCCCCAATGTCAGTGTCGACCTTTGGAAAGGGCCAAAGGTTTGTTCTCGGGTGCTTAGGCTTGAAAAGATAAGGTTTCATAAATCAAATTGTTGCAATGGCTGTTTGCCCGGGTTTGGCCTGAAAGTAGGATACTCCAAATATCACAGTTGATCATCATTTCCTCCCTTTTCAGCGGCTTTTTTTTGGGGAATCCGTGGGTATCCCACAGTTTAAAAACAAGCTGCCACCACCTGACAAAAAATTGGTCGATCTTGGCTGATAGATCCAGAGACTTCCGAAGCGAAGATATGGCTGAATCAATAAATGGTAGATTGTCGTATATCAAGTTAAGTTGGCTATCGCAGTAAATACATTATAATTCATATAAATATATATATATATAAATATATTATGTATATATATATATACATATTATACATATGTATAATAAATAGAATTTATACATATGTGCGCACTCGTATCACTAGTACCACGTCGGTTGACTTTCCCACCATTTCTTGCATTTGTTGGAACCCGTCCAACCCAACCCCCAGCAGCAAGGTCTGAAGTGAAAGAGCTGGGCAGTGGCAAGGCAGAATCACTGGCCCAAAAAACAGATAGAAATAAGGAACCATTCGCAATGCATGTGATCAAGTTTAACTAGTTTAAACTTTCACACATCCTCAAGCCACAAACCATCCTTAACATCACCATAAATGCGTGTTAACCATCATCCCCATTTTTTGGAATGGTAGGTTCATTCAAGATACTGCTTTTGGTGAGTGAACATAAGATGTAACTGGCTAACAGGCTCATTGGGGATTATGAAGTGACCCCCATAGGAATATTTACTCAGCAACCAGTATAATGGGATGGAACAGGGGAAATGTGCATGGCTGGTTTACCATTGGTAAACCAGCCATGCCAATTTCACAACTACCGGGGAAGATGGTCATGATTTGCACCCCATTTATGGTGATAGGGCTGGTTTAAGCTTGCGAGTTTACCACATAACTAGCGATGGGGGATTTTGAGGGATGGCAAAAAAAAAACATGAGTTTCGATGATGATCAAGCATCATCAACTATGTCATTATGTCATAAGTGATGGTCAAGCATCATCAACTATGTCATTATGTCATAAAATGTTTCTTTTGCATTTGTATTTTTTTGTTTTTACTATATACCTTTTACAGTATGATTTCATAATCATTGATTATCAAGAATAAGGTTATAATTTGATCGCCTTTTTGATCATATTATACCCAGTTATTCTCAGCTGTGTGATTACTATTCTAGGTTAACCAACTGGATGGGTACTTTAATTCTTTAGTCACTATTTTTTTACTGTGTTTTTACTAAGAATTCATTTTATGGTTTCCAGAGGTTGGCTAAAATCCCCCTTCACAACTTTAGTCATAACCGATCCTCGGGATCTGGGATGATCGAAGGGGGGTGACCTGGGTGGTGCCAACTATACACTCCAACTGTTTATTTACGGGTTACATGTATTTACAATCATGTACAGTTGGATTTACATGTATTTAATATTGGTTATATATGATTTTTTTAATTTATACACATACACACAACCACACACACACACACTATCTCTATAAGTTTGATATGTATATATATAGATACATATACATAAAGTGTTGCAAACAGAATTAACTTATTTACATAGACTAGGAATATACATCTTCACATGCCCACTTTCCATCGCTTTTAAACTGTCGCACCAGCGACCGAAAAAGCGACTCGCCAGTTGATCCTACCCATCGAAGAAGCCGGCGCAGAGGTGTAATGGGATGACTTGGGGGTGCTTTTCACTTCGTAAATGGCTTATACCCCGAGTAACAATTGATGGAATATCCCCACTTATGGGATGAAATATGGGTTATACGGTTATAATAATATATATATATATGGATTATACACCACTTACTAAGTGGGATGCACATCCAAGTAGGGAAATAATAGAGATAATGATGGTATACCCTCGGATAAACGTTTACATAACAATGGAACACCACCATTTTTTATGGGTAAATCTATAATAGGGATTGTTCAGCCATCTTTGATAACCGCAGTGCAACCAATAATTCACGGGATAGTTAATGCGTTAAAGCCACCCTTGATTACTTTCACGCATTCACATAGATATTGAAAGATATAGAACATCCAGCATGTGGAGCCATTATTTCCTTGGAACCCATGGATATGGATTTTCAACAACGAAAAACATGTTGTTAATGTGCTGAACTTGGAGGATCCGAGTTTTTTTTAACCGGTGGTTTTTTGGTGTCACCCAGCATGATCACTGGGAACATCCAGGAATAATTTACCAATTGTTCTGGAAAACCAAAGGAACTAAGGCATTTCCAGAACTAAAATATGCAACTTTTAGAAGAGTTTAGATCTACTCGTCATGAAATGCCTTGGATGTTAGGTTTAGTTGTTTTAATGTTCTTTCCTTGACTGTAATAATCAGATCACAGTGATAGAACATTCTAAGCGGATGTGGGACAAGTCATTTCGCGGCCAAGGATTCCGAGTATTCTTTGGATCAAACCCCGCAAACCAGACCTCGTTGACGACTCGTTGGTCTATGAAAAATCGTGGAAATTTGGGTGTTCAATAGCCTCTGGCAATTTGACGTCACTAAGGAACATCATCAATGAACATCATGACTTTCTCCAAGGGTATTTTCTGGTAAACCAACAGATATCAACACTTCGACCCTGAAATTCAGCCATAAATATCGTGATTTCCGAGTGGTTTCCCTAATTTTCCAACCCCCAAGGCCCCAACCCCGATGGCAGGGTCGTTGACCTCCATCCCAGATCGCGCCAGGCGGCCGTTGCGGCGCCGGACTTCATGAACGCAGCGCGATGTGCTGCTGGGTGACCCAGGTGACGATGTTGACGAAGGTGGCACAGGGGAATGACATGATCCCAAAAAACAATACGTTCCAAGATGTTTGAATCATTTTCTTGCAAAGACCTCATTCTTGCAGGCAATCTGGTCAATTTGACCATAGGTCACAGGCTGAGTTTGCATTTTCCTTCTGACCTTGGCATTAAGAGCATGCCATTGTTCTGGGCACACTGTGACTTGTTAGTTCAACTGATTGAAAGCACACATACATTGAAAAACAAACAACAGGCTGAAAATCAACATGTTTTCACCAGATGCCTATTGATTTAGAGTAGTTTAAACCCATATTTGTGATATGGATTTCACTACGGTTTTTGCTTTGGCTTGCTCAAACTGATAAACCATCCCCATATTTGGGTGACTATTCCATTCCAGTGATGTCAGTGGTGAAACTTCGCGGTTGTACCCACAAACCGTTTGACGTTCGCACCGGTTGTGTAACATGGATTGCCAGCAACCCATGTGACTTTCAGCTTAAGTCTTCATGATAAAAGATGTTTCACCAGTCAAGTAGTCAAGTTCTGCCATTTCCAGACAAGCCCAGTGCCGCACTGTTGATGGTTCTGAATCTCCCCATGATTGCTGGCAAGAAAAAATCCCCGTTCTGTATCAATGGTGGCAAGAAAACCACAAGGACCAGAAAAAACCGGGCATATGCCATCCATAAAATTCCACCATCAAGATGGTTATGTCATAGATACACTACACTCAATTGCATTCAATTACATTCAATTACACTACACTACATCATACTACACACTAGAGTCCAATACACTACAACTACAACTACAACTACACTACGCTACCTTCCACTACAGTACACTACATTACACTACACTACACTACACTCAACTACAACTACACAACTGCACAACTACGCAACTACACTCCACTACACTCCACTACACCCCACTACACTAAATTACACTACACTACACTACATTCCACTACACTACACTACATTCCACTACACCCCACTAAACTACACTACATTACACTACACTACATTCCACTACACTACACTGCACTACATTCCACTACACTACACTACACTACACTACACTACATTCCACTACACTACACTACGCTAGCTACCACTACAACAACAACTACAACTACAACTACAATACTACATTTACACTACGCTACACTACACTATACTAATTACACTACACTACAGTAGAGTCCACTACACTACACTACACTACGCTGAATGGCACTGCACCACAGATAGACAGATAGATAGATAGGTAGGTAAATAGATAGACAGATAGACAGGTAGACAGATAGACAGATAGATAGATAGACAGATAGACAGGTAGACAGCTAGACAGATAGACAGATGAAAAAAGAGAGAGAGATAGAGATAGATAGATAGATAGATAGCTAGCTAGATAGATAGATAGATAGATAGCTAGATAGCTAGATAGCTAGATAGCTAGATAGATAGATAGATAGCTAGATAGCTAGATAGCTAGATAGCTAGATAGCTAGATAGCTAGATAGCTAGATAGCTAGATAGCTAGATAGATAGATAGATAGACAGACAGAGAGAGATAGATGGATACATAGATAGATAGGTGGGTAGGTAGGTAGATAGTCAGAGAAAGAGACAGAAAGAGAGAGAAAGAGAAGAGACCTCAACCACCTGTCGGTCCATCAGTGGCTTCGCTCTGCCATCCGTGATCCACAACAACCAACCTCTCCTATAGGTTTCCTATTTTTGAAACTTCCGCCACCGCCTTGTGCGGTACTACTGGTAGATGATCTATCAAATAGATTTAAACAGTATATTATCTATTTAGTTGAATTTCCTTGATTAGTTTTTATTTTTGAATTTACCATATATATAAATATATCCCATGAAAAATGGTGAATCTTCCAACCATGGTTTCACCCTGGTATGACTGATTCCTATGCGCTGTGACCTTGCCTGGTTGTGGGTCTTTTTCATGTTGTTTTCTCCTTCTGCCTTGATGTTTGGTGAAGCAACTTGTTCCAACTTTTGGTTTCGTCAGGTCATGTGGTACAATCCTCTGTGATTGTATGCGTAGAATTGCATATGCCTGTGCAGGTTTTGGTTCAAGAGGATCAGGTTGCTTGTGTAGTGCAAAGGGATGGAGTCGACTCGGCTGACTACCGTAAAGGCTGTGTCGGCAGGAGCCTTGTTCATCGTGGCGTTGAGTGGCGCTGCTTTGTCAAAGTTTGTGGCGAATTTCTCTCCGAAGATCGTTCGAGTTTCCAATGCCCTGGCTGGTGGAATCCTCTTGGCTGTTACCTTGGTTCATATGCTCGCTGATGCCAGTGACCAGATGGAGGAACAGGGAGTTGCCATAGCAGTCTTCTTGAGTGGAGACAAGTCGGCCGAAGCGTTTCCATTGGGATATGTTCTGCTGGGTATTGGTTTCCTCACCATTCTCTCAGTGGAAGTCTTTTTGCCAGAAAAAGAATCTGAAGCTCATGTGATGGAGGACTCCGGTTCAGAGAATGAGTCAAATGCGGATGAGCAGCCTCGAGCCGTCCTACCAGAGAAGTCCCTCACAGCAGGTACGTCGGCTCTCGTAGGCCTATGTGTGCATTCCTTCATTGCGGGAACTGCCACTGGAGCTGCAGATGATATGTCCGAATTCTCTGAAGTGTTGATTGCAATCATTGCGCACAAACTGTTTGCCGCCTTCTCTGCTGGATCTTTGCTGCTGGACACGGTATCTGTGAGAGCCTGGTGGTCATTGTTGATTCTTCTTTCCTTGATGACTCCATTAGGCACAGGACTTGGTACTTTCCTCGCAGCCAGCTTTGAGGGAGCCGGTGCTGCGGCCTTGATTTGCTTTGCTGCGGGCAGTTTGTTGTGTGTTGCCGTGTATCATATGCTACTGCCTTCATTGATTCTTGGAAAGGGCAACTGGAAGAAGCACAGTTTCCTGGCATCTTTCTTTGGATTCTGTACCATGTCCCTCCTGGCTGTTTGGTCGTGAGATCATGTGAGATCATGTGAGATCATCGATCTGCCGGAGAAGGCGATGTAGAGGGGTGGTGTTGTCGCCATGTGGCACGATTGCATGACCGCTCCGCTCTCAAAGGGCGACAAAATGAGGAGACCGACTCCAAGGGAATCATGATTATTCATAATTCACTCTAGGTCGACATACATCAAAATACTCTGTGGATCAGAAAATTTCACCTTTCAACACTTCCAGCTTCAACACTGGATTGCTTTTGTCAGATGACACCGATATATTCCAATTGCTCATCATTCACTGGTTTTCAAACAGTCAGCGTGATTACATATGGGTATGGGTCAATACCTATGAAAATACCATTTGGTATGGGGGTTATTCACATCCATAAATCCCAGCTATTTTGATGTGAACTACAGGGGTACAAGGTTTTGACCCACTGCCATATGGTCATCTTTTGGGAAACACAACGAGGTGCTGGTCGCCACCGGCGCAGCGAGCGCCGCGACGGTCGCCACGGCCCTGGCCGAGCCGAGGCCAGCGTTTTTTTCCAGCCCAGCAAAATGGGTAGCCTCTGGAAATCAAACTATGGGAAAACCATGGGAAAATGGTGATTTATATGGAAAGATCCAGCATTTTTAATGGGTAAATCATTCTGTTTGATAATGGATGATAATGGATGGCTGAATAGGAAACTCATTCTGGTTGGTGGTGACTGGAACATGAATGGATGATTGTTCCATGAATATTAATATTGGGAATTTCATGATCCCAACTGACGAAGTCTATGATTTTTGAGAGGGGTAGGTTGAAACCACCAACCTGATTTGTTTATCCAATTTTTAAGATGTTCATGAGTTCATGATGTTGATTTCATCATTTTTTCAGCATCGAAGACATTGACAGGCTAGTTTAACTAGCGTAAATTGGAATTTTAAGCATCAGGAATGGGGATTTCAACCGTAGTTAATAATATATGATCCATCAACAGTGATGAATAATGGTTTTGTTTTAATGATTTTGAACCATAGTTAGGGACAGAAAAAAATCAGTTAGACTGTGATCCAACTGCTGGAGTCTTACAGTGTGGATTTTCACAGTCAAACATGGTGGTTTAACCATGGAAGCGGACATTGGTTTAACATGAGCTCAAAACGTTTTCAAGTATACCCTCTGGTAAACGTTTACATAACTATGGAAAATCACCATTTTCAATGGGAAAATCCACTACAAATGGTAATTTTCAATAGCTATGTTAGTTTACCAGACGGTATTTGTAGTGAAGAATATTCTGATCAGTTTCATAATCATTTAACATCAAGCGTGTCACATAAGGACATGTAAAGAATTGCACATCCATACCTTTTGATTTAGCGAATGTTCCCCGACATAGACTCAGACCTGACATGTGTTTTTTGGGTAACTCAAAATCCTTAGATATAGGTACTTGTACTTGAATGGATCCTTTATGCAGGGCACGAATCTATGTCAGACTGGTGCCTCCAAAGTGAATATGCACAAAGTGCTTGGTGAATTTAAATAGCCAACAAAATTCGATGGCTACAATGAGCAATCAGTCCGAAGTCGAAGTCTTGGGTGGTTGCTGGTTTCGTTTTGCCTAAATGACCGCATTTTTGAGGGAGATGGCTGACATCTTCTATATGATTTGTATATTGGCTATAAGGCTATATAAGGATTGTAAGGCAGGATTCCCAGTTTTGTAGAGTACCATGTACAGAAGTGTTCATGAACCAGCATCGAGGATGTCCCCCAGTTTTTGTCAGATTGTCAGAAAGTGTAAGCTGTAAGGTGCCCCAATATTAGATATTGATTACAGCTTGGATAGTAATTCCATCTTAGTTATCTAACCCAATTGCCAAGCTATTACAAGGGAGTGATTCAAAATTAGCTGTTCTGGAAGAAACATACCCTTGATAGGAAATATTGACCAAGTTTTTACTGCGGATGAATGATGAAAGACAACAATTTCACTGCCACGTCCCTGGAATAGTGATTCACAGGGGGTCACTATCCCAAACAAATCTAATCTAATCCGCATTTCAGGTTGGTTTATTCTATTTACTTGACTCAGAATTATGGTCCATTCATCATCAATCATGCATTTATCATCCACCATGTAGGTCCTAGACGGTTTATCCCTCCCACTATCTTACTGGTGCGTTTTACGTAGGGAATGGATGGGTTGCTGGGGGTTGCTGGGATGATTACTAGTGATTATGGATCATTCCCTCATTCCCTACAATGTGAGGCCCCCAAGATATAGGTTGGTTTATAAGCCCCAGTAACGATAGTTATAAATACCATAAACCATAGTTATTGGAGTTATAAACCAACTTAGCTATCTTGGGGGCCTCACATTGTACTAAGCACCAGTAAGCTATCCAGAGACCTCGCGCCCCGCGCAGTCCGTCCTGCCCGGCAAGCCTCCTACGGCCCCAGCGTTTGTGCGGCACTCAGCTCATGGCAGCACAACGGTAAACCAGCGAACACGGGTGTTGTAGCATATTGTATAGTGATATAAATGGGTATGCATTTACAGTACATACCATATGTATACATACATACAATATAAATACATATATATATATATACATATATATATACATATATATATATACATATATATACACATATATATATATATATAGCATTACAATTATATATTTAATCATATGTTATCATATGTACTGACATATATATATATATATGTATGTATGTATGTATAGATGTATATTGTAAGTCTATTTGGACGGTCGTGGTTTGAGTCATTTTTCATGCTCTCACACTCCATTCCTAAAATGATATGATGCTCCCAAATTTAAAATCACCGACCAGAGATGCTGTGGCATAATACCCACCCGAAGAAAGAAACAAGAATGTAGCCCGGTTGAAGAAGAACTAGTCTAATTTGATTCGAATTGCAGGGGACTGCTCAAAACCTAGGATTTTCCCAAATGAATGCTGGGATAAACATCCATTTACGCTACATCAATTTACCAGCGACTACAATTTGATAGATAGCCATATCATGTTTGGATGTCCTTTCTTCGGAAATGATGTACCTGTTGTATTGACCACGAACCCTTATATATAATATAGATATTCACCATTCTTAACCACTATCACTATTAAATTATATAGCCATTATTACAATATTATAGATATTCACCATTATTTACATAATGTGTATATATATATATATATATATTACCCTCTGGTAAACCAACATAACTATGGAAAACCACCATTTTTTTAATGGGTAAATCAACTATTTATATGGCCATTTTCAATAGCTTAGATTCACCATGATTAACCACCTGGAACGACTCGCGCGTCAAGGACCTGGTTGCTGGACGCTGAAAGCGCAGCATCCGTGTGACACGGTGTTGAGAACACCGAGAACCTCAAAGTTTTCTCGCTGAAATTGCAAGTTGTTCACAGTTTTGTGGCTGTTTAAAAGCTGTTAAAAGGACATTCACTATGTAAAGCCTCATTTACTTTATGGTAGATCTATGTACAGTGATATTTTAGTAGTTTTGAAAGCCATATTTCAATTTGCTGGTCATTTTTACAGCCCAGTGATGTTTGATTGGTATTGAACCACCACATATAATTGGAATTTCATATGAACTCGCTACGAAAAATGGCCCCAGCTAAGATTTTTTTGATAATGTCAAGGATCAGGTTCGGGAACATCCTCAGGCAAGAACATCGGAAGTTCGCCTCTGGTAATTTAATGTAAGAGTTTTCTATGTTTAAAATCACAATGTTTAATGGGTGAATGATCTACAAATGGCCATGTACATAGCTGTTAAATCAGATGGTATCAATCAATGATCAGGGTTTGACATTTGACGCGTGTGACATGATTGTTGGCAGTCCATTTTAATTGACATTTTCAGAACATGGACATGTATCATTTACTTCTGGTTTGTCACCAAGAGGGGCTTGTCTGGAAATGCTGGATTTAACCTCTAGTTTATGTCATTTTTTAAAATGATGATAAACCATAGGACGGATGGAATGGGGTAGCCTATTGTCAGACAAAGCCATATGCCTTTCAATGAGTTGTCAGTGCAATTCTGGACCACGCGAAGAACACTGTGCGAGCATTGGTTACGTGCCTGTATAGGTAAAGCATATCTTTTGAATAGATGGATCAGTCTGTCCATGAAAATCGCGCCAACGCGTGGGTGTGATCATCGGGATCTGTGCGGCAGTTGAAGTGGTTGGAATTGGACTTGAAACTGCAGGCACTGGTTGAACTGTCACATAGTGTAGTCTGAGATAAGAACAGGAAAGAAGGGAAGAACATGGAACAATCAGACTCCTTCCAACCACATGTACAGCATATAAATGTTTCGTGGTGACTGGAATGGCTTACGGTATTTTGGCCACGGGATCTCTTTTAATAGCAGAGCCCTTTGCAGAGCGAAGCCACAACTGGAATGGTTGTACCAAAAAGTTGGGATTCAACTATAAAACATGAAACTGGAGTCTTTATCATTTCAACATATTGCAGTGTGTCAAAACCATGTACCCCTGGTGAACATCAAAATAGCTGGTAAATGGATGTTCATCCCCCTAAAAATGGTATGTATAGGTATTGATCCATAGCCATATTGCAAATCCAAGACAATATGGGGAAAACCAACCGGTGAGCTAAAAAAAATCATCAGTTCATTTTTTTGTCATGGATGGGGATACACTCTATGCAGACTCTATGCAGCTAAACCCAAAGTGTTAGCATGGTAATTATCTAAATTTGCCCATTTTTTCCAGATTGGATGGTAGATGGGCAGGTGCAAAAAGTAGCTATCCTTGTCTTGACATTCTTTTCACGACGGGCATTTGATGTCATCAAGTCCATTCTCGGAATCCTATCAAATATTGTAAGCAGATTCAAAGAGAATCTCCGGGACTAAGTCCGACCAGAAACACTTGGTCGCTGTCACCGCCGCTCAGGGTTCTAGCTGCAGGCTTCCATGACCAGTGGGCCGCCCCAAAGCCAGGCGCCATGGCAGTGCTTTGGTGGCTGCTAGCCACCCTGGCCACTTCGAGTATAGGCTTGGTCGGCTTGGTACAACCTGTTACTTGGGGGTGCAGTTGAGGTTACAAATGAAAAAAAACATGGTTAGTTATAACCTCCGCAAGTTGGGATATGGAGCACCCACTGGCCCATAACTATGATGTGACATCTATTGAAATCTATCCACTTATTGCACTTCCAATTGAGATGGCTTTGCAAATTGGGGCGGTAAAGCCAAAACCCAATAATGAGCTATCCCAGTGACCAACGGTTTGGAGGCCCAAAGAACAGGGGTATACACAATTTCATACGCCCCACGCGTGGATGGTTTATGGCATTAGCTTTACCATGGTTTCAGATCCTTGAAACAGCTCCTAATGTTCCCTCGGATGGAACCAGGTTGTCGTTTCAAGTCTTCACATACTGGTACATGAGTGACGGCGTTCATTTGGTTAAATGGAGAGTAGTATTGGGGTGTCCTCCGGTTTGTCGAAATATGTAGACTGTGTGATTGAACGATGTAGGTATACATACAGAGATAGTAGAATGATGACGATGTAGACTGTGTGATTGGGAGATATGTACGATTATATGTATTCATTTTACATGGTGTATATGAATGGAATTATGTTGGGATAGTTTGTTCAATTCCCCCCTATAATTTTGCAGTTTTGCAGTTGAACACGAACGTTATTAGGGGGCTTGTGAAACAACGACAACTTCTGCGAAATGTGCACGACTTCCATGAAACGTGAGCAACATCTCTGAAACGTGCACGACATCTCTAAAACACTTCAAATGAGGCTTATCCAGACTATACCCATGTATGTAGATCTACAATTGTAATTACATATACAGATCCCCGATCGAATTTCCCTTACAGAATGGAAGGTGTCGACCCTCTTACAAATGGTTTATATAGGGTCATTTTGTAGATACAAAAAGACCCCTAACCAGGCCTTTTTGTAACAGGGCACCCAAAAGGCAAAGTTGTGGATTTTCAAGTGTTCATTTTGTAAGAGTTTTGAGGTGCCAAGTCATTTTATAAGACCATCGAGTTTGTATTTTTGAGGCTTTTTGTAAGCTCAAGATGCTGTTTTTGAACATCAAAAAAAACAAAAAATAATTCAGCAGGGTGCGCAATGACATTTTGTAAGGAGATGTCGTCAAGACTAGAAGAGCCTTTTTGTAAGAATACATGCTTTTTAGGCATTGATACAAAGTATTGTTCAGATTTGTACATGTTTTTGATTCGCCTCAATCATTTGATAGCTGTTTTGGCTATTTCCGAAAAGGCCCCAGCCCACAGCCCTGACACATCCCAATGGCGTGGCTTCTTGCGGTTCTTTTGGTGAGTTGGCTTTCTGGTGTTGGGAGTGCACCAGATTTGCCATCACTCGGCGTTGATGATTCTATATAAATCTATATGAAATCTATATGAATCTATATGAGTCTATATATGTCTATATGATATTTTGACTCATTTTTTCACGTTATAACATTCCTGATCATCATTATCTTTGAAACTAGAAGTGTTAATGGGTAGCCTCTTACAAAATGGCAGGGGGCCAGGTGTGTCTTACAAAAAGGGTGGGTTGATCATCCTCAATACATATGCATACAGGTGCATATGCAAATCAGTAGCTATCCCTGAAGATCCATCCAGGTAACCAGAGCTACACAAACCTCATTTAGACTCCATATAGGTACTATATAGGTTAGGTTCACTACAAAATGCCAAGGTGTTGCTACCCTACAGGGGGAGGAGTGTTTATTTTAGGAAGCTTCCTGGGGCTACCAGCACCTTGTCATTTTGTAAGGCACAGTTCAAGTTTTAGGGCAGCCATGGCAGCAATTTTTAGATTTGGTGGAGGCACCAACTTTCTTCTTGGTGTTGTGTTGGCCGAGGATGGCAAAAGATCTTTTGCAAGTTGTAAGTATGACGACGTTCATGGTTATCTTATGTGTTTTTTTTGTACATGCTCTTTCGTGTTCAATTTATTTTTTTATTTTTGGTACTCATGTGATAATACAAACGCGAGACATCATAAAAGGATTTCTGGTAGGCAATGAGGCCAAAGAAGCAAAAGTACAAAAAATATAAAGCAAACCAAAAAGTGGCAAAAAATGGAATCCTTACAAAAAGGCTGCTTGAAAATCAACGAGTCCGGAAAAACTAGAAACAGGGAACCAGAAGTTGTGTCCTTACAAAATGATGCCTGAAAACGCCATCTAAAATCACAACTTCTTATAAAAGGGTCATCGGCAAATGTACGACTTCCATATTTGGAAGAAAGTCGTCACCTTATAAAATGAGGTGGGTGTTTGAAGTCGAATGAGGGTGCTAAAACCCTATGCTTTTTGTAAGGGCCAAAACTCGTAAAAACCGACCCTTTTTGTAGGGTTTTTCAAAGACCCAGGGATTTATACTACAAAAAGCCTGGTGCGACACCTCCCCCCTAATTCGAAGGAGGATATATACAGATTGTAATAATGATAATATATCAGATGTATATGTACAGAGATATACAGCATGCATCGATATGAAATATGACATGCTATCCCAAGACGGCAACAAGTCGCTTCGATTGCAAAAATTGGATGGTTTTAACCATAAAATTCCATCAAAATACCGGCAGAAATGGGGATAGGTTGGAATATTAACCAGAATGCTATGGGATAACTCTAAAAACTCTTGCAAACCTGAAGATACTATCCTACCTGGACTAACACAAACTGACAAACCATGCCATGAGCTGGGGTTTGACTTCAAAAAGCGGCAATGTTCAGGGTTTACCTCTCGGATAAGGTGAAAGAAAAAGAAGGTAATATATATGTATAATGAATAACCTCACTAGTTATGTACTATATATTTGTATATCCACAATTATCCACATAAAAACCCCATATCCCAAGATTCAAGTGGTAATTCCTCAAATCCCAAGCACCCCACCGTCCCCAGGCATGGAAGTGGCAGTGGATTTCAGAGGCGACGAGTCGTCCAGGACAGCTTTGATACGTCCGGGCAGCCCAGCGGAACGGCTGCACCAGAAGTTAGATATGAAAAATGGGGATTTCATACGATATATAGGATTGAAATCGATTGAACCTATCATAAATGGGGGACTTTTTTGAATGATTTACTGTACATAAAAATATGAACAACTATCATAAAAACATATAAAAACTTATGGGACTATTCATAAATATATAAATCTTGTAAGAACTGTAGTTCAGGATTTCGAGAATCATCCGATGTGTTTACCATGAGGATTTTGAGAATCGGAAAGATTCGAAGCCCTGATCATCAAGGGGATTGAAATAACGATGGGAGATATTTAAGAATGATGTCACCACGTAGAAAAGAACGTCACCATGATATCAAGGGGTTAGGATTGGTGATATATATATATAATATATATATATATATATACCCAAGAAGTCAAAAGACGAAGTTTTACTAGGTCGTTTGTGAAAGACGATGGTTACCTCAGTCGTTCGCGTTCACGCCTGATCACGCCTGATCACGCCTGATCATGCTTGATGTTGGTCAATGAATCTTAACACCCACATCTTTTTTACCGACCGCGGAGCGCACGGTTTTGTCTATTGAGTTTGGCACTGTGCCAGCTCAACATCTTCAAGCGCAAATTTGCACATTTCAAAATGGATTTTTCCATTGTCTTGCGTGAAACTTTCCTTGCCACCAACTTTGCCCAACCCATTGCATCTTCGTCGTGAAATGTATGGTGAAACCTGGGGTTGAGTCCTTAGATATTTCATGTAAAACAGCCAAGGGCCATGTGCAAACAGCCAAGGGCAATAAGGCCTGATGGTATCAACTAGTCAACGCGCATTCAATGCGGGCAAGGTGCTGGTTTGTCTGGCTGACAAGAACAAGTGATGGGCGACCTAAGCGTGCATCTGGGCATATCTGGGCCAAGTTCTATATAGGAACTTACCAGCAGTTGACCACAGGAAGCTCCAAGGAGCTTAAGTGAAGCATTAGTCACTAGGTTTTGGACATGGATTTTGGGCTTTGCAACCCACATCAATAGAGAGCGCCTGTCCAAGAAAAAGGAATGCTTGCATAGTTTCTCTAGGGATCACGGTTTTGTTCCGAAAAGAATGCCCTTGACCTGCCTGTGCAAATTTGAGTGAGCGTGAGGTGCTGCCTTAAAAACAAAAGCCCTGCTTTGCAGATAGCATTTGCTTCTTCAGCAGTCCTCGGCAAATGGAAGCGGCACAAAAGAGCCGGCCATCGTACTTCAAAGCATGCTGTGGACCAGCTTCAGCAGTGCAGCCAGACCACAAGATCCGTCCAGCGCGCTCGGTCAAACCAAAATATCTACATAGGCCGGTCCTAAGTTGAAAAACACTTCGAGGCAACACTTGACTTCAATCACTGGCAAAATGCCTAGAAAATGTGGCCGGCCAAGAATCAAAGCCAGCCTTTGAGGCAACAATCTGCTGTCCGAGGGCATTGCCCGATGTCCAGCATCTATCTCTTGCTTCAACCATCTGCCAAACTTGCGGTTCCCACCAGGCCATGTGCCCTCGTGAGCATGAACAGAAACATCTCGCAACCATTCTGCAACAATGCGCCCATTGAAGGCTTTGCAGGTCATGTATGCTCCGTGGCATTTTTTCACTACCTTATATCAGGTGAACGGTCGAAAAAAACGACCCAATTCCTCGACTTATGTAATCTAAGATATGTTGGCCGACTTACATATCTGAATTTGGAAGCTTGCATCCTCCTGCCGCCAACAAAATACATCAGTGCATCAGAGGTGCCAGATTTGGTTTGAAACAAGTTTGGCCTGCAGTGATTTTACGTTGTTTGCACCAAGACCGGTAGTCTTCCCAAGCTTCAAGCAAGAGCTCAGTCAAGGATTGATTCTCAGGGTCCCCAAAGAACCCAAGCGACACCAAGGTCATCCTCAGTGAAGGCAAAGTGTGGGCGGAAAAAATGTAAGGAAGCCATATATATATAATATATTAAGGGTACCTGATATGATATAGAAGCTATCCGGATTGATGGTGGAACTCATGGATTCTTTAACTTTGCAAGACAAGTCTGCATTCTTACAAGGGGCACCTGCAGAAATCAAAGCGTGTTCTATAGATAGCCGAACTTCAAAGTGCCGCCATTGGCTGTATACACAAGGCCGAGGTTGAGGCAATGCATAGAGCAAATTTTGATGCAGAATAAATCCCAATGCTTGACTGCAAGTAATGGGCCTTCGGCTGCTACACTGTAACCCAAACATGTCTTCGATGAATGTTACACTCACCAAAGGAAGAGTTCTTCGAGGTGAGAATCAAAAGTTGTAAATGTAATATGCTAAGTAGCAAGGATATGGAGGCAACTCCACGTTGATGAAAGATGTATTGGTATGCTGCGTCCCTTCCCATCCAGGGTTGTCACTCACATCAGCATAGCTATGTGGACCATCAGACGCTGTAGCCCTGCACTGGTAACATACATACTTTGCATTCCACATGGCGTTGTGCTGCCACAGCATACGCATGAATTCTTGGTCGCCTCTGTATTCAGCAACTACAAAACGCTCACCACCTTGGCACAGCTGCACTCCTGATGCAGGATCGATGCCTTTGAAGGCAATATTCAGGCTCTCAGTGATTTTGGCCAACAAAGGCCGCAAAGTCAAAGGGTTCACCATCCATTCCGATCTAATTGAGAAAAGCAAATACCTGGAAAGGCGTACATTTCGCGGTCTGTAATGCAGCACGTTGAGAAACATGCAGAAGACTTTGAACGGCGCGTAGAGATTCTCACTGACATTGGCCTCGTCACCGTAAATGCCAATCCTGCAGATGTCTGCGCACGTGGGGGAAAAAAAACACAAACGACCTAGGTATAATATATATTATATATTATGGAAAAAATCAAGTCTTCAAATAACGTCCCAGCAGGGGGTCAGGTTACAACATCATCCCAAAATACAGGTATACCCGATATAAATTAATTTTCTAATATATTTTCCTCCACATTCCCAATTAGCAATTTAGCCACCATAAAAGTTTGGGGCAAGAATCACGCCAAAATGATTCAGCACTGGCTGAAGCGATGCATGGGGTTAGTGATCATGGTGTTTAGTTATATAGTACTGATGATGGTTCTTACAGGCACTCTAATTATTTTCCATGGGGAACCACTAGTGCAAATCCAGGCTTCTATTTTTTGTTGTATGCGGGACCATTTCCAGCTGTAACCCAATTTCAATGTTGGAAAAAAACTATAATAAACCAAGTTGCGGAATGAGGCTATGGTCATTGACTCGGTGAGCCCAGCTATTCCCAACAGATTCCAAATGTGTCCAATAAGTATCCACCAGCCTCGGGTCCACACGGACCCCCACGGCCATCAAATGTTGCAAGATTTGGTGAGGGAGCAAAACTGGTATGCTCTTGGTTCTGGTAGAAGAATCACCCTTCCCAGCATCGATAAGGCACTCCACTTCCACAGGATCCTTCAGGGTTGAATACACTGCCTGGTCGACTGCTGCCATTTATTCTTTTTGACCACATCCCCAATTTGTTCCATGTAAATTTTTGGGACCGAAACTGAAACATTATTTTTGGTTCACATAGGGTAGCAAATCAACTCACTTTTGGAAAGCACTCAGTCCAGTGGAAGAGGAACGTTTCGAAAGAAGTCACGTGCAGCATTACAAGGTGCATAGCTTCCCAATTTAAAACTTTTCGGATTCATGCCATCACCACCAGATTCCTGCGTGGCTTTCCAGGGTGGATTTAACCCAGGAACCCCAGGCATATATAATATATATATATATATATGCCATAAGTTGTTGATTTTACCATATAACCCCTATGTTTAAACTCAAGTGTTCATGTCCAAACCCATGCACTAGATTTGTAAACATGGGCAACTACAACTCAAATGCCGACGCACTGGCCTCGACGTGGCCTTGTAATGTCTCCATAGCGGCCTTTGCTGAGGATGCCTGAGGCCCAGTGTTGTAGCAGGAACTGAAGTCAGATTTTTTTGGGGTGTGATTTATTTCCTTTTAAAACAAGGGCTGAATGTGGAATGCATGAGATTGGGGCTAGGACGGTAGGACCAACTAATATGCTGGCAAGGTGCGCCTGATGCCATTTTAGCAATAGCATTTCGCAAGGTCGGGGGAGTAGTAGATGGATCACTTGCAGCAGCAGCACCTGCGGGGTGGTGGACATGGTAAACCCTGCATACTATAATGCCAATATTTCTTGTCAATTTTCTGATGCCCCCAGCTGTGCTGGCAATTCATACCAAATATGACTTATGATAGGCCAACTTTTTCAAGCGCAGCACATGAATGATCACCAGCCAGAGCACAGCGAACCCACCGTTCCCAAGGGCACTCATAGGCATTGCCTGGATGAAAAAATATGATCAGGTCATTTGGGAAAAAATGTGCTTCAAGTTGTCTTTCCAGGCAAATTGCCTATATCCCATATTGCCTTCAGGATCTATGGCACTTTACGCGCATGCCCTGCTCAACCCCCCACTCAGCGCATGCCCTGCTCACTGACCGGCCATCACGTTCCAGGGTAAAACATATTAATTAATTATCTGAATTTGTGTTCCACACATGACTATGGAAATTTTAGGAGTGATCTGGGCCCCTTCAGCTCTCTTCAGTTTTTGCCTTTTTGGCTGGCTGCTTGACCTTTTTGGCCGGCAGCATTGCCTTATCTAAGTCATCGGATGCCTGCTTCAGCTGATCCATCTTCAAGGGGACATCAGCCACCTGCTGAGGTCGAGGATGAAAACTGGGAGGAATCAAAGCCGAGGTGTCACTGGACTGCACAAGTGTTGGCTGGTGTGTACCAGTACTTCCCTATAAAGAAAAATAGTTGATAATGACGTAGCATAACTGCCTGGTTCTCATCAATCATCTGCCGCAGTTCATTGCGGAGTGAGGTCACATGTTTCAACTTGTCCTCCACGTCCTCCATCACTGCAGCCTTGAACCTCTCACCCCTCAGTGCAAGCAGTTTTGCGGATTTTTCTTTGCACCCTTAAACCTACAATTTACAGAAGTGAGGCTGCGACACATCATCCAAATTGATTTGGATGGTCTTCCAAGAGTTGATCTTTGTAAGGGCTTGGTTGATAGCCTGCAAGCGCTAAGCTGAGTAATGATTTAGCCCCAACTACGATAGCTGAAAACTTATCGAGCTCAAAGGTGCACCTTCTTTGCATCTGCAGCAATTTTTCTCTCCTGTTCTTTCTTGGCTCGTTCAGCCGCTTCTTCTGGTGTCTCGTTTTCCTTCTCCTTATCCTTCTTTTCCTTCTTGCTCTTCTTCTGTGTCTTTTTGCCCTTAGGCTTCTTCTTGTTCTTCTTGTGTTTGTCTCCGGTCTTTCTAGTTTTCTTCTCACTTTTCTTGGCAACCTTCTCATCATCTTCACTAGAGCTGCAGCTGCCACTGCTGTCCGAGGAAGATCTCTTGCGCTTGCTTTTCTTTGATTTACGGGATTTCTTTGACTTTTTCTTAGCCTAGCCAATGAACAAACAGCAAAACCAAAAACCCCATGGCTGAAGTAAAATTTGAAGACAGAATAAGGAGATAAGAGGCTGAAATAGAGATAGCCACTGTGCCAGAATTGAGTTCACCAATGCTATAAACGCATGCGAAAATTAACATTGGTAGGATGGTGGATTGTGGTTGGGTGCGGTATTGCGCCTTGCCACTGGAAGCAGAGGAACTGCTGCTGTCTTCATCACAGGCTTGGTAGAGGTAGGAAAGCTGCTGTTCTTCTTGGTCGCAAACAAGTTCTTGATCCAAACATAGGTATTGGACCATTGACTGCAGGGAGCGGAACTCAAACAAAGGATTGTCCCACCTATCTTATATATATATATATGTATGTATTAATTATATTTTTATATATTAATTACTTTTAACAAAGCAAATGACCTTGGGTAGCTTGATTCATGCCCTTGGCCTGCTTTGATATTGTTTGTATATAACGATATTATACCAGCCCCTTCAAATACTCCCAAAGATGGTTAAAAGTATGCACAGCTTGGGGTAGGACACCTGTCTTGCGGGTACTTCTATGCATATAAATATTAATCACCAACTGCAGGGTAAGTTGCATTTGAAAGAATAACTCAAACATACTGTGGATGGAAGAAATCCTGCACCAGTTGGTAGATGAATCGTCCCAGTATGACCCCAATATGTATCATGTTTCTTAGGGGCAATCATTACCAACTGCTGCAGGAAGCTATCCATCCACTGTGTCCACATACCCGAAAGAATACCTAAAACATCGGTGGGTAAAACAATAAGTTCATTTCCTCCCCATAATTTTAAAAGACCCTCATGTGTTAGCACTGATGCTATGGATTTTGGGGTGCCACAGGGGGATTATATATTGATAAAACAATATGGCATTAATTTAGGGGAAGGGTCTGGGCAAAACAAAATTAACTTGGAACATACGAAGGATACTATGGGCAGTAATGTGCTGGTACTGCCGGCCTCTTCCAACGGGCACTCCGGATGAGGCCGAACCTCCTTGGCGCGAAGCTCTTCATCAGCGGTTTTCCGCGTGATGATGGCATCCGTCGCGTCCCCAAATCGGTGCCGCATTTCTGAAGCTGTCATCCACCTTCGACGACCCAATCGTTGGTTCGTGGTACTCGATGTAACCGACATGTATAACTTGGACTTTTTCCAATCCCCTGCGCAGCTGATCCAAGCTTCAAAAAGGACACCATTCAGGGTGCTACCTGGGCAGAATCAGGGGAAAAATTGCATTAAACAAGGTTTTTTGTAGTAGCACGACTTTGACTCAATTTGGTTCATCGTTTAACTCAACTTGTGGATTCTGATGACCTCACAACCAAGAAACTGCCGTGCGCACGTCTGGCCATTTTTTTGATCTCCGGAGGTGTCTTGGGACCTGGGCCAGCTGAGGCAATTAATCACTTGTGGTTCCTTTGAGATTGCAGTGGACCGAGTGAAGGACTTTCATGCACGGATCTGTAGTACTTCATGTACTTCGCATGTGCCTTTTTGTATGCTTCAGTTTTCTTGTAGGGAACCTTCTCGTTCTCATCCTCCCAGTGGTACACTACGGGATTCATATTGCTTGTCAAAAGCAAATATTATAGCATGTACATGTGCGTATATATAATATACTTAAATCTATCCCATGTAGCACTTGTCCTTCTCATCGTTTGTCTCAGGGAGTCCGTCGCGGTCATCAGCGGACACAGCCTTCAAAAACAGAAGTTTAGCAAATGCAGAAACGTGCAGGGGTTAGGATGTCGTATATATATATATTATATATATAGTGCGTATATATGATACCGATATCATATGGCCTTGCAACCAGGAGCATCAGCTCTGTCGTGGCCCTCATTTTCCTGCAAATTCCACAAGGACATGAACCTCCACGTTGCATTTCTGGGCTGTGTACTTGCATGTGCAGGCAGAATTTCACATACCACACGTGTTAGTCTTTACTGGCCAGACTGAGAAATCGTGATGTAACAACAATGCATATCAGTCCTTCGGGGCAGTTTCCTGTCCAGTTTGATCCTATCACATCATCTAAATCTATGAAGAAAGTTCAAAATGTAATGGTGCATGTAGGAAGATGCACATATAGTCAATCACAGAACATCCTTGGGCTTGATGCTCTCTGGAGTCTCAGCTGCCTCCTTGCAGGTGGCTAGGCTAATGAGGAAAATTAAAATGTCATTTAATATACCTTTCACCGAAAAATCAGCATTTGAAAAATATTACACGAATTCCACATCTAGCGGCTCCTTGTTCTTCATTCCAGGATCAGCAGTTGAAGTATTGCTGGGGATACCCTGGTCAAGTTCTTGTGTGTCTGCCCTTTCCATTGCAGCCTGAATATGTTTATCAGACGGCGAATGCACAACGTCACTGTTGTGGGACTGCCACGAAGACGACCGGTTGTAATAGCCCCAGCCGGCCCAACCTTTCCAACCCCATTGGTCCCAATCGGACTGGGACTCCCAAGTATTTTTTTCCAAGGAAGTCCATTCAGACCCTTCCTCATGCTCCTGTGAGGACGTGCCATTATCAGCTGGCTTCAATGGCATTTCAGCAGCAGTGCGCCTGGCATCATTGATTTGGTCTATGACTGCCCACAAATCCACCTGGGCATTGGTATCAAATCCTGAAAGGACATTGGCACATTCCTCATATGTGTATCCCATTTTTTCCAGGACACGAATGGTTTTGTCCAAGTAAGATTCTGTGGGTTCGGTTTTGACTGTGGTTGCGGCTTTGGCTACCACTTTAGGGGCTGGAGGTGCAATGGGTTCAGACTGCGTTTCCTCACGCGCTTTTTCACCTGACTGAGCACGGTTCTGTTCTGATTCCAAAGGTGCACCAACAGTAGTGTCTGCACATGACTGCGGTGCATGGTTCTGGCTTGCTGGGGCGTCCATAGTCTCTTGGGGCGGTGCATCCTCCACATTGGCAGCACCTTCCTCTAGTTTTTTCAGCTTAAGAGAATCAGCAGCAGCACATTGCTGCGCATACTGATCAAAAGCCTCTTGTTGTTCTGTGCCTGGAGTAGTAGCTGGGTCAGTAGGCGGTGCTGCTGGTGTACCTTTCGGCTTAGGCTGCCTCTTGATCACTTTCACGATCGTCTTTTTAACTTTCTTTTTGCCTCACAAAAATTTGCAAAGTCTTAAACCATATATACCCAGGAAATATGGTTGAATCAGCAGCCTGGTGTGTCTTGTTGAAGTCCTGTGATCTCTCAGATGCCACAAATCTAAACCGAGCCTGGGTTCCCATCAGCAGGAGTTGCCCCTGACCTCGATAAATAGGGGCCAGATTCTACATGCGGAGGGGTTTACAAAATCAAACGTATATTTATATATAATATGATTAATATATATGGGCATGTCTCAAATTGAGGTGCCCTTTTCTCCTCTTTAAAGTATAACATTTTTGGGGTCAAAAACAATCCCAAAAAATTACCCCTGGCAGGGGTATTTCTTTTGGGCCAAACAGGGCACCTCATTTTGAGACACACCCATATATACATTTTATTATTATATAATCCCCATCACGTCTATTTGTGTATATCTAAGACTAAAACCAGAAACTTGCAGGTTCAGAATTTAAGACAACTACCTTGCTGGTGTTGCCACAGGAGCACTGGGGCTACCATCCCGATGGGGGATCTTCACATACTCCATCCTAACTCACTCTACGATCAGCTGGCCTGCACAAAATGCGCTGCAGGTACGGTCGGATATCATCAATGGTGGACCACGGGCTGCACAAGGCCAGCTTGCTTCCAAGGGCAAAGGGTCAAGGACAAGACAGAATGGAGAAACATTGCATTTTCACATGGACGCTCTCTTGGTCTCACAAGAGCTAGCCTGTTTGTCAGCTGCCACAACCTTGAAAATCTGCAGGATTTTCTGAGTTGCTCCATTTATCATCCAAAAATATCCAAAAAATTGTTTGGTTATCAGGGATTTTCTGAGTTGCTCAATTTATCTCCAAAAATCTTATTTGGTTATCAGGGATGTCCAGAAATGCAATAAAATCCCTCAGATTTTGAATAAAAATGTTCTGGCAGCCATTGAACTACAAATTACCAGCAGGGATTTAGCATACTGAAACTTAAGGTATTGGCTCACGGTTGGCTCACGGTTGGCTCACGGTTGGCTCACGGGTACACTTGGTCGTTCTTTAGGTACACTTGGTCGTTCGGCTATGGCTCACGGTTAGCTCACGGTTGTCTCACGGTAGTATTTCCTGCTGGGATTCTACTTGCAACATCCTGCAACTACTCAGCACATCTAGCAACATGCTATTGAGCTATCGAATTTTGTGAAAAAACCCATCCTTGGCAAGCTTTTGCAGCGTTTGCTGCATGCTTGGCAGGTCAGCTGCGTCCCAAACGTTGTTGGCAGGGACCTCACAGCAAGGGAGTGCAGGGCAGGGAGAAGCAGGGATTGAAAAAGTTTTAAGGACCAGGCCCTTACCCCTTCCTTCAACATGTTGTCCACTGCTTTGTGCAGGTATCCTTTCAGGAAACCATTGTTGGCCTAAGGTTCTCAAGATTAATGAGGACATGTTTTTTCTGGAGTGTAGGTTATATGACATGAAAGCTGAGCCACAAACCATGATTGGCTTGTGCAATTCCAAAAGCCTTGCACCATATCCTTTAGGATAGGCTGCACTTTCCTTCAACTTTGGTCCCCCTGCCCTTTGTATGCACAGAGGCTGCGTGCAGTGGCACGTTTCCAAAAAGAGTATTTAATACACAGGGCTGTCAAAATCTATCAAAATGAAGACAATGAGGCCCTGGCACAACTTTTTTGCCTTGTTTATTGATCCCCTTTCGGACCATCCCTGTGGAACATAGTGAAGCCCGACGCTTCTTGCTCATACGGCGGTACAACCTTCCAATGCTCGGCCTAGGACAGCATATTCATATACACCATAGATATGTATATACTTATATATAGGGTATGCACACACCATATGACCATATGTCACTCATTCATGGCCGAAGCTGAACATACTGAGACACAGACATAGTGCCCCATGCTGCAGAGGGTTTCATGGAGTTGTGTCCCCAAGATCCCATCCAACTCGGCTGTGGACAGAAGTTGCTTGAAGATTTTTGGTATGAAATTTGAAAGAACAGGTTAACAGGTTGGTCCAAAAGCCAAGTTACAAAAAAACACGCCAGTGGCAAGGGAGGATGTACCGGTCTATGTCCATCACAATCTTTCGCAATGGGGGGAACACTTTGGCCATCGAAGTATATGGCTGCTCTAATAACCAAAAGCAGCCCCGCACTGTGGCAATCAGGCACAAAATGCATGCCCTAGCCATTAGCCTGGGCGAGATGCGTGGCACTGCACATTTTGCAACAACCTTCAAAATAGGGATGTCTCAAAACGAGGTGGTATTTTTTTGTTTGAAATTGTTTAAAGAAACCCAAAAAACACCACCTCATTTTAGAGACCCATCATCGCGAAACTTAATTTCAATTGAGAAGCACATTTCCCACAGATACATGGCTCTTGGTGATGTCTCCATAAGGTTCCAATAGCGTTCGCAACGATGTTGCCAAATTCACCCATACGAAAGACCCACATGGGGGGCCTAGGCTGAGGAGCCCCCGGCGGCGTAGCCGAAGCACCAAGCGAATGGCCAGCATGAACCCCAGCCTCAGTAGCCAGGTATGCACCTTTTTAAAGAAATACGGGATCTGGCGATGTTTCCCTTTAAAGTGGATCTTGGGGAGCCAAAAAAGGGTGCATCATTTTGAGACTTCAATGTGTGTGGAGTTCACAGCATGAATCATCTCGGTCAACGAAAATAAAAAAATATAAGTTCTGGACGGGGTTGTCAAGTCATGCTGAGCATTGCTACAGACATCGAAAGATGCCCTAAGCAGGTTCCAGGCACAATCCACAAGGGCTACTTTTTCATGGGCAATTATTCTCACGTTTGCTGGACATATCATCATCCAGTTGGGTGTCTGACGATTTGAGGCTCGACTCTCCTGGCCATTGGCATATGATGGCATATGCATACGCCCCTTTGGCCAGAAAACATGTCAAAGCAAATGGATATTAACTGGGCTTCTGACTCCAATGAGAGGACAAGGACCCACATCCGGAAAACAGGTCCACACACCACAAATCCTTGGCATCATTTTCAGCCACTAGCTAATTTCAAAACAAAAGCTTTGAAGCTGGCACTTGGTATCCCAAAATATAAATTTAAGGCTTGCACACGTTTGCAGTCAGCAGGGGAGCTTTCACTGATGTAGTCAGTAAGGTCCACCCTCAGGTTCATATAAGCAAAGATATATATTGGGGTCACACCTGTGGATTGTGAATATGTTTTCTGCAAACAAAAATGATAGGCTCCGGTTGAAATTCAATATATAATATATATGAGGTGGAAGTGATCGATATTTATTTATATATATATATATTATAACATGCACGTGTTTCTGATTCTTATAGGCTGCTGGGTTTCTGGCACACATTGCGGCATTCCCAGCAGCAAAAGAGCAAGGACAGCTGCCTTGCTCAATGCCAGGGGTGACGGCCGTTGTGTTTTCGACGGCATCCTGAGGCACTATGTGCTGGCCACCTTATACCGCTGATTTGCAGAGGCCCGTTTGGCAGCTGATGAGCCACATGCACAGAAACAACAATCGAATAGCGATCTCAAACATGATGAAGTAATTGAAATTTTCAGACTTTCGAGCTTTGTTGAGACAAGGCTGCAATCGATTTATCTTTTTGACATGACGGCCAAGCATCGATATCGGTCCTCTCAAACTACCGGTCTGCAGTTTCATACAGACATGGCAACACCCCATATGGATCTCACTGATGTCTATGCAGCAAGCTGGGAACGAATCATCACGTCATTTTGATTATTGAAAATGTGTTCATGTCAGAGCCGGTTCTGCCAGCTGCAACCTACATCAAGATCACTTCCCCCTGTCAGGTGCCAAGTTGTTTTAGGCTGGGACTGGCATCCATGTCGCAACCATCATCGCATAGTTCCACCTCAGCAAGCAAATGCCAAGCACACAGGAATGTCAACATATAACAAATTTACCTGCTGGTGACTGACTTCCAAACTCCAAACTTGTGCAAGTTTTTTTCATGTTCCAAATTCGGATGAAGATCAGATCAATTGAGCGCGCAAGCTACTTTTTTTTTCCCATACCTTGAGCGAAACACAGCAGTCAGCCAGCGAGTTTCTTCCGTGTACTTTTGACAGGCATCGAGTCAAAGTCTTGCTGCTGCATCCACTTTCCCTCCTTGAGGTGCCGGGGTGGGGAATGGTCTGGTGATCGCGGTCGTTTCTTCCTTTTCTTTGGTGCTGGAGGAGGTGGCATGTCTCCTCGTGGTGGCACTACTGTTGGTGTAGATGGTGCACATCTAGGTTTTGGCGGTTGACTAGCTGCAGGGGTTGAAGTTGCAGCCCCCATTGGTGGTGGTTGACTAGCTGCAGGTTTAGGCCCCATTGCAGGCTCAATTGGAGGCCCAAAATGCCCCATTGGTGGTGTTGTAGGCATTGCTGCACTTGCCTGAATGGCCCCTGCATCTGCATTTTGCAAAGCAATGGCACCCATTTGAAGCCATAACCAATGTAATCTCCAAAGCATATGAAATAGGCCATCATCTATCTTGTGCAGGTTGGCAAATTTCTCAGGTGGTAAGTTTACCACGTCGGTTTCGATGGAATTTCTCGGCACCCATTTTGGTCGCCCCACCCACGCACCAGATACAGGGAACACAAAATAGCCCTGCTGGGCTTCTTCCATTTGCTGATATGGATCCATCTTTGGGCCAAACACTTTAAAGATCATATCGCAGTCTCAATGTTGTTGCATGCAGAGTGTGTCCAATCCCACCTCTCACTGCAGCATGGTTTTGTGTAACAGAAGTGCAAAAGCAAATAAAAAATAGGTTTTGATGGTATATCCTCATATATTTCCAAGATATCCAACGCAAGTACCTCACTGTTGAGATCTTGGGGCCAGGCGCTTCGGCTATGGTCTCATGCTGTGACCATGTCACTGTGCACCCTCGTCGCACGTTCACCTTCGAGGCTGGCCGGCATTTCAGCTTGCTGGGGATTTGCCCACCAAGTGCGGGGAAGATGTTGGAAAGTCATGTGCATATCACGACCGTTAACCAGTTAAAACTAATTTGGGGGATGGGTATTCTCTAGTGCACATGGCCTCCGGCTGCATCAGCTTCTCACGCTCAGGGTCCACATTGTAGATGTAAAAGCTTCCACGGGACAACCTGAATTCTCAAATATCTCCACTAACAGGATCTGTTATGATGTATGTATTGTTTAATCTGAAATCAGCACTGCACAATGAATGAGCTGACATAATTCTAACAAAAGCTGAGCATTGAACAAAACACCGATCGAAGACACCCTCAGCTGGCGGGTGCCCGTTTCGGAAGGTGCTCTCAGGGTCCACGACCTTGCAAGCACAAATCTTTCTAGTGAGAGACCACATCATTCGCTGATGAAAAAATGATTCCAGTATCATCGAATCTGTAAATAAGCATATGACTTTCTGTTCTCACAGTTTTCGGGCATTGAAAAGTGCTGAAAACCTCCTGGGTTCTCCTCGAGCTCTTGCTTCAAAGAGGCCAGGCGGCCCTGCCAAGTGAAATGCATATATCTTGACAGATAAAAAAGATATGTCACCTATCAGGCCTCTGTTGTCGTTGAAGCCTTGTGTGTGTCTGCGCGGCTGGCAGAGGATGGCTCCTGCAAAGTGGCCAGTCAACTTGAATTTGAGGGATATGGTATACACACATTTAAAATGAGAAAATATATCTCCCCTGCTCCTGCTCTTCAACCTTTGGCTTTTTACTCTTCCTTTTAGGCCTACTTTTTGGCTCTGCAGTATCACCAGGGGGAGGTGACCCAGTCTTGTTCTTTCCTTCAGGCATGTCCTCTGTCTCTTCCTTTTGGTCAGGTTCACTTGGGCAGGGTGCAACCATGGGCGTATCACCTCCCGTGGGCTCAACCTCCTTTGGAGGACCTTTCTTCTTTCCAGGTTCACGTGCGCAGGGTGCAACCATGGGCGTTTCAACTCCCTTGGGCTCAACCTCCATTGGAGGACCTTCCTTCTGGTTGGGCGTATCACCTCCCTTGGGCTCAATCTCCTTTGGAGGAGGAGTGTTTGGAGTGGTCGACTCCCCGGAAACCTTGGCCTTCTTCGGAACCTCCATCTCAAGTCGCTCGGGACTTGGTTGAAGCCTCTTACGTCCTTTGCCTCTACCCTTTCCCCGGCCCCTGCCCCTTCCTTTTCCTCTACCCCTTGGTTCTGAGTGACGTTCAAGCTCTATTTGCTCATCCTCTTGCAACAGGTCTGCGTCCCTTTTAGTACCCTTTGTCCTGTGCCCACCACCTCTGATGAGCATCTGGCCGTGGCTATCCAAGGTTCCATCATCGTGCTTGACAGAATTGCGCATCTTTCTCTGCGCCTTGCACAGTGCTATAAATACGGGGAGATCTAGCTGCAGCTAAAAAAACAGTTCAGCGAGGGAACAAATTGCTCAAGTGTGAAAGCGCCTCCAGCAGGCTTGTCTTGTTGTTAGAATTTTCCTGAAGAGCTAAATCACTGGCAGCTTCCTCTGCAGCCCGTTGCAGCAGATCCTCTGAAGGATCAGGTGGTAACTCAGCAAGCGGCTTGTGGTCCTGCAAAGCCACAGGTTGACAGCATATAAGGTAATTTGTTAGCTTATTATGTTAAGAATGGTGGTCACAACATATATAATATCAAATAAGTTGGGAACCACATTTAGCCCGCACATGATTTTAATATGTGGATATGGAACCCGATTTATGGGTAAATACTGGGTTGGGTGGCCTAAACCCCAACAAAAGGCAGTGAAAAAGTTGGCTGAATTGTCTCTGTCATTTTTTGCCCACTAAGAACCTTGTAAATAAATACCCAAAATAAATCCACCATCACTAATTTCATACACTCCAATGTTACTAACCTCTTGGCTTCATAAAAAACAAGTCAACACAATCCTGAAAGGCTCCCTTGGCAGCTCTTTCACCGGCATCGTCGCTTTCCTCGTCCTTATCTTTCTGGGTTGCTGGAATCTCGGAATGACCTGCCAGGCCACGAGTTTCTTCAACCTGCGATTCCTCCAGGAGCGATTCTGCTGGCTGTTCGGGAGACTCCGGACGTTCTGGGTAGTCTAACAAGGTCAAGCATCCAGCAGCTGGTGATTGGGAATCGTTTGGTTTCTCTGCAGGTAATGGGCTATCGAGTAAGTCCACCACATCAGCAGCACTTGCGCAAGATTCCTGAAGGGAACGGGCAAGAGAAATTTCAAAGGATAAGACCATCGAGATATGAAATATGGATTGCATGCACCAAGTCCACCACCATAGGGGCATCTTCAATCAACTTCTGGTCAGTCACGGTGTCAGTATCCACAGGGACCTCATTTGATGTTAGAGGCAGCTTTGCATACTTAGACGTTTGCATGTTTCCAAGAAGAAGAATATGAAGTCTCGAAAAGGAGGCCAAGTCCACCACCATAGGTGCATGCGAAGTGTAACTAAGTTCACTGCCTTTGGAACTCTCTCCTCAGGCACATCAGCCTTAGGACATTTTGTGCATATTCCTAAATCTACTATACATAATATTATGCCTTAGGACATATTTTTGTGTATTCCGAAATCTACTATGTATATAATATTATATATATATATATATATTTGTACATGCATCTCTCTCTGTTTCACTGAATTCCACAAAAGGTTGTTCATAAAGAGTTGCACATGTTGCTGCAAACTGATGATCCAGGAGTCTGGCTGGATCCAAAGCCTGTGGACCATTCAGCGGCACCTCGACCTGACACACGCTTTCGTTGGAAACAGAAAACATGTAGTGGGGTAATAGTTTCAAAAGTGAACCGTTGGTCCAGGGATCCTAAAAAACAGAGAATTCTTTGACTATTACCCAGCCTCTTCATCATCTGTGCTTTCCTCCTCTTCTTGTTCCTCCTCATACAAGATCTCAACTTCCTCCTCGGCCTCAGGCACTTGTTGGAGCTGACCTGCGCTGCACTTTGGCCACAGATGCCAATCAAACGCCGGCTTGGGTGAAAGACCATTGGTAAAGTGTTTTCGGTATTTTATATCTATCTATCTATCTATCTATCTATCTATCTATCTATCTATCTATCTATCTATCTATCTATCTATATCCATCCATCCATCCATCCATCCATCCATCCATCCATCCATCTATCTGTGCGTGTTTTATGCCCCTATGATCTAAGTGAGACAATGGTCTTAGAAGTGTCACTTGATGTAGGAATGGCTGGGCCCGGGCCTTCCATTGGCAAAGTGGCAGCAGTGTCTGTCGGAGATCCTGTCGGAGCATCCTTCTTGATGAACTTGGTAGGTGCCTTGCCTCTTTTCAAGATGTTGTGTTCCTGGCATGGGTAGTCCAAAGTGCTTGTGACAACAACCATATGTGATCATGATAGGTTTTTCTGTGATAAATGCTTTTGTCAACCTTAAAATAATTTTGAGTGTCCTCAAACTTGGACTTGACAAGGTCTTTGAGCTCTTGAAGCTTTTCAGACCTGCTGTGATTCATAAAGACGGGGCGAGACATGACAAAGATGCTGCAACATCATTCGTCAATGAGTTTTCGAAATATATCCCTGCCTCCCCTTGGATGTCCGCCCAGTTCTAGACAGGACATAGGATGCTAGGCCCCGGTGCACATTTCCTTCGGTCAGGGCCCAGTCCTGCATGCCAATCCATATCGCTGCTTGGACACTTCCACGACGAGAGAGAGAGAGAGAAAGAGAGAGAGAGAGATAGATAGATAGATAGATATACAGATAGATAGATATAGATAGATGATAGATAGATCGATCGATAGATACATACTGTAGATAGATAGACAAATACATAGAGATATATTGAGATATAGACAGATATATATAGATATAGATATATAGATTTATTAATTTATATACAACTATATACCACCAAGATTTTTGAATCAAGTGAACAGCTGGCCTGAACATCGTGATTTGAAGGGTTGATATTCTTCACCAGCGCATGGTTGACCCCAATTTCGGCCAAAGCAACCTGGCAATAAAACTTGGATTTATCTTACTTGCGATTGGCTTGCAGCATGCGTGCATATGCGCCTGGCATTCCCGAGAAGTGGGAAAATCACAGCTGAAGTCACTGAGCCAGCGCTTCAGGAACCCGAAGTTCACAACTTTCTCCACCTGACAGTTTTTTTTGGTATAGATCATTCACCATAAGAGAACATGGGCCAGCCAGGTCGAATTCAATTTTCCAGCAACCAACATGACATCTAGCACCTCGTGACGGTCAATGGACTTGGATGAGCCCACATCAACAAAGCGGAAGGTGACAGGAGGGACCTCCAAAGAAAATCCCAAAGCGCTGGCTCAATTGCAGTACCGATTGACAGTTGCATATTCGAAAATCAAAAAGGGCTAGTGCCTCGCCTTCTTTTTTGCCAAGGTTTCCCTGATGACACCATCAGGGATGCCTTCAGACCTCCCCGAAGCTAAGAACCTTTTGGTCCTGAAATCCTCTTCCTCCTCCAAGATCTTGTTGTAGAAAGCCTGCCGGGGACACAGGCTGATTGAAATATCTGTATACGTCTATCTAGATGTCATCGATATAGGCGTCCAAGACTGAGTATATATTTAATATTATTTAATAATATGTACTATCACCTACCTAAACTATATCGAACCACCCACGACTGTGTATAATTGATCTCAGCACATGCCAAAATATGTATGAGCAGAAGCACATAGCACCTGGCCTTCAGCCGCTTCACGCGGTCACTGTCAGGCTTCGTGGTGGGCATGGTGCCAACCCAAAATCTGATGAACCAAAATGTTCTGAGATCAGAGACGTAATCTCAAAATTACAGCATCAACTGGTTTGATGAATGCACTTAATGTCACGTGGCCAGAAAAATCCAACATTGAAAAAATAGGTGATCACTTCTTAATTGGGATGAACGTCCATGTCAAGGACATGCGGTTGTGCAAAGCAGGGCTGGGGGCACCTGGAAGGTTCTGACCGGAATCCAGACGGCCTCCAGGTCACAAAACCCTCAAAAAACATCTAAAAGTTTAAGAAACAAATTCTAAGAAATATCCAGCCACCTGATTTGATAAGTCTCTGACGTTTCCGAAACGCTCTTCTCATGGGGTATCGCCATGGAGACACCTCAGGGAAGTACATAAATCAGTAGGACTATCCTGGATGTCAGACAGAGATACCAAAAATTAAGTTCCAGGCATCAGTGGACCGATGGGGCACACTGCAAACTCACTAACTACTTTGAGCAATGCAACCAGCTGGCCAAAAAACCCATAAATCCATGAGATTGGTTACACTTAGTCTTTGGGTGAAAGACGAAGTTAAACTCAGTCTTGGACGCCTAGGGTATATATATATATATATTGTTGTTTTATCTTCTCCAATTGTCAGGTTGGTGATTTTTTGTGTTCCATTCATCGTGACGGGTTTAGCGGGTTTAGTGATCATGACACAGTACTGATAGCGCAAGAACATGGCCAGGACATGGCCGGGATGATGGGATTCGGGTTCCATTTTTGTAGACGACCGCAGATGTGTGGCCAGATCAATTAATTTTACCTTCTGGTAAACTAACGTAACTGTAGAAAATCACCTTGTTTTAAGGGTAAATCCACTATAAATGGCCATTTTCAATAGTTACGTTAGTTTACCAGAGGGTAACCATATCTGAATTCCATATGTCCCATTTATACGTGGGTCACCCCCATGATGACCATGATTCCCTTTTAGCCGCACTGGGACCACAAGCTACACATCACGTGAGGTCCGGAAAGTCTGTGAGTCTAGAGAGTCAAAATTGGTTACCTCCAAAACCAGATCATTTACCCTCTGGTAAACTAACATAGCTATGAAAAATTGCCATTTATAGTTCTGGGTTATCCTTTTGGACATTTTTTATTTTTTTGGATTTTTGTTGCTTCTTGCTTAACATCGCCTGGCCATCGCTCAACCTTTGACTTCAAGAAGATCCCTGGGAGCAGCGCTCTTGATTGAGGCACTATTGGCCGGTCGTTTTTCCTTGAGTGTTCATTTCAACCTTTGGGTTGCAGCTTTCAACCCTTCTTTGCGAGTTTTTTTTTGGATGGTGGGGAAGGGTGGACTCATTTCGTTGAAGGGTTCTGCTCCCTGCCACTGTCAGGCATTTTGGCGGCTGCTCGGCTTGCGCGGCTCTTGCGGCTGCTGCGGCGCGCCTGCTGCTGCCTTGGCCTGCAGCTCCTGCGCCCCTGCTGTTGGAGGCATTGCATCATCGCCGGCTGAGCTAGTATGATTTAGGGCCAGGTTTATATTATTATTGCAGACAGATAGATAATAGATTATACTTCATGATATGTGTCACTGCATATATGTCATTCTCATGGGTAATGTATGGTCACTCTTGGTCCAACAGGGCATATCCCACATCATCCTTAGTCAACAAAGAATTATGTTGTCATTCATGGTGTGTATGCGTGAAGACCAAAGAAGCATGAGATCAGAAATTCAAAACATGGACGTATTCTTTAAGGACGAATCTTCTTTTGTTTCAAGCATTGGTGACTAGTTGTTTTTCATATCCCCATGCAGTACTTCCACATGACTTTGCTTGCGCAGGTGGTTGCTTGCGGCTTCAGCGGCTTCAGCGGCTTCAGCGGCTTGGCACTTGCGGCTTCAGCGGCTGCAGCCGAGGCTCGCACCACCGGTGTGGTTGATGACACCCTGGGTATTTGATGCTTTTGAATTACCATTTAACCCCAAAAGCATCCCCAATTATTTGATGCCGTCGAATTCGAAAAATCATCAACGCAGTGAGTTTGACCTACACTCATCCCATGGACGGTTCACCTCTAAAAGAGCAGCTCACTGGCTCAGCGGCTTGGCGGCTTTCGTTTGGCACTTGATCAGTTGTGATGGCGGCTACGCTGCGCAGTCTTTTTGGTGGAGGACGGCAGAGTGCCCAGTCTAGCAACGATGAGAATGCTGAGGGGCCAGAGCCAGGTGACATTGTTGTGACAGGCACGCCTGTTGATCTCGATGGTGAAGCCTTCCTTGCCGTCGCAGCTCGCTGAAAACTTTGAAGCGGCTGAAGCGGCTGAAGCGGCAGCGGTGGCTCAAGCCGAGGAAGCGCTCCAGGTGACCGAAGTCGCACAGAGGGCCCATGATCAAAGGGTCGACATTGCTCAGACCCTGGGGCGCAACTTGAGGAATTTCCAGCACAACATTTGCCTCCTCAACGGTGACCAGATCCAGCGGCTCACCTTGGACATCAACACGGCCCCTTTGTGGATGCAGGAGACGTACGACACGCAGGTGAATTTTACCTGGGCTTTGGCTGGCTTCAATGTCCTGCTGAGCTCGTTTTTCCCTGGTGGAAAAAAAGACTGCGCAAGGCATCGACCAGGTGTGTGCAAGCCCCTAAGCAGCAAAAAGATGCAAAAAGGGCCAAATGGCTGCTGTTATTTTTATGTCTAAAAATGGCAATGATGGGTATCTGTTGTAAAACATTGTAAGATTGGTCGATTGCTTATTCGTCGTATTACTATAGTAATGATAATTATTGTTATTATATTGTGCAAACTTAGTTGATTGTTAACCACCTTGCAAGGTATCAGAGGTAAGTTGTACAGTTAACTGAGATGAAACACCAATGTTTTGAGAGATCCCCTGAGGTATGAAAATCCCCGATGCAACGATGGTGGACCAAGCGAAGGATTTGCTTCAGCAGTTCCCGCAGCGCTCAAGCATTCCTCCGCGCTGGCAAGTCGCTGCTCGCATGAAGGGTAGTGTCGGATGCGAGTGTGGCAGAGAATAGGGCCCCAGAAATTACCACAGGGGAAATTTAAACCAATCAGGGTCCGAAGACATCAACTGTTCAAATCTTCCCTTTTTTCTCGCAGCTTCTCATTAATTCCAGCCGCTGAGATTGCTGCTGCGGCCCGGGAGATGTTGGACCAATTCACGGAAGCTGCGACCTCTGACCAGGGCTGCACGTACGTCGGGAAATTTATGCTCTACCCCTTTGTCATGAATGGGCAAGCAAGGGGATACGATCTGCAAGAAGTAGAGGACAGGGTTGCGCATCGCTGGGAGATGTGTGGCTTAAAAACATGCTTTGATAATAACAACACACGATCTGGAATCCAATAGAACATGGTCCTCACTGGTTTGACTAGCCCCAGGAAGAATAATTGATCGAACTTGCAGCTAGGATCTACAGGAAGCCACCGCAACAACAACGGCAACCACAATAACAATCAACAATCAGAGCCGCAACAAGAAGATCAAACACAATAGCAACAAAGCCTAGAAGTAGCAGCAGCAAGGTGAGGGCCACCAAGTGTACCCACGAACACGACAACCACAACAACAGCGACGAGAATAAGCATCCCCACAACGATAGCAAACACAACAATTACAACTACAATGTGCAGCAAACACAACTACCGCCACACCATGGATAACAAGGTCAACCTGACAGCGAGGACAGCAATGATGACAAAGATTGCAATGATGGCGACGACCACAGACACAGCACCAAACGAAAGCGCATCCACCACAGTGACCACAACTAGCACAACCACGACAATGAGACAAAGCCAACAACCACAACAGCAGCCACAACCAGAACCTTTTTTCAATATACCTACGAAAACGACAGCTCGACATGTGCACAGAAGCAGCAGCAAAAACAAGAACAGGAACAAGAACTGAACAATCAAGACGAATAGCAACACGCATTGGTCTGGAACTTAACAGCAATGAAAGCATCAACGACAAGGACAACGACAACCACCGCCATCACCACCGCCAGCAGCAGCAGCAGCAGCACCACCACCAACAACACCAACACCACCACCGCCACCCCCACTCCGACCACCACCACCACCGCCAACAACAACAGCAAAAACATCATCAATAACAACAAGAATGACAGCAACAAAGATTGCAGCAGTGACAACAACGAACAACTATGATCACAACCATCACAACATCAGCAACTTGACAAGAACAACAAGAGCAACAAGAACAACAAGAGCAACAAAAACAACAAGAACAACAAGAACAACAAGAATAACAAGAACAACAAGAACAACGACAAGAACAAGACGAACACGACGAAACAAGATAAAGAACAAGAACAAGAACAACAAGAACAACAAGAACAACAAGAACAAGAACAACAAGAACAACAAGAACAACAAGAACACCACCACCACCACCACCACCAACAGCAACAACAACAACAACAACAAGAACAAGAACAAGAACAAGAACAAGAACAACAACAACAACAACAACAACAACAACAACAACAACAACAACAACGACAACGACAACGACAACGACAACGACAACGACAACGACAAAGACAAAGACAACGACAACGACAACGACAACGACGACGGCACTGACGACGGCGACGGCGACGGCGACGGCGACGACGACGACGACGGCGACGGCGACGGCGACGGCGACGACGACGACGACACGAACAACACGCAGCAACAACAACAACAACAAAATCAACATCAACAAAAAAAGCAGAGGTGAGAAAGACAAGCACAAAACAGCTGCGATCTGAACAGTTTTGAAGGTTTTTGTATGTGGCAGTGGATTGCTTCTTTTTTCCCTGGCAGGCAGAAGGCTGGGGTGGATGGGCTCTCCCTTTCAACAGGGACGATGGTCTTTTGCTGCACATGAGCCTGTACGGCAAGGATTGCTTGCAGTTTGTGAAGTCATTTCTGAGCCTGTCTGGGCTGGGAACCGTTCGATCGGAACCTCGCAGCTTGGTCAACTTGCAGGGAGATGATGAGCAGGCAATGCCTTTGGAGGCTCGCAACAAGATGCTGTTGAAGAGCAGCTTTTTCCATAAGAGCTTCGAGCCTTCGCACGCATCAATGCAGAAGGCTGGATTGCTTTTTGCGGCCGATTCCGACCACACCCTTCGCAATGAGGAGCTGGTCCTCCTCTCGGTCCTGGAGCCTGGCTATGGGCAGCTGGTGGACGGGGCGAGCATGACCAACCAATCCATTTGGGTCACCTCCAGCGGCTTCTTCTATGTTCTGCGGTTTCTCCCCATCCAGACTGCCAACAGGAAATTCACAACCCCTCTATTCACGCTCAAGGCCTGGACAGCCCCTTCCATTTTTTGATTTTGTGTTTTCTTCAATAAGGTTGACTTTAGAAGTTAAGTGATAGATAACTGATAACATATTAACCAACCCAAGTTCCAGGGCTCGTGCCTCTTCTTGCTTTCTTCCATTCAGGCTGAGATTGTCAAGGGGGACTTTGCCAACGATGACTTCATGGTCCGGCAGAAGAAGGAGGTGGACGTGATGTGGACTGGGACTGGCGGAGATGACTTCTCATTGGTCTGGGATGGCTACTACGTGGATTCTTGGTTTCAAGTCAGCCAGGGCTTGCTGATGCGCTCATACTTTTTTGTTCTGAGCGTTTTTGTGTTAAGCATTTCTAAAAGCATAGCTTTGATCTAAAACTCAAATATGGAACTGTTTCTTGAAATTGCTTGGACTAGTTGGGCCGGGTTTCAAATTATAAGTTTTAATACGTTGAAATTGTTTAATGCAAAGGTTGACATGAATCAGTAACTATGATAGATCTACAATGTTCTTCCTGACAAATTGGCATGTCATTGATTTGGGCGTAATGTGGCATGTCTCAGGAGCGGACTCTGGCTGTGAAGAAGGGCGGGAGCTACCACGTGATGGCCATGCAGCTCCTCCGCCGTTTGGATGCAGTGGGTGCCCCCTACAGCATCGCCGTTGGTCGCTGTGTCAGGGCACCAGCTGGCTTACACCTCGGATTGATGGTAGGGGGAGCCCAGTCATACTGTGTGCAGACCATGTGCCAGACTGGTGACGCGGACCAGAGTCGTGCAGCACACAAGGGCGGGGGCAAGAAAGGCGGCTGGAGTGGCGGTGGTGGCGGCTCTGGCGGCTATCGGCAAAACCGTGATGGATGGGACCATGCACGCAGCGGCTGGGGTGGCCCTGCACCTTTTCGCGGCTCAGTCCCTCCCCCCGGTGCTGCCAACATGACGCCTCCTACTGCTCAAGCGGCTCATGCGGCTCAAGCGGCTCAAGCGGCTCCTGCTGCAGCAGCCCCACCCACGGCCACACAAGCAGCCCCGCAAGCAGCCCCGCAAGCAGCCTTTGCTCAACAAGCTCCACCTCCTGCGGCACAGGCAGACTCTGCTCAACAAGCTCCACCTACTGCGGCTCCCAAGGCTTCAGCGGCACCAGCGGCTCAGCAGGAGTATTGGGGCAACAATTGGTGGGAGGATGGCAGTCAGTGGTGGGACGATCGTCACCAGTACCAGGATGGTGGCGTGGACCCATATGACGATTGGGCAGAAGACGTCTAGATGGCGCAGAGCTGCACAAAGCAGCACTTTTTGAAAAGTCCCAGCATGATCACTGGGCAGATCGAGCTGCATGAAGCTGCAGCATTTCAACACAGACTTTCCATGGCAAGCGCATGGAAAAAAGAAGTTGGCTGTAGCACTTCTCAGTTGAGAGGAGGAAAGGGAGTGGCATCATCGTGCTAATTTCTTATTAGTCAATACCATTGCATGTATTTATTTTAATCAATAGCAGGAATTGTAGAAACCATAGCAGCTGCAGCGTTTCCCCGTGAGCATTTTCTTTTCACGGCCAGATCGGCTTGTTTTTCCCCAATCCTCCATGCCACAGCACGTTGCTGGTCAGGTGCGCCTCTTCCCAAGCTGCAGCTGCTCCAGCGCAAGCGTGCGCGGATCGAAGGCCCTTTGGTTGGATTGCATGGTGCTCATATTATAATGATGATAATTTAATAATTTGTTACATAGTATGATTGAAATTTTGCGCTGAGATAATGTTGGAGAGAGGATGTAAACAGATTGCTGCTGAAAGGATTGGGGCAAACATGGTTCCAATATGACGTCAGAAGAAAGCCCTTCACATGCAGGAACAGGTAACTACTATTAAGCGGGGGTGTTCTACTACAATCACGATAGCAGTTCCAGTGTTTCAGCATGAGCTTCTTTCAGGACCAGATCGCCACCCCTTTTTTTCTCCAATTCACCATGCACGTTGCTGGTTAGGTTTGGCCCTTCCCAAGCTGCAGCTGCTCCAGCGCAAGCGTGTGCGGATTGAAGGCCCTTTTCTGGATTGCATAGTAATTTCATAATAAGTAAATGTAACTTATTGTTACATTCGGTTGGAAGTCTACCCTGAGATAGTGAGAGAGCATGTAAACTCATTGCTGTTGAAGGCTAAGAGGTATTGTCATGTGATTGGGGCCAAGATAGTTTCAATATTTATTGAAGAATTTACTTTACATGCAGAAATAGGCTCCAATGAAAATAAGTTTGTTTTCTACTATTCAACCAAACATACCAGTTGCAGTGTTTCTGCGTGAGTGTTTCCTTCTTTCATGACCAGATCAGCACCTTTTTTTCACCAATCCTCCATGCAATAGCATGTTGCTGGTCAGGTGTGATCATGATCATGATCATGTTGTTGTTGTTGCTGTTGTTGTTGTTGTTGGTCTTTTTGCTGTTGTTGATGATGATGATGATGATGATGACAATGAAGAGCATGTTGCTGATGATACTGCTTCTGCTGCTGATAATGATGGTGATGATGGTGATGATGATGGTGCTGGTGATCATGACGATGAGCATGATGTTGTTGTTGATGGTGATGTTGATCAGGATGGTGATGATGATGATGATGATGAAGAAGAAGAAGATGATGATGATGATGACAACACAGTTTCATTGCACACATGTCCCTGTGAGGTGTGCATTGGTAGCTTCTGCATTCAAGATCTGCGCAGAAGCTCGTGGTTCCCGGTGGCAGCTTCACACTGTGGGCAAGGCTGTTACTGGCTGCAAGCATGGTAGCAAAAAGGTTACAGTGAAGAAAGTAGCGACATGGAATGATTTTTGGCCTTTTGTGCGATCAATTCGCATGCTTTGGCGATCAAGGGGTGTTACAGGGATGTTCTCAAAGGTCGGATGACAGTGAATCGCATTGTCATGTGCCAGCCTCATGCATCAAAAAAGCCAAAAAAGCTCCCCATAGTAATACGCCCTTGGCTTGCAAAAGCCAGGCCCGTATTCGAAAGGGCATTGCCCTAGACAATCTGCTTTGCTTCAGTTTTGAGTATTGAAGGGTCAAAAGCTTCATGATTACGGTCCCGGCTCGTGCAAGCCAGCCCCGTATTGAAGAGGGCATTGCCCGATGTAATACGCCCCTGGCTCGCGAGAGCCCAGGGGGTTAGTTTTGGGGCTGCAATGAAAGGTACAATGAAGACATTCAAGGCTGAAACTCCGCATTTTTGGAATCGAAAGGTAGAATTTCTATGAGTGTATTGCATGGAAGGGTCGAGATTCCTCAAATATAGCAATGAAAGGTTTTCTGCCCACAATGAAAGAGGCATGGCGCCGCTTCCTGTGGATCCTGCTGCTGCTGTCAAGCTGTGGTTGAAGGCCGCAGACTCTGAGCAAACGAGCGAGAAATGGAGCCGTGTCCAGCGAGCTGCCTGCAAAGTTCCTTGGCTTCGTTCTTTGACTGAGTGTGGGGGGTTGCCAGCTGCTTGTTGCACAGAGGCTGCCCAGAGATGCATTGAGGGAAAGGATGGCAACTTGTTGCCGTTGGTGGAGTTTCTGTTCAGAGGTTTCGATCATGCTGAGCTGCCAGTAGCAACTGGGCAGCATTGCATCAGGCCCCTCTTTCCCAGTGTGGTTGTGGTTGTTTGGCATGTTTGGTTGTGCTGTGAGGCAGCCTTGGCTGCCTATATGACTTATCGAGCCGGGTGTCGAATTCCACCATTGGAGAAGGAGATATGTTACCTTCCAGCTGTGCAAAGACATTGATGTTTCGAGACCACATCAGCAAATTTGATTATCATCGTGTTCTAAGGTGAATATCATACATCATATTAGAAACTAGCACATATATGAATAACACACCATTTTACTAATATTGATTTTAATAATAATCAAACATTGTAATGATACATATTGTATGCATCTAAACATGTATTATGTATTATGCATGTATGTATGTATGTATGTATGTATGTATGTATGTATGTATGTATGTATGTATGTATGTATGTGTGTATGTGTGTATGTATGTGTGTGTATGTATGTATGTATGTATGTATGCATGTATGTATGTATGTATCTATGTATGTATGTATGTATGTATGTATGTATGTATGTATGTATGTCTGTATGTATTGGTATGTATTGGAATTATTGTAATGGTATTGTATGTCTTGTATGTATTGTAAGTATTGTATGTAATTGTATGTTTGTCTGTATTGTATGTAATGGGTCTGTAATTGTACTGTATTGTATGTATTGTATGTATGTATGTATGTATTGTATTCTTTCTTTATGATATTTTATTTCTTTAGTATTGTTGTATTGTATTTTATTTAATTGTAGGTTTTATTTTACTGTGTATTGTTCTTTTTATTTTATTTCTTTTCTTGTTCTTTGTTATTGTATTTTATTGTATGTCATTGTATTGTATTGTATGTAAATTGTGTTTGTTTTAGTTGTATTTTGTTGTATTTATTCTTTGTCGTTGGTATTGTAAATTGTAATTGTTTGTTTGTATGTCCTGTATTTCCTGTATAGTATGTATGTATGTTAATGTCTGTCTGTATGTATGTATGTAGTATTATATGTATGTCTTCTGTATGTCTTTTATTTCTTTTATTTATTTGTCTTTATTTTATGTACTTGTCTTGTATTGTTATGGTTGTAATTGTAATTGTATTGGTATTGTATTGTATTGTACTGTACTGTACTGTATTGTATTGTATTGTATTGTATTGTATTGTAATGTCTGTCTGTCTGTCTGTCTGTATGTATGTATGTATGTATGTATGTATGTATGTATGTATGTATGTATGTATGTATGTATGAGAACGATACATAACCTTTCAAACCTTTCCTTTCCCTATGCACCCAATGTTTGACGCAGAAGGGCCTGGAGGGGGCACCCAAGCATATCCTGGGGCAGCAAATCCTCTGGCAAGGACCCTGGCAACTTGATGCTCCAGATTTTACACACTGAGAACCCTTTCCTCCGAATGCAAGCAGCTCCCTTCAGTTTTCTGGACAGCTGTAGAGGGAGCTTTTTGCATTCAGTGACGAAGCACCGAGCCTTGATTTTTCTTCTGGAAGCATAGGCGTGCAGCTCATGCCTCCATGCAGACATTTCATGACTGCATCAATATACCTTAATTAGCTTTCATAAATTTGCATTGCAAAGCAATTTTCTTCACAGCGCATTGCAAGTCGCATTCTCTGCGCAAGCTGTCGGGGCCCATTGTAACCCATAGTCGCAATGCATATGGCATGGCACCATGTGTTTTTTTTCGCTGCGGGTTGTCCCCTAAGGAGGTGACAAGGTGACAGGCTATTTGATGGATATCTTGAAGATGCCATACATGCAACGCCTTGAGAGTCGTGAGCAATTGGGTATCGTGATTCTGACTGCATACCTTCGATCCCCTGGCTTTGCTGAGTTTGTGCTTGAAGCCAGTTCGCAGCCGCGATTTGCTTTGCTTGCAGTTGTCCACAATTTCTTTCGAGACACACAAGGGGTCGGGCAGCGAAAGGCTTACATGCCAACCCGGGTTATCTCCAAGCATGGCACTAAGCTGCGGCCAAATCGTGATTTGGGAAAGTTGCGCCTTGCAGGGGCATTGAGCTTGTGTGGCCAATTTCTGGATGGCTCGCTAGATGCCATTTTCGTGAATGACAGCAAGAAGTCATGGCTTGTGGATCCGGATTTGCTCCCCGTCATGAGCATGTTTCATTGGGCCTTGCTTTTAGTTGCCAATGTTGGGGCTGCGATGTTGTAAGGTTGTAGCTTACCACTTCTTCACACTAATACTCTTTCGCATTTACCAGGTTGGACGCCATTGAGTGCGCCTCATCAAAGCTCATGGGCACCCATTTCCTGCAGACTTTGGAAGCTCTGGGACGTTTGGCGCGAGCCAGCCAGGAATGCAGCTCCCAATGGAACCACAGCTAAGAACATCAGGTACTAAGAGCATCATGCCTTCCAGAGTCAGTTCATACCATTCCTCCTTAGTATCTGAGGAACGGTAGTTACAGCAAGGTGTTCGGCCAATGGTGCGGCTCTGCGGCTGAAGATGTTTTGGGGAAAGTGGTTGAGCATTTGAAGTCTTGGCCGAACCAGCGCTGTCCAAAGATGCAGGCTCTCCAGGCTGAGGTTACCAGCCACATTTGTGTGGTAAATGCTTGCAAATGCATCCACGTTCTTAAGACACTCAGCGCATTGGAGACTGGAAAGCTGGCCTTATTCCCAAACATCGATTGTTCGTGGCATTTGATTTGTCCTCAGGAACTTTGCGTTTCTCGGTCGCTGTGTCTTGACTGAAAAAGTACTCAGGTCCTGTGCATGTATTTATTTGCACTCCCTGCTCAGGAATTTCTTTATTATGTTCAGTTGCCATTGGCTTGGCAGCCTGAGGCAATTGGAAAGGGAAAGACATCCCTGAGGCTGCCCCTAAAATATTGGCTGCCCTGGGCTGAAGCAAGGTGCTCAAGTTTTGAATTTTCAAATGTGAAATGGAACCCTTTCCCATGCGAGGGCATGCATACAAGACCTTTCCTTTCCCTATGAACACCTTTCATTTCGTGAATTGCTTTATATTTCGCATTCAAAGGTTGAATCGATGTCTGGAAGGGTGCTCATTAACAGAATTCTGTTGTGAGGACTGTGTTGTGGATTTCCCGGTTGCTGCCTCTTTCTGTGACAAGGTGGCTAATTAGCGCTCTCTGGCCGACTTCTCAGAAATATCCAATCCTATGTGAGCCGAAGTAGTGCAGGCACCAACTTGGCGGTAGAACTACTTTTGATTGTGTTTCGGGCTTTGTCATTTTGAACCAGGCGCTTAGGTTTTGAAGTTGCGAGTGTGAAATCACACATTTCCCACGAGAGGGCATGCATGTAAGACCTTTCCTTTCCCTATGAACACCTTTCATTTCGTGAATTGCTTGATGTTTCGCATTAAAAGGTTGAATAGATGCCTGGAAGGGTGCTGATTAGCATGCAGAATTCTGTTGTGAGGACCGTGGTGTGGATTTCTCGATTGCTGCCTCTTTCTGTGCCCAGGTGGCAAATTAGCGTTCCCTTGCCAACTCCTCAGAAACGTCCAATCCTATGTGAGCCGAAGTAGTGCAGGCACCAACTTGGCGGTAGAACTACTTTTGATTGTGTTTCGGGCCTTGTCATTTTGAACCAGGCGCTTAGGTTTTGAAGTTGCGAGTGTGAAATCACATATTTTCCCACGAGAGGGCATGCATGTAAGACCTTTCCTTTCCCTATGAACACCTTTCAGTTCGTGAATTGCTTGATGTTTCGCATTAAAAGGTTGAATGGATGCCTGGAAGGGTGCTGATTAGCATGCAGAATTCTGTTGTGAGGACCGTGGTGTGGATTTCTCGATTGCTGCCTCTTTCTGTGCCCAGGTGGCTAATTAGCGTTCCCTTGCCAACTTCTCAGAAACATCCAATCCTATGTGAGCCGAAGTAGTGCAGGCACCAACTTGGCGGTAGAACTACTTTTGATTGTGTTTCGGGCCTTGTCATTTTGAACCAGGCGCTTAGGTTTTGAAGTTGCGAGTGTGAAATCACATATTTCCCACGAGAGGGCATGCATGTAAGACCTTTCCTTTCCCTATGAACACCTTTCAAGTCGTGAATTGCTTTATGTTTCGCATTAAAAGGTTGAGTAGATGCCTGGAAGGGTGCTGATTAGCATGCAGAATTCTGTTGTGAGGACCTTGTGGTGGATTTCTCGATTGCTGCCTCTTTCTGTGCCCAGGTGGCTAATTAGCGTTCCCTTGCAAACTTCTCAGAAACGTCCAATCCTATGTGAGCCGAAGTAGTGCAGGCACCAAACTTGGCGGCAGAACTACTTTTGATTGTGTTTCGGGCCTTGTCATTTTGAACCAGGCGCTTAGGTTTTGAAGTTGCGAGTGTGAAATCACATATTTTCCCACGAGAGGCATGCATGTCAGACCTTTCCTTTCCCTATGAGCACCTTTCATTTCGTGAATTGCTTGATGTTTCGCATTAAAAGGTTGAATGGATGCCTGGAAGGGTGCTGATTAGCATGCAGAATTCTGTTGTGAGGACCGTGTTGTGGATTTCTCGATTGCTGCCTCTTTCTGTGCCCAGGTGGCTAATTAGCGTTCCCTTGCCAACTTCTCAGAAGCGTCCAATCCTATGTGAGCCGAAGTAGTGCAGGCACCAAACTTGGCGGCAGAACTACTTTTGATTGTGTTTCGGGCCTTCTCATTTTGAACCAGGCGCTTAGGTTTTGAAGTTGCGAGTGTGAAATCACATATTTTCCCACGAGAGGGCATGCATGTAAGACCTTTCCTTTCCCTATGAACACCTTTCATTTCGTGAATTGCTTGATGTTTCGCATTAAAAGGTTGAATAGATGCCTGGAAGGGTGCTGATTAGCATGCAGAATTCTGTTGTGAGGACAGTGTTGTGGATTTCTCGATTGCTGCCTCTTTCTGTGCCCAGGTGGCTAATTAGCGTTCCCTTGCCAACTTCTCAGAAACATCCAATCCTATGTGAGCCGAAGTAGTGCAGGCACCAACTTGGCGGTAGAACTACTTTTGATTGTGTTTCGGGCCTTGTCATTTTGAACCAGGCGCTTAGGTTTTGAAGTTGCAATGTGAAATCACATATTTCCCACGAGAGGGCATGCATGTAAGACCTTTCCTTTCCCTATGAACACCTTTCAAGTCGTGAATTGCTTGATGTTTCGCATTAAAAGGTTGAATAGATGCCTGGAAGGGTGCTGATTAGCATGCAGAATTCTGTTGTGAGGACCGTGGTGTGGATTTCTCGATTGCTGGCTCTTTCTGTGACAAGGTGGCTAATTAGCGCTCTCTTGCCGACTTCTCAGAAATATCCAATCCTGTGTGAGCCGAAGTTGACGGCAGGGCTACTTGTATTTCAATGCTTGTCAGCTTCATGCCCCTGGCCAAGCATCAGGTCCCTTGCCACCACTTCAATCTGCAGGTTTCACTTGCTGGGAACCCAGCTTCTTATAGTTGAAGTGAGGCGTTCAGCTAGCCACAGAGGTTGCTAGATTTTGTGCTTTGCCAGCCTTCTTTTTTGGCTCAGCGGCCCAGCGGTTTCGCGGCTTTTCCCACTAACCATGGCTGCTACACCTTGGAAGCCTACTCTCCGTCTCAAGGGCAAGCATTCAGTGCAGGAGCATCGGCAGATGGTTCGGAATGCAAGGCCCAAACGGAAACCCACATTCCGTATGAAGGCGGTTGCTGAGGGCATGGCCCCAAAAGCTTGCCGGCCATTTGCCCTCTTCATGAAGAACTGCTGTCGAGTTCGGAAGGGCGCTTCAAAATCTGAACACATCAGAGAGATGAAGCGTTTGGGGAAGGCCTGGAAGCAGCTCTCAGAGGTTGAACGAGCAGAGTACCGCAGGCAATCGCAAGATCTCTTCCGAGAACAGCGCTCGTGTTCGCGCAGTCATGGTATTCCATTCCGGTTCAGCACGGCAGGCGAGGAAACTACCTCCGCAGATGCCGCAGTGGAAGATGCGCAACCAGAGCAAGGATCCCGCATTGGGAAGTTTCAATGCTGGCAGGAGGAAGGATCTAATTCCTGTGTGTATGTGGGAGAAGGATCTTATGGCTGTGTGCTGCTTAGCACCAACGATGTGGGGAGAAAGGCTGTGATCAAGGTGTTCAAGCACTCCAGCAGGGAGGATGATTTGCAGTATGAAGTTTCTGTCCTGCGGCGCTTGGAGAAAGAGTTGCCCCTGAGCTGCCAATGCTGGTTTCCAGACATTTTGGCTGTAGAAGAGGAGCGAGTCCCTTTTCCACACATCGCATTAGACTATGCAGGCCCTAGTCTGCAGAAAGTGCTGGCGACTTCCGGCCCCTTGAGTCATGGCAGCGCCTGCTCATTCGCGCTGCAGCTGAAAGCCGCTTTGGAAGCCATTCACGGCATTGGTATTGTTCACCTCGATGTGAAGCCCGGAAATGTAATTTGGTGTGAAGATCCCTGGAAGCTGAAGCTCATCGACTTTGGCATGGCTGAAGCATTTTCCCGCCTCTCAGCGGCTTCAGCAGCTTCAGCGGCTTCAGCGGCTTCAGCGGCATTGGCATGGCCGAATGGTTTGAGATTCAACCAGTACGTGACTGGCCCATACAGGCCACCAGAGCTTTGGGGCCTGAAGCCTGATGAGTTCTTTCATGCACTGTCCCCTTCAGTTGATGTTTGGTCATACAGCTGCACGCTGTATGAGGCAGTGACCGGTCGCATCCTGATGAGCCCATTGAAGAGCTGCCCTCCTGCTGGCACAACGAAACAGGTTGTGCAAGCTTGGTGCCACTCTTGGCATTCGATCCAGAGCAAGGGGAATCGCAGACAGCCTCGTCCAGACCCGCTCCACCACTTCAATCTTCGCCTGATTCGCTCAGGCATATGGAAAGAGGCAATCATGAAAGCCTTAAATCCAAATCCGAAGCTGCGGGCTTTGCCAGAAGCAATGCCTTCTTGAGAGATGTGCTGTTTCATTTGGGGTTGATTTGGGGTAGATTCGTGCCCTTGTCGGGTGGGGCCCGTGAGGCTGCGAGTGAAAAGGCAATGCAAAAGGAAATTGTTTCCTTGAAGTCTTCACAGGGTTTTGCATTTGTCGTTGAGGTACCTTTCCGTGTAGACGATTTTCCTTTTATTCCCTGCATCTTATCGTGGAAGGGCTAGAGAACCGTTTCGAAGGTTGCTAATTATCTTGCCACTGGCTGTTGTGCGACATGCATGTCGTCATGCGCTGATGTGTTCAGGTGCTGCCGAGCCCTTTTTCATGCTGTGGCCCTAGAAGCTGAGAAGAAATCAACAGTCAGATTCAATGTACCGGTTGTGATGTTTCTATGATATGAATCAGATGGTCCTGGAGGACGGTCTTTCTAGAACATGTGACACCCTTCAGCGCCGTCAGCATCCACAGCTCAAACCTACATCTGTTCACATCTTGCTGTGGCGAGCGGCTTCTTGGCTTCGCGGCTACCATGGCGAAAGCAGAGCCCGTCACCGTGGGTTACATGGCTTTGACCGAGGCTGAGTTCAACGAGGCCAGGTGGTGTGATGAGTTCGATGACCCACATCCGAGGCAGTGGCTCTTGAGCCATACCCCTATCAAAGCCATTGCTGCAACTCGTAAGCACCACGTTCGGCAGCTGGGCGTGACGTTGTCACATGGCACCCCTCCAGGCCCAAAAGCACTCCTCAAGCGCCATGAAAGCGGCTCCCAAGTATTCACTGTGATGTGCGAGCCGAACTACATGCTGCTATGGGTGCGAACCAGCACGAATATTGCAGCTTTAGTGGCAGAAGGCAAGTTGACGGTCACCAAGGATGGTGGCTTTGTCTTGCAGCGCTCTTTCGACCCCTTCCACATGGACTTCGAAGAGGGTTGGACTGCGGACTGGCTGTTCCTTTGCTGACCTGTTAAATTCGCAAGGGCGGGAGGCAAGCACCATTAATTCAGCATTATCTGACATCAACATGGCAATGGGATCCACCCCATTGTGCACCGAACATTTACTGTATTACTTGGATATTCTATCTATCTATCTACCTATCTATTTATCTATCTATCTGTCTGTCTGTCTGTCTTTTGATCGATCTATGTATTTATCTATTTATCTATCATCTATCTATCTATCTATCTACCTACCTATCTATCTATCTATCTATCCATCTATCTATCCATCTATCTATCCATCTATCCATCTATCTATCCATCTACCCATCTATCCAGCTATCCACCTATCCATCTATCCACCTATCCATCTATCCATCTATCCACCTATCCATCTATCTATCTTTCTATCCATCTATCTATCTTTCTATCTATCTATCTGTCTGCCTGTCTATCTATCTATCGATCTATCTATCCATCCATCTATCTATCTATCGATCGATCTATCTATCTATCTATCTTTCTTTGGTTCTTATATTATATATATTATATATATATATTTAGATAGATATATATTTGCAGTATATAGAGATCTGTAGACTCATGCATGTTCCCCAACCTGAAAGGCCTTTGATTAAATGCGTGTTTTTTTAAATCCTCTGTCTCCTTTTTTTCCCTGTTTTCTTGAGGCCTATGACATTTCTTCCATACAAGCTGGCAGATTCTTCCAAGTGCTTTCTCTTCGCCTCGGATCAGCCCAAGGGAAGCCCGAGTGGCTTTGTGTACTACCTGAGCATCCCTGACGTCATCCAGACCATGATGGATTGCGGCGTGAGCATGGACAGGGAGATGGTGCTTCGCAATTTGCTGGACAGCGACGTGACTGCTGACTTGGCACTCCTTCTCAAGAAGAACCATTGGTCAGCTGATGTGACGGCGCCGTTGACCGCTGTGATCGTGAAAGATCGCGCGGCTGTTCCAATGTTTGCTTCTTCGGTTGTCGCTCAGACCTTGGCCTTCTTCGCCTTCAGCCAGCATGCCATCCAACAGCAAGAAAATAAAAGTGTCTCCTTGCTTTTGCTGACGCTCAGGACAGATTCATTGCTTGGTGGAGCAGCTCCTTTCACGAACCCTTTGGGCAGCTTCTGGCTAGCTGATGTGTCAACCTTGCTTTCCCTCCTCAAGGATGGCAAGGCAGCTTTGGAAGTAGAGCCGTTTCACATGAGCGTCAACAATACCCAATCGAAGAGGCTCTCACATTCAGATGTTCGTGCTGAAACGAAAGCTTTTGGCATGCAGAAGCGCAAAGCAATGCTGGAGGAATGTGTCTCCTTTTTGACACTGGACTTGGAGAGGAAGAAGACCCAGTTGAAGAAGATCGAGCAGAAGATGGAGGAGCAAGCAGCTGCAGAGGCTAACGAGACAACTTCAGGACCACCTCCTGCTGAGAGCTGAGCGGCTCCTGCGGCTTCCGCGGCTTCCGCGGCATTTTGGGATCAACTCAGCGCAATGATGGCTCTGGAAGTTTTGAAATTTGCGTTTAGGTGAGCTAATAAGCTTGAATCTGCTTGGATCAAAGAAGCAATTCCGCAGCCTTTCTGATGCAAGACATGTTTTCCCAATTAATAGTGTCTTAGATTTGCAGCTTCCTGCGCTGCTTCGGCCTCATAGATTTTCTACAGGGTTCACTGGCTCAAGCGGCTCAAGCGGCTCGAGCGGCTCACTGATTTCTTCGGTGTGGGCGCAACGCTGCCGCGCGCAGATTAATAAGCGGTCATGGCTCCTGTGCCATCGGTCCCAGAAGATCCTCGTGTCCGGCCCTTGTTTCCTTAACGTATCATCTCAACACTAGTGCCCGACATGTATGTGCTTGAGGCCAGTGCGATGCAGATGATGGGTCAAGTCATCCCATGGGCCAGGGCCTCATTGGGAGTCAAGATTTGGAAATTCATGGTGCCAGTCAGTGTCCGCAACTGTTTTTGGAGTACACTAGTCATTCTCACCCGATAAGGTCAAGAAGGAACTTCCTTCTAAATGCGCCGCTGCAAAAGCGATGCATAAAACACATCCGCTGACCATTTCAGCAGACGTGAAAGAGAAGGATTTGAGTGGATACAAGGCACAGTTCTTGCCTGCATTTGTCATGCGTTATTGAATATGGGGCTTCTGCTTTCTAGAGCGCTAAGTTTGTGTGCAGGCACCCTGGGATGTAGAGACTTGCAAGACTTCGATCAAAGTGAACGGCCTCTACGAGGCAGCTGGCCTGGCCTTGTGGCTGCGGACAGGTGTGTTTCGAATTGCAAACACGCCCGAATGGGAGACAGCCTCAGGCGATGTGTCCGTGGAGACTTTGAAGAAGTTTGCCATTTCTTTCTTCAGCAAGGATTCCGCGATGAAGGCCTCAGTGCAACGAGGACAGAAGAAGAGCAGAACAGGACGAGACCGCATTGTCTGGCCCATTGAGATGATCGTTGTCAGTGAAAGCGGCACAGACTTGGAGAAGGATGGTGGCTTCGATTCTTCTTTGAGTCTGGTGGGGTGCCATTTCGTTCTGTGGGCCTGGTACTATGCGATGTTCCAAGCTTTGCAGACAGGGGCTCCTAGCCTAAAATTTCGTGTTACACAACAATTATTCTCTTCGTGTTTCCTAGAGACGACAAATTACATCGCCTTACTTGTATAACTTTTTTGTATGTGCATTTCAAGTCACAATAAATTTCCAACATTGAGCAAAAG
>CAMXCT020001105.1:0-67500 GCA_947184155.2 Cladocopium goreaui
CATATGAAAAAAACACATGCCACGATATCAGACAACTCAGATATGAAAAAAAACATATGCCACAATTCAAAAAAACAACTCACATATGCAAAACCACATGCCACAATTGACAATATAAGACAACTCACATATGAAAAAAAATGCCACAATATAAAACAACTCAAATATTGAAAAATACATGCCACAATAAAAATATGAAAAAAAACATGCCACAATATAAGACAACTTACATATAAAACAAAAAAACACATGCCACAATATAAGACAACTCACATATGGAAAAAAAAACATGCCGCAAAATAAGAAAACTCACATGTGAAAAAAACACATGTCACAATATAAAAAAAAACACATATGAAAAAAACGCAACAATAGGAGACAACTCACATATGAAAAAAAATACATGACACAATATCAGACAACTGACATATCAAAAAACAAAAAAAACACACATGCCGCAATATAAGACAACTCACATACGAAAAAAAAAACCATGCCGCAACATAAGACAACTCACATATATATATATATATTTAAAAGACATGCCACAAAAGCAGAAAACTCACATATATATGATAAAACACATGACACAATATAAAACAACCCACAAATGAAAAAGAACAACTACAACATAAAACAACTATATATGAACAAACAAATGCCACAATATAAGACAACTCACATAAGAGAAAGAAAACACATGCCACAATATAAGACAACTCACATATGAAAAAAAAACATGCCACAATATACGACGGCTCAAATTCAAAACACACATGCCACAATAGAAGACATCTCACATTTAAAAAAAAACCTATGCCACACTGTCAGACAACTCACATTAAAAAAAAAAAACACATACCACACTAAAAGAATACTACTCACATATAAAAAACAAAACATGCCACAATATCAGACAACTCACATATGAAAAAAAACACATGCCACAATATAAGACAACTCACATGTGAAAAAACAACACATGCCACAATATAAGACAACTCACATATGAAAAATCAAAACACATGCCACAACATAAGACAACTCACATATTGAAAAACACATGCCACGATATCAAACAACACAGATATGAAAAAAAACAAATACATATGCCACAATAAAAGACAACTCACATATCCAAAAAACATATGTTACAATATAAGACATCTGACATATGAAAAAACAACATGCCACAATATCAGACAACTCATATATATATACATTATTGAAAAAATATGCCACAATATACGACTGCTCACATTAAAAAAACACATGACAAAATATAAGACAACTCACATATGAAAAATCAAAACACATGCCACAATATAAGACAACTCAAATATTGAAAAACACATGCCACGATATCAAACAACACAGATATATATTTAAAAAAATGCCACAACAAAAGACAACTCACTTATCCAAAAAACATCCAAAAAACACATGTCACAATATAAGACAGCTCACATATTTAAAAAAAAAACATGCCACAATATCAGACAACTCATATATATATAATATTTATATACTACAAAAAAAACCTGCCACACTATAAAACAACTCACAAAAAAAAAAACACATGTCACAATATAAGACAACTCACATATGAAAAAAACATGCGACAATATAAGGTTGCCATTTGGAGGTCACCGGAAAACTAAAACATCTCCCGGAGCATCCTTGAGATCCGCACAGGGTCAGGGCATTGGAGCAAATCTCCTGAAGTTCCGCCTGGCAACGGCCATCCCAATCAGACTCAAAGAATTTACCCTGTGGCAAACTAATACAATAAATCACCACGATTCATAGGTAAATCAACTATAAATGATTATGGACCATGTTCAATAGCTATGTTAAATTACCAGAGGGTAAATAAACATGATTGAGGACCCCTTTTTTGTTCATTTTTTTAGTCCCATCGCCTCCTAAAGTCCCATCGACGCCTCCATCTTGGATCGATAACCTCCGGCCAACGAGGCATATGCTTCCTTAGCCGGCCCTTTTTTGCACCATGCTTGTGCCATGATGTTAGACTTGCACCATGCTTGAGCTCTGGTGTCATTCTCGTCCAGTATAACAACAACATCTTTAATTCCAGTATCCAGTTGCTGGGATTCATTCTAAGCAACCAGGAGGCAGAAGGGACGACTCAGGGTTCAAACATGTTCAAACTCAAAGTCACCTGACAGGGTTTTCTCCCCGTTCCGATATCGTACAGCAAAACCCCACTACTGACCATCGCTTCCACTAGGAAACTTTCGTGATATCCGCACATTTCGCACAATCTGTTGCTGCGCGTTGCCCTGGTTTGAATGCAACAACACCATGCATGATTTACTTATCTCTATCTCTCTCTCTCTCTTGGTGGCTTGTGGTTTTCAATAGCATGTGAGTCACTACCAAAGGGTAAAGCGTACCACTAAGGGGGTTCACCACACACTTAGACGGGCCATGGAATTAACTAACTAGTTGTTAAGTGGATTATTGACCCACTATATCCCAATTTTCAAATCCATCTACTTAACCCAAACTTCCAGAGAGCTCACAGCATCTCCAGCCCACTGGCATCGAACTGAAAGCCACGCGTCTCGTCCCTCGGAGAGCTCCATCTGCTCCACGCCGGCCGCCACACGCACGGCGTGACGCCGCTCTGTCAAGGAGTTCTTGAAGGCGGCGGAGAACATGTCGCGCTCCTGTCACGGCGTGGCGCGGCTAGGGTTGAAACCAAAGTCATGGAGAATTCACGGATAACTATTGGAGAATTGATGGGATAGTGGTTCACCACAATCAGCGCCATGAAATCTGAAGAGAAATTGAACATGTAACAAAATTTAATGCATTCATTTTAGATCTGAAACCTGAATATGTAAAATCGGCATGATTCAATTTGAATAATAATTTCACCTTCTCAAAGCCTGAATGAATACCAAGAAATATAAATTGCTTACTGCTTACCCGATCATTGCAATTCTACCTGTGATGTGATGGTGTTGTTTTTTTTTTCAGGGTCTGGTCTTGGCTGTTCTAGCTTGTGATAAATCATCAAAACTGAATCAAAACCAAAACCAATATCCAGTATGAGTCAGTATGAGCGACCATTTTCACAAAAAAACAATCTGATCTGCTCAGTCATCTTAATTCCTGACCGCCGTCCTCTGGATTCAGCGCAGAACCTACCTGAACCTTGGTTGCCATGGGAGTTTCGGACTTGCTGGTAATGCCACGCCATCCCACATACTTGCCAGTCCATGCCAGACTTGCCAGAAACAATGCATGACAATGCATGCACAACTAATAATGGGTGAACCCACGTGAAAACCATCCACAACCAATGTCACCAGAAATGGGCGGTAAACATCATCCCCTATCATTGGGTTTATACCATCACCATGGACAGAAAACGCAACATGAAGCGATTGACACCGCAAGCCGTGATTGCTGTCAAAACAAATGACAATCGAGTGCTTAGCAATATGATAGGAAAATTGCCTCCGCACAGAGCCAAAACTGCGGCCAGTATGGAGTCTATATGGAAGGCAAACAAACGACCAATGGCAGGAGAAGGCCTGCCTTTCAGTCCAGCTAGCCCCGATGGAATCGCCTGATCCAGAAGTCTCCAACATCTCAATGATCATCACCCCACCGTTTCAAAAAACACATCTCAATTGCAGCAGATTCACTCAAAAATGGTATCCCCATGTATCCCCATATGTTTGGCATGTTCTATAGCAACCCCCAAATAGATAGAACAGTTGGAACATGTTGGAAAACCTGGACATCATGGTGGAAAAAATCATATACAACATCCTGGATCGAGGCTTTTCTATCATTTTTGTCCACCTGGATCGAGGCTTTTCCTCAATTCCACCTGGCCCAGCCACGCGTTGCTTCATGAAATCCGCCATCTCATCGTAGCGTTCGGCGCGCTCCGCCACACGCGCTAAGGTCACCAAGACCGTCTCATCCATGGCGCCCGTCTCGGAGCGGGTGAGCTGGGCCGTTGCACACCGTCTACCGCCGCTGAGCCAAAACGGGATGACGGGATTGGCTTCAAAATCCTGTCCCAAACTGGCCGATTGCCAGTATTATAGTATGGATATCTTTTGATATCTTGGGTTACTATATCCAGCATGGGGTCCTTTCACCAAAACAAATGAGCTGACAAGGATTGGATTGTATAAGGATATATACATATATACATGTGTAAATATATATATATATATATACTTATACATATGTTCATGTAAGTTGAGGACAACGGCACCTCATTCCATCCTCTTCGAAGTGGATGGAAGTAACGACCCCACACTCCGAATCCTGCCACAGCCCAAACCCAAAACCATCGCACCAAGCCATCCACGCCGTAGATGTGCTGATCATCGAAGCCCAAGGTGGCCAAAATGTCGGCTCCTTAAAGCATAGATGTTGGCGGAATTTACTTCACCAAGCCCAAACAATCCTGAAATGTTGGGTGATTTGCGATGGTTCTCAATACATCTGTTGTTATGATATATATATATATATCAGTTAATATATATATAAATAATATGAAATGATATTAAATATATATATATAATAAAATATAATATAATATAATATATATATATATGTTCTATATAATATCTGAACGTTTGGTGGCAAATCTCAATCTCTATCCCAGCCAGCCATTTTTTGAAAAAAAAACATGACCCCAATTTATCTGAAAAACGGCTGGGATCCATGAAACCGATCTAACCGAAATTGAGGAGACTTACAATACATGATCATAATTTATATATATTATATATATAGTTATATCTGTAGAGAGAGAGAGAGAGACATAGATATATAGATAAATGATAGATATATAGATATAATTATAGATATACAGACATAATTATAGTTATATATATATAGATATAATTAATTATAGGTATAAAATATAATTATAGATATAACTAAATAAAGTTATAAAGATAATTATAGATATATAGATATAATTATAGATCTATAGAAATAATCATAGTTATATAGATATAATTATAGATATATAGATATAATTATATATAGATATAATTCTAGATATATAGATTTAATTCTACATATATATATATATAATTATAGATATATAGATATAATAATAGATATATAGATAAAATTATAGATATATAGATATAATTTTATTTATAGATATATAATTATAAATATATAGATATAATTATAAGTATATAGATATAATTATAAGTATATAGATATAATTATAGATATATAGATATAATTCTAGATATATGGACATAATTATCGATATATAGATATAATTATAGATATATAGATATAATTATAGATATATATAGATATAATTATAGATATATAGATCTAATTATAGATCTATAGATATAATTATATATATAGATAATTATATATATAGATATAATCATAGATATATAGATATAATTAATTATAGATAAAGCAAACGGCACCTTTGTTACTAAAAGCAACAGACATGAGTAGATCAGTGGGCGTCATTGGCTTTCTCTCACCCTTGAAGGCCTGTGGGAAGTCCCTGCTGGGAAAATTAGTTCCATCCAACGTGCCAGAATGGTTTGTCGGATGTATTCTAAATATGTTAAGTTTTTTTTTTACATATTTTTATATATATATATTTATATTTATTCATTTATTTATTTATTTATTCATACATAAGATCATGATTACCCACCAGTAAAATCACATAACCATGGGACATCACCATGATGAGTAGGTAAATCAATGGAACATATTCCCTTCGTGATCTTTGTCGACGGCGAGGATCTGGATTTCACCTTGTCCAGCGCAGATGAGCCGTACAGGCTCATCTTCTCCTGGTGGCAGAAGTTGCTCCGCATGGAGCCTAAGCCTAGAACCAAAAGAGCCTGGAATTTACAACCCAGGAACTGCAAGTGGTAAAACAAAAAAACACGTAACCGTAAACTACACCAATTTGTGCATATCACGGTTCTCACACGGTGATGAAACATGACTAAACCAAGAACCATCATATGGTAAGTGGTCACCAAACGTGGTTAAACAACCGTAACCAAATGATACACAGGTCACCCAGAAATCGGTGTTACATCAATCGCCAAAGCCATGCATGTGCCTTTTCTGGTGACCCTGTAAAACAAACTTAGCAAAGTCCTTTGATATCACTCAGCAAGTTTCCTATCACTAGCCCTCTGTTTGCTTGTTTCCTATCACCCCCAAACATCCAAGGTAGATAAAAAATGGGTCTAAGCATGCAAAGGAATTCATGCACGACAGATTGTTTGCCGGCTGCCAATTGCGAAGTACAGTACATGTAAATGATTTCACTTGTGTGGGAGGTTGGCTCGTTTTTGCCTTCATTTCCCTTGAAAACCTGGGATGATGACCCCCACTTTCATACTTTTCAGATGATCGACCGCTGAGCCACTTTTGTTGGCTGCGGGGATTCCTCTTGCGACATGACAACCCGCCGAAGTGTCTACAATGAGTAGAGACATGTGTCAAGATTCGACTCAATTCCATTCTATGGATGTTTGCTTTACATAAATGATAGAGTGAACCTTTATTTCCGAATCAAGCCCCTCCTTCTTGATTGAAACACACGTGTATCAAGACCTCTTCAACTGATGACTTGTATTGCCATCAACAAAAACCTTCAAAATCGCCCATGAGAAAGAGAAAACTCGTCTTCCAGTCTTCCAGTCTATCATTCCATTATACTGGTTGGTTTATAGGGATTCCCCTATTGGATTATTATAATCACCAATATATTCGGTAGTATAATCCCCTATAATCCCCATTTGGATCCATTTGGGGTCTATCTTATTGGAGGATTGCTGCAGCGATGCAAACAGCTTCCCCCTCCAGCCTTGCCGTGCTCTTCCGCCTGAAAATGGCAGAGACTGGTGAAAGCCGCAGGTTATAAATCAAGCTAGGCATCTGTTTGTAGTCAATAAATGTCATAATTATATATGTATATTTAAATACAAATAAAATATCATATTTAATATAACATATAACATATATATATACACATATGCAAACCATAGATATATACACTGTAGCACATGCACATGTAGTTGTCCACCTAAAGTTGCTAGAGGGTCCAACATGCAGAAACAATACCACCGTCCAAATTAAAGACCCTGGGGATCCAGTCGTGATCTCCGAGGATCGGGGAAAGCAACCCGCCCTCGATCCAATTGGCACCTGTTCAGCAAATTTCTTTCTTCGTTGCTGTTCCTGTCACGAAAAAACATGTGGAAACTAACTTTGCAATGACCATGGACACTTGCATTGAAACAATGGACCAAACGTTAAACGATACCACATATTTTTGCTGATGTTCTTTAGTCAGCAGCATGGTATGGACCAAACTAAATAGGTCGTAGATCTTACATATGATGTAGTGTGTATATAAAATATGTAACGTAGGAGGGTCTTTTCTCCTGTGATAGCCATCCAAGAATGGATCTGGTCAAGCAAAAGCCGTGCCACGCTTCAGTGAAGGATGCATGATATTAAAACAATCTTGAAAAACAATCTGTCACTAAACCATACTAAACCATGATATTGAAACAACCATGGTGACTTGGGGGTCCCCCATGACTTAGGAAACATCCAACTGAAACTGACTATGGCTGATAAGTTTCCCTACTATGGGTTAGTTCATAATCCCCAATACCCCAGGTAGCATAACTCCCTGTAACAACCAATCAAACATCAATTATCTTATTGATTATAAATAAATATATATATATATATATATATGTATCCCATTATATCCCCATATGTATGTTTGATACTGAACCAATGTTAACCCATGTTAACCAATGTTAACCAATGCTCAACCCAAATATAAATCCCTATAATTCATGGTTAAATCTCCATTAACCGCCAATAAAACACTTGCCTTTCCCCTGCACGACGTCCTCTGGTTTGGGTTCTGGTGGCCCGGGTGGCCGCAGGGAAAGCTCCGGGGGTGGCGGCCCTAGTCCGTCCCATTTCCTCAACGCTGTGGAAAACTTCAATGGTTGAAGGGGTGAAGATCCAATTTTGAAATGGAAAATCATGGGACGATTTAGGACACCGGAAAATCATGAGAACACATGGGAATATTCGAACCATAAACGGAGATTCTAAGGGAAACATCGAACTAAATGATGGGTGTTCCACTGCCATCTGATTACCGAAGGGTATATAATATCCAGTGAGGTTTATCATTATGGTTATTATGGTTACACACCAGTAGAACTTATTGTGGCTGTATAAGTTTAATGGTGGTTTTATGGTTTTCAACCACTGCTCCGTAGCTAAATATAATATATATATATATATATACGCAACATAAAACAGTCATGTATAGTTATAGTTATATCAAAGCTGCGTATATCCCATACATACTGATTTTACTATAATATGGTTATCAACCACATTGTTAATATGTCTGCATGTTGATATTTCACTAACCTGAAAAATAAGGACATTTGGGGATAGTTACCCCTACTAACCATGATTCCAGGGTTCGGTCGCAGTTAAGTTGTGAAAATGCATCCAGGTTACTGGATCATGCTATGCTCCTGTCTGCCACAGGCCCTCTGCTGATGTTGGCCTATGGATATCCTCCATCTTCCAACTATAGATGAATTCGTTGGCCACCAGCCATTCGCTAATCAACTAATTCCGCTTCAAGTCTCATCGGGCTTCTGTTTCTTCCATCAAATCCATTGATTTCCGCTTATTCAAACAATCAACAAATGATTTACACCACCAGCTGTCACTGAATTACTGTATCACGCAAATTCAGCCGTAATCTACAAACGGAGCTTAATCCTTTTCTTCGTGCATCCACTGCTAAGCGGGCTAAACGCTCAATGGATGTGATCGATCTATCTATCTACCTACCTACCCACCTATCTATCTATCCATCCATCCATCTATCTATATAATCCATCTTATCTATCTTATCTAGCTTTTCCACCTTATCCATTTTATCCATCTTATCCATCTTATCCATCTTATCTATCTTATCTATCTTATCTATCTTATCTGTCTTATCTGTCTTATCTGTCTTATCTGTCTTGCCTGTCTTGTCTATCTTATCTATATTATCTATCTTGTCTATCTTATCTATCTTGTCTATCTTATCTACCCGATCTATCTGATCTATCTGATCTATCTAATCTATCTAATCTAGCTAATCTATCTAATCTATCTAATCTATCTAATCTATCAAATCTATCTAATCTATCTAATCTATCTAATCTATCTAATCCATCGAATCTATCTAGTCTATCTAATCTATCTAGTCTATCTAATCGATCTAATCGATCTAATCGATCTAATCTATCTATATAGTCTATCTAGTCTATCTAGTCTATCTAGTCTATCTATTCTATCTATTCCATCTGTTCCATCTGTTCTATATATTCTATCTATTCTATCTATTCTATCTATCTATCTATCTGTCTGTCTATCTATCTATCTATCTAATCCATCTTATCTATCTTATCTAGTTTTTCCATCTTATCTATCTATATATCTATTCTAATCTAATCTAATCTAGTCTAGTCTAATCTAATCTAATCTAATCTAGTCTAATCTAATCTAATCTAATCTAATCTAATCTATCTATCTAATCTATCTCTCTCTATTTCTTTGTTTGTTTATATATTATACACCCATCTATAAAACATGAAGCAAAATCATTTTTTCGAGTAACGTGGTAAACCGGTAAGCCCAATAGTAAGCAATTCCCATGGTATACCCTCTGCAAATTTGAAATGGTAATTATATATATATATATATATTGCAAAAGGCCATATCATTTAGATTTATTTAAAAAAAACTATCAACATGGTGAATTTCAATTGCCATGTTGCATTACCAACGGGTAAATTAAAACATATTACCATCTGGTTATTTAACATAGCCATGGAAAATCACCATTTTTAATAGGTAAACCAATGTAAACTATCTATAAATGGGCCATTTTCCATGGCTATGTTAGTCATAACCAGATGGTAAAACCCGTCAAACTTGAATGTTTCTGGCGCCTGGCGCCAAGTCATCCAAGTCCAATCCAAGTCACAGGATGGTGTCAGTGATGCCCCAGGTGACACCATTGTTCACCAAATGACCGCTGTAAGGCCTCGGTGCGGCGCTGCGCTTTTCGTGGATGTCACTGATGGATTTCTATGGATTTCTGATGATAAAACTGGGGGATGGGTGAATTTTGAAGTTTTCTTACTCGGGAAAATGATGTTTATATATATATATAGTGACGGACTGAAACTTAGAATGCCGCCATGTTTGTTGAGATTTTTAACGGTGCCACTTAGAATGCCTTTTTTTTGGCCTCACTTAGAATGCCTCCATCGCTAAAACATTCAAACCTGCGAGCTGGACTTTTATGAGGCATTCTAAGTGCGCATGATTATCGCCATATCTGGAGACCCTTTCAATATTTTTTTGGTCCAAGGCATTCTAAGTATCAGTCCGTTGCTATTAGAGATATAGACTTAAACTCTTGATGGTATATAAAATTTATTATATAATCCCCTGTTCTGGTGTGAATATGCTAGTTGTTGTCCCCTAAATCGCATTTGTGAGTTTCAGGAGAAAGGAACGGAGAAAGGAAAGGAGAAAGGAAAGGAGAAAGGAAAGGAGAAAGGAAAGGAGAAAGGAAAGGAGAAAGGAAAGGAGAAAGGAAAGGAGAAAGGAAAGAGAAAGGAAAGGAGAAAGGCAAGGAGAAAGGAAAGGAGAAAGGAAAGGAGAAAGGAAAGAAGAAAGGAAAGGAGAAAGGAAAGGAAGAAAGAAAGGAGAAAGGAAAGAAAGAAAGGAAAGGTAAAGGAAAGGAAGAAAGGAAAAGGAGAAAGGAAAGGATTGGTGTGGCATTCTAAGTGTTACAAATGCAGCCGGGAAGGACAAAAATCGTCAAGGAAAGCATAGTTCATGTGGAAATCAGCAAAAATCATACAACCCATGCACCCAAAACCCGTGGACGCATTCTATGTGTAACATTTTTGGCAGCATTCTAAGTGTAAAACCGTCTGGTTGAAAGGAAAGGAAAAAGGAAAGGAGAAAGGAAAGGAGAAAGGAAAGGAGAAAGGAAAGGAGAAAGGAAAGGAGAAAGGAAAGGAGAAAGGAAAGGAGAAAGGAAAGGAGAAAAGGAAAGGAGAAAGGAAAGGAGAAAAGAAAGGAGAAAGGAAAGGAGAAAGGAAAGGAGAAAGGAAAGGAGAAAGGAAAGGAGAAAGGAAAGGAGAAAGGAAAGGAGAAAGGAAAGGAGAAAGGAAAGGAGAAAGGAAAGGAGAAAGGAAAAGAGAAAGGAAATGAGAAAGGAAAGGAGAAAGGAAAGGACAAAGGAAAGGAAAAAGGAAAGGAAAAAAAAGGAAAGGAAAAGGGAAAGGAAAAAGAAAAGGAAAAAGGAAAGCAAAAAGGAAAGGAAAAGGGAAAGGAAAAAGGAAAGGAAAAGGAAAGGAAAAAGGAAAGGAAAAGGGAAAGGAAAAAGGAAAGGAAAAAGGAAAGGAAAAAGGAAAGGAAAAAGGAAAGGAAAAAGGACAGGAAAAAGGAAAGGAAAAAGGAAAGAATACCTCCCATGAGATTGGATTTATATACAATTATTAATATGAAATAGTAGATTTATACAATCCTTCAAACCATGTGTTTCATAAAAAAAAACAGAGATTTTGCAACAGCATGATGACATTTGTATATGTTTTTGGCGGCATTCTATGTGGGCTGCACAAAGTACATAAAACCCCACGTATACCGAGTATTTTGAAAATATGGGCGTCAAATGTTTGACATGCTGCGACCGGGACTTTTGGCCGGAGGCATTCTATGTGTGGCACTCAATCTCATATTACGCTGTAAATTCTCACAAAATTTACCTACGAACGATTCATTTAAAAAAGTACCTGTAAAATTACAGGTACCCGAAAATTGCATTTTACCAGGGTTTTTTAAGATTTTGCCCCCGCGGCGGCATTCTTTAGGACAGCGCGTCCGGAAGGGGTGCGGCATTCTAAGTTTCAGTCCGTCGCTATATAATATAATATGTTTATCATAGGAACATATAGGAACATATAGGAACCCCATGTGATGAGACACACCCTGAAAATCGGATGCGGCCCAGAAGATGATTCTGAGGAAGTGAAGCTCACCCAGCTGAAGTGTTGGATTTTTCATAAAACTTTGGGGGTGAAATCCATTGAAATCCCCTACTAAACGTCATTTATTAGCGATTGGAACTTGCAGAATATCCAGGAATCAACCAATGTTGTGGAGCCAATATCCACCTACACTTGGAGATCATTCCATATTCGGGGCTCCTTAGCATCAGGGTTGGGAAAAAAAGCAAGCACCCAACTGCCAATATCAGCCCCTCCATTTGAATTCTAGACTCAACCACCCAGAAAAATAAACATCAGCATCACACAAGCTCTATTTCTCTTGTGTGTGTGTGTGATGCACGTCCATTTTTGCCGCTTCACCGAAAGCCATGTGAGATACTCATCGTCTGAAGAGTCCTGTGGATTTTCGGTTTTGTCGGGCTCAGGAGGTTCACTCGCTGGCAGATCGAACCTTGGAGGTGTTTTTCACCGCTAAGGCTCGACTGAAACAAACAAAACAGGAAGCTTCAGCTTCAACCGAAGTAGAGAAAAAGAGAGAAAGTAGGGTTTTACCATGTTTAACCACTATAATGATGGTTTAACTAACGGTTTAACCACTATAATTAGTCTTGCTCCTGCTCTCAGGTAGTTATAACTTTAAGTTATAACTTATGACATCGGAATGGCTAGTTCACCCCATTCAACCATGTGTACTGTATACTTCATCAGAACTTCCATGGGAATTTAACATTTCACAGCTGGGAGACCGAGTTATATGTTTATTTGTTTTGAATCTACATCGAAACGTGGGCTTTCTTGCACCAGCTCCCAGTACAGTGGGAACTCGTTGACAGAACGGGTCCCAAACCAATAAGGTGGTCCCAAATATGTTGGTAAAAAAGCCCCGGTAGCCAGTAACCATAGAAAAAAAAATGCCATCAGTGAACAATACTTCAATAGCCACAGCTAACTTTTTTCAGTGCATTTTCAGCAACAAAAACAACTATTTTTTGGATCCAAAAAATCCATCCCATGTTGCGAAAAAGCTTCAGGTAGGACTGGCTGGGGTCATCCCCTTCCACTGGATGTGCATCCAGCTGGATCCCTTCAGAATCGAAGATGGAGCACAGCTGACGGGCCAGGATGGGATGCGTGGCCTTTGCACATCGCCAAACCTAGGGATTTTGTTGTGACCAAATGTAGATTCCAAAGCGGTAAATTGACCAAGGGAAAAGGATGGAAAAGGAATTTCAGGCAATATCTTCAGTCAATCTCAAGTTTTGAGAGGTTGGTACAGACAGCCTTTAACCAACTAGTCACCCAAGGAGTGAGCAAGAACATATGGGGGCCGTTTCAAAAAACGGAAGATGAACGCCTAGAGGAATAAATCCTGGTTCATTGTTTCCCCGCTGATGGGGACAAGGACGGAGTGTCACTTTCGGGTTGTCTATCATAACACATGTTCTAGATGAGTTCGTACATTTCCCCAACATGACTTAGGGTCATATTATTTCACCGTAAGATGAGTTCCCAAACGAAGCATCCCCATTTGATGATGTGCTTTGATGGGGGGAACTATTATTCTTTTTACGATATAACATCTTCCATGGAGTAGCGATGCAATGCACATCTTGGATTTTCATGTGCTTCATTGTTGTTGTACACTGGATGCTTGCTAATCTTGCTAGCAACCACTCCCAAACTATAGTCATTGTTGGTCGACCCCTGTCTGTTTTAATTACTGTGTTTATACAGCACAGTTTGCTGGACTTTAAACCCAATATGTTGCACTCATTTCTTGATTCTCCGCAGTCTCTAGCCATGTTCTGTCGCAAAATCAGATTGAAATTCCATGAAGTTCCACAGCGTCTGTCAAGGGACCGCAGCAGCATTCCACTCGTTGCAGAAATTCTGGGTCACCGCAATGGTGTCCTTGGTGGCCCAAGGTGATCATCAAACACAGCTGAGAAAGCCCAGCTGTAAATAGAAATGGAAAGAAACATCTCCAATTAATGGCTAGCTTGGATTGCTGGAGGTACTTCCATCCTTATATTTTATTACACGCATATAAAAGAGGAAACAACACATGACATCCCCAAAGAAACATTTCAGGGATTCTCTAACCTTTTTCTTTGGGGGTAGGCAATTTATAAGGGGGAATGGATAATTTACCAACCCTGGGGTAAAGTCAGGCTCCGTCGCACCAATCTGGGTTTTCATCTTTGCGATTCATTACGTTGTGTTGGTGCCTGTGGTTCACCAGAATCCATGATGTCCTTTTCAAAAAAAAGAAAGGTCAAATGTCCGTTTGATACCACTGACTCAGAATGGAGGTTGCAAAACATGCAGGGAGGCCCCCACTGATCAAGCAACCAATGGGACAAGGATTATGCATGAACAGTATTTGGTGACGCGTGAACTGGATAAAATGATTGATTTGAAGCGTTCTGAAATGAGAGAACCTGGAAATTGCTGCTTGAAACCCACTAAAGCCTTGGAAAACCATGGGGCACTGAGGGACCGAGGGGCCCAATGCCCTCAGGTTTTGTCCCCCAAAAAAGGTGCACATCTGCGAACAAAATGCCGGTCCCATCCCGAGGCAAAGAACTGAGGCAAGTCAATCATTTCAAGAAGGGATGGACACTAAAACATGATTAATACCACCAAACAACCATTGAAACAGAATAATTATAGATCGTTTGCTGACCAGGAGTTCAGATGAGCTAAAGGTGCGACGTAGGACCAAGTATCTTGCCTATATTGCATACATATGTTTATGATATGTTTATGTTATATATATATATGTAAAGCTTTCCATCCCACTTCCCCCATCTCCCAGCGAAAGTCCTCCAAGTTCAGTACCGCATGCCACCAGCGAGCAGGAACAAACACAATCTCACCAGGCTCCTGAATGAACCTCGAGCAGCACAAGGGGATGGAGGGTTGCAACGCGGGGTAAACCATGGCACCATCCAGAAATATCATGGATGTATTTTGAGATTTGCTGATCCTGGTCTCATTGGTCCTTTTCTTATTGATCCTTCTATTTAACTGACCTTTAGTTTTTGATTTCGATATTTCATGAATTCTTATCCGTCTGATCCCTTTTCATTGATCCTTCTCTTCGACAGGCCTTATCATTCTTGACCAAAAGAATAAGAATCATATGGCTTTGTCGGCTTTGTCTACAAATAATCCCCAAATTGTCATGGTTATATAATCAGTCAATCACCATTCCTTTCCCTATATCATGAGCATTAACAAAAACAATCCCCCATGAACTGCTCTGCACCAACGAAAACGTCCCGAGGCCCACATGAGGCTTTTTTCACGGCTTCAAATTCAGGCCAGTCACAACTTGGTTCAAATTAACCCCATGACCTCAAAATAAAACACCTATATTGGATGTGATCGGAGTTATTTTCAAAAACCAACTTAGCTATCAAGTGGCAAAATGAAGTTGATCTAAAATCTCATTAAGGAAATCCCATTCATATCCCATTCATATCCCCATTTTTTTTTCCCCATTTCGTTCATTCCGAAGCCAGTGACTCAATGGCTTCCAACGGCCACTCCTCTCGTTTTCGGCGCCACCAAAGCAGAAACCAGGCCGCCGCGGAGTCGGCTGCCACCTCCGGCCTTGGAAAATCTGCAGAGCATCGTTCTTCAGGAAAGAAACACCATGTAACACCCCAGCAAAAACATAAGAAAATTATTGCGTTTATGGGAAGTTTATGGAAGTTTATCATGATTCTAGGATATTTTTTTGGATTGGATATTGTTCTTTTCTATTTTTTTTGGGGGGGTGTAGTCGTCAAAGAGTGGGGTGGTGGGAACCCTGGTATTTACTGGATTGATTGAACAAACAGCTTACCAGGAACTCATTGTGTTTTACGGAAAGCAGGACTGTTCGTCTGATCGAAACTATCCTGAAACAATTCCGGGACACACAAACACACACAGCTTGCTGGTGAAATCAATATGTCTTAAAGCTGATCATATTTGTGTGGGAAATCCTGTGCCTTGAATCAAAATTATCCCCAGCATGTGGTACAGTAGGTTGAATACCTCCCAGACACCACATCTTAGACGACACATGACTACACAGTATGTTGCATTCAATTTCAAGATAATTCTAGTATCACCCTTTCCCCCTAATAACATTCGCATGAACATCCGTTCCATTTAATTACTCCAGAATCGGCCACTGGGTGTGTATACGTTGCAGGAATTCAACTAATATGTAGACATGGAAAAACTAGCAGTTCTAGGGTAGATACTTTTCTGTGGGAACCCCTCGGTTCTTCATATCAACTGTATTCAAGGATATCTTCCACAAGAATCTGGCACCCCCAGGATTATGATCATTTCCCTACTCGAGCATATATTAAAAGTGTTTCTTTGGGGTGTATGGATGGGTATATCCCATTTTCCGACAGCCCGAAGCTGAGTACCTTAACTTCTCCGCAGGCGTGCCGGGCGGAAAGAGCACCCACAATTTGCCTTGAAAATCCGCATATCAGGAGATCATTGTGTGGCAAATCCCTTCAAAAAGATCAAAAAAGGGGTCGGAAAAGTATTTTTAAAAAAAACAAACCAAGCAACAACTTTCAGATTTACAGTTATTATTGACTGATGTTGAAACCATTCATATGGACTGGGATGATATGAACAAGATCACCTTGCAGTATACAACTGCGGTTCAACATGGTCTATGTATGTCTATGTCACGTAGATGTGGAAAATTGCCAGTTTATAGGTAATTACCTACTATATAAAAAAAACACATCTATGTTTGCTTACATGAGGGTAAGTCATATACGACACATTTATGTTCATTTACTGTAGATGCTTACTTCTAGCAAGCCACCTTCCTTGGACATTTGCCTACTAGCAAGGTGACATGACATGGTGATGAACCAGCACCACCTTGAGTCGATAGATAAATCCAATGCAATTGCGCAGATTTTCTATTGACATGCTCGGTAGCTTGATACATTGATGTAATTATACCGATTAGCTCCCACCTGCTTTCCATTGGGGAACAAACATGTTTATATATTTGCCTTCTATTTGTATGTTTTTTCATGTTTTTTGTCTGTGGGAGGCCTGCCCTTGCTCCACTTCCATCATGTTGGTCTGCCAGAAACATGACGAATCTTGGTAAGACACTCCAAGTAACCATCAAACAACTGGTATCAAAACTCATGTGCCTGTTCAGTATGGGAAGTGAAGTATTGTCGAACATGGACTTCCATATTTACCCTCTCGTAATTTCACATAGCTATTGCAAACCATTGATAGTGAGTTTTCCCATTTAAAATTGTGATTTTCCATAGTTATGTTAGTTTACCAGAGGGTTTTTTTGGCTTTACATGGGCTCACTATTGGTCCGTTCTCGACATCGCGGTCTCCAAAAGAAAGACCCAATGCCATTGAGGGACGGCCCGAGATCAAAGCATTCCAGGCACTGGTTCCAAGTGGATCCTGCAAGGTAACAAGGGGGCACCAATCGTTTTAACTAACCAATTTTCCCCCTAATGTTATTTTATTTTTGTTAAATAACATATATATATATTTATTCAAATGAATGTTTAAAAAAAACGTTCGATTATTATATGATACACATATGTTTTTATATAGAGATAAATCCTCTGATACTTATTGGTTCAGCCCAGTAAGTGCCAGTCAGAAACCCAGTTATAGGCAGGGTGAGTATAGAACTTAGAAACCCTCGGTGGAATATGGTGGATTTATTCATGAATTGAGGAAACCTGGTTTTAGTAAAACACAGAATTGGACATATTAGAAGCGAGGAGACAGAAACTTCCGTTTAGACATATTGAAGAAGCCTTGGAAACCGTTAAACTGTGGTTCAGTGTTGCAATATTTTGGAAGCTGTTGGAACTATCTATGAATTGGGCACCAAACGTTGGGGATGGGATGATCGGAGGGCGGGATTACCTATGTAAAGTAAGTATTTGGAGGCTTGTAACAAGTTGGTAAGTGGGGCTATAGCCTATAGTTATGCTTCAACTATATGGGATCGCCCAACTAGCGGCATGATGAACAAAGCTTGTAAGCGAGTAAGTAACATGATCAATGTATGACCCTCCAAGTAGACTAAGTAGATTGTACTTAAACATCTAAACTAATCTTAAAGGTTTATGCATGAAAGGCCCCTTTTTGAGGGAATACTACCATACATTACATCATCCAATGCCTGGAATGATTGGAATGATCAAAAATGAGCCACTTCCAGGACCAAGATATTGTAAAATCAACGCGTAAAATAGCAACATTATATTTTTGAAGGTTTTCTCAAAATGGGGGATCCCCAAGTCACTATGGGTTTCAATACTCAGTCATGGTCCAATGACTTGAATGATTGGGGTGCCCCCCCGTCACACGATGTGGGAAGGAAATGATGGCAAGGAATTGGACCCACCAGCCAAATAAATAATTGGCCTAGTAAATCAAACTAGTTCTATGGAAAATTGATGAACATGGCCCGTTTATAGATGATTTCTCTATCAAAAATGCTATATAAAAGTATATAATTAGTATACTGGATGGTAATCCTACGGTCCAACGCCGTCGTTTGCCCGGACTCGCAGTGATCATCATCATCATGATGTAATGATGAGGAACCATCGGGATACACCCCCCAAACCCCCCCCCGCCCTACATGGTAATGACATGTATCTTTCCAAAGGTCATGGGGAAGATGGTAAGCTTATAACCATACAGTTGATTTGGTCCAGTAGCTAATAGTTTTTCCATTGTGTGTCCTTCTGGTCCACTGTCCTCACCCACTGCACCTCTCTGCACAAAGCCACAGCACAGCAAGTGAGTCGGTTTCGCTCGGCTGGCGTGAGCCAGTCTAAGAGGAGTTGCCACGCCCTCATACCCTGTTGAACCGCTATATATATATATATATGATTGTATTGCGGGACGGCTAAGCATGATGATCAATATTTCAACTTAGATGATCATGTGAGCATATCAACATGTTCCGATTGTTATAGTTATATGTTTCAACGTAGATGGTCATGTGATGCGGATCAACATGTTTCGATTCTTATAGAAACATATGTGTGGAAAAGGATGATTCATTAGGTGGTTGTGAAAGCAGAACACATATCCCTCATGTTGTGATTTAAATCTAATCCGGTTACAGCTTCCATGCTTTCATACTGTATTGGAATTGTTTTGGTATGATGTAGATGGAAAATGTATGATCATGTTATGCTGAGCCACATGTCATGATATGGATGTTAAGATACATGAACGTCTTGTAGATTCTTGGGCAAACGATGGTGTCAGCGCATAATCCTAGCCACATTCTTTCCCACATCTTCAACACCTTGTAAGCCAAATGAGCTCACCTTCGTCTGAAACAAATCTTGAAACGATTAAACTTCCCTGTGGTGAGGAGCACCTTGGAGAATAAGCGGGACGAATTCAATTGAGCAGCCCATTTCTGAGCATGTCTCAGCTTTCTCATCGAAATCGGCAGCGCACTGTGTATAGCAATTCATACCCAGCTTCTCGGTACAGAATCTGAATACCAAGGTAAATCCCAAAAATAATCTAATATAAGATTTTGTGGGCAACGTGTTGCTGCTCATTGGGATCATCATCCCAAATATGATTGTTTAACAGTAAAAAGCATGATTGAAACCAGCAGCCAAATCATCATCGCTACAAACATTAGGTCATCAGGTCACTGCTCACATCTCCTTCAAATTCTTAGCAGTTTTTCATATTTGTTCAATGGTTTAATTACCCATTCAAATCATGAACACCACCATTAAATCCTTACGAAATCATGACTTTATAAATCTGGGTAAATTATAACATTTCAATGACCTGAAATAAGCCTCTTTGGGGGATGATTTCCCTTACTATTGAAACAACCACCCAGCAGTGCCCAGCAGGTACTCCCCATCTGGGATCGCCTTGTGTAAGGTGCTCCCCGAGCGGCGTGGACCAATCAGCAGCCATCGATAGGGCGGTCGTAGCGGCCCCAGCAGCTCCAAGAGGTCCTGCTGAGCCATGGATTTCACCGTCTTCGAAGGGAAAATCCTGGAAAATCTGCAGGAAATCCAGGGAGACCATGGATTTTCCATGGGTTTTCACACCGAATACGTGTAAGATCTTGAAGTATTTATGGGTCGTGCAACCTTAAATCTTCAATAATGAAATCCAGTCCCCGTACCACAACAGGAGCAGTTAAAGGCAACGGCACATTGTTCTCCGTGGCATAGAAGAAGCCGGATGGACTTGCACCAACAGCTCGTTCAGCAGAGCGCTTTAGTGACAGAAAATGTGCAGTCCAAGTAGCAGTGTTATATATATAAATAATATATATATATATAATATATATACATATATATAATATATATAAAATATATAATAATAATATAAAAATAATATAATATTATATTATATAATATAATAGAATATACAATATAATAAAACAAAATATAATATAATATAAAATAATATAATAGAATATAATATAATACAATATAATATAATATAATATAATAAACTATAATATAATATATAATAGAATATAATATAATATGTGTGTGTGTGATCTTTTGGGATCTCTCTCTTCCACCCTCCTTGATCTTGCTGAGATTCTTTGTTTTCCTACCAGTAAGACATTCTAAAATGGCAGGAGAGAATCCCCAACACCATTATCAGAAGAAACATCTCCGCTCTGGCTCTGGGGATATTTTCAGCCCATGCCCCATGTCTTGGGTGCCATCCCATCTGCCATGCCTTCCTATGTTGGCAGGTGATGGCCTTGAAGTCCCCATTCTTCCATACTCTCTCCATCCTGTTGTCTGTTCCAGAATTATCATGATTTATCGTCATGCTTCAGATATGAGAAGGAACATAATACTGTAGATCTACGATTTACGATCAAACATTGCTATATAATTAAAGTAAACATCACCAAAACACTGACATTACCTGAGGGTGCTTTATTCATTCATAGATCATAATCTTGCACTATATAATCACATGATATCACATGTAAACATCAAACGCCTTACTTACAGCCTCATCCTGAAATGGATGCTGCCACTATTCATCTCAGTCCTGGCCAAAGACGGGTGGCACACTGTAGTGCTTCAGCAATGCTCTGGTGGAAGGGTACTCCCCAAAGCAATGGTCGAACAAATAGAGCGGGGAATCGTCTTCCTGGCGCCGAAACAAAGGACTGGACGAGTCGGACTCAAAAAACACAGAATTAAAAAACAAATGCCAATGAAAATAGGCAATATGTGGCCCTCGTAATTTTAATATATCTTAATGTGTTGTTGGCATTGTCCATCATGATTGGCCCTTTGCGATGTCATTACGGGAATGATTAGCGTTTAATGCCACAAATGCTAGGCGCCTGCTTCTTCAAATAATCGATGAAATCATTCATCCGAAGCCGGATGCCAAAGCGATGATCGCAAATGATCTTCTGGTGTCCAAAATCCTCAGTGCGGCTTGAGGCTGAAATCCGTGCAGAACAAATGCCAACCCCTCTAAACTGATCAGAGATTGCAAGATTTTTGCAATGTCTAATTTTAGACGGAGTAAATCTACCGTACAGTAATTTAACCTTGCGATGGGAAATTTGTAATGTGTGGATGATATTGGATGATCATCTAAATAGGTTTTCCAGCCCACCATGTTTAATGATCAAACAGTAGACCTGTTCCCCCGGATGCCACTGACACACGAAGAGCACATCTCCAAAATAAATAATCGACTACAAGGACTCGGACATAGCCTGGATTTTACAGTAGTGGTCAAAGCATCAGCCGAGCACAAAATCATCAAACCACACACACCGTAGAATTTTTAATGATGTTTTCACCATGCATAACCCGTAGTAATAAAAAGAAAAACACGTTTGAAGCCTTTCCAGGTCTTCCAGGGCCCATGGTCGGAATCGATGGATATGGGGGTTTCCAAACATGGGGGTACCCCAAGTTGGGTTTCAATACTACAAAGGTCGAATGAGTTGTGGATTTAGCGTACCCTCATGACTTTGGAAACCTCCATATCTACCTCCACCAGGGAAAAGCGTCCTCTGCAAAGGCCGGCAACGTCCACAGCTTCATGGCTGGCCAGTCCGCCATCGCCCCGCAGAGCACCGCCGGCGTCGAAGGAGAGGCGTTGCCGGTGCGGGAGATGTTGCCGCGCACAGACTGGAAGATCTTGGAGAGATCCTTGGCAAAATATTGTGTATTGTTTGAAGCATCAAACCATGGAAAGACCTGGGCAGCAACAAGAAACTGCGTGTATTGTTTTAAGCATGGGAAATGGTGGTCTTACCAGCACATGTGGGATATAAGTCATAAAACATCATAAAACTACCATAAAAAAAGGACAAAAACTGTGGTTTTGCCAGGGCAAAAAAAAGATTTTGCAGTGAAACATGGAAGTGACCCTGTCCGAAAATGATGGACACCCATACACAAACACTAAGGGGGAACACCAGTGGGGAACACACAAGGTACTTTCACTTAATTAACGTACAAAGCATGGTGGATGCCTCAGTGGATTGCTTTTGAAAACATGGCTTTTGCGACCAACTGTAGGGTTTCTGCTTTTCCCATAGTGCAAAGCACCAGGATTTAAAACTGTTTGGCTTGGATAATTCCTAAGTAAAAAAGGGATCAAAAGGGAGGATCATGGCTGCCTTGTAGGCAGCAATGTACAATCCACTACGTCAAACACCAGGGATAGAAGTGTGATCCAGTACTACCTGATTACATCTGACAGGGCTCCAACGCCGCAAATTGCTGGTAGCTCCACTGCTCCAAAGTCCAGTGAGGCCTTCGAATTCTCTTGGCCCCATTGATCACCTCTCTTCACGGGTGATTCGCCCATGCCTAAATAACTGGTTGATTGTTGACCTCCCCTCTCAAAAATATGAGTTCGTCAGTTGGGATGATGAAATTCCCATAAATTCCCAATATATGTTTAAAAAAAAACTGTTCCAAACCACCAACCAGTCTTCTATCATGTAGATAATCAAGTGGCTTTGGGATACAGTTTGCAGGTAGCTGCTGCTTTTTGGAATTGTTAGTGCGAATTCCAAATAGCTGCTTCGATGCATTTTGCATAGAATGGCCGATGAGTCGATGAGTTACACCGCATCCCAAATATTCCCGGCCACTAATGGCAACGTACCGGACGCATTCCTCACTAGGAAACTCATCCTGAACTCTCCTTGAATGCAAGACATGAACGCATCGGAAAAACGCTGATGGTTTATTGACATTCACTTGCTCTATTGGCATCCTCTTGATATTTCCCGCACTTGGATGTGGAGCCGAGTGATTTTTTTCCATCCTGCCTCCTATGCTCATCCCTGCACCCTTCCATCTACGAAAATAACGACTAGCAAAGGAAAATACGCTCAATTGATCACATTTGTAGATGGTTTATGTACCATTGGATATCGGGGTGTTGTCTTGCGGTTCTGATTTGGACATGATATAGGGATGATTCATGATGATTCCTTTGCCCCTACAACCGATCTTCCCATTCATTTGAAACAATTATATATATATATATACATAATACAATTCCAAAAACAAGGCAAATAAACACAACAAACTATTTCTCTCCACCTTGCTCATACTTCAAATAAAACATACTTTGGAGGAATCTTGAACTTATGTTACTTAGCAAGAACTTATAAATAAGTTATATCTAGATGCTATGTTAAGTCCATCGTAAGTTCATCGTAAGTTCATCATAAGTTTTAGTATGTTTTTTTAAAATGTTTTTGTTATTTCAGTTTTTTTTATGATTCCGCAGTTTTTTTGAAGGATGTGTGAATATGATTGTATCTTTGGCTATAGTTGACCCACGTAATCAGGGCCAATTTGCCATCTTCTCTTTTCCACTTAGGAAAGCGATGGTCTGATGCACTATGCCAATGGAGCGGTTGCACCAGCAAAAAAAACACTGCGCAGAAGCAACGCAGCCATGCACTTCAACCGAAGTAGTTTGAGAGATGCGCAGGTAGGTGCCGCGCGCAAATTCAACACATCCGACCTCGAGGCCTGTTGCAAACAATGCCGACTTGGGCATGCCAACTCTGTGGGCTGTCTCTGGGTCTTCACGTAGAACACCGAGCACTTCGCCCGTCCATCTTTCCTTTGGTTCAGGAATGGGTAGTTCCATGTCAGTAAGTGCAGCAGAACGCTCTTGGCGTAACCTTCCAATTTCGATATTTTGGGGCCAACATATCGTTTGAAGAGACGATGTTTTCGTTCACCCACGTAGCAATCAATGTGTCGTTGCCACCTTTGCATTTGCGCGGGGAGATGCATAGCATAATGAGCTTTGGGTCTCGTGTGCGAAGCGCCGTACGCTTCTTGGAAGCATTTCATGTGGTGTTGTTGCAAAGGCATCAATTGAGTACCATGGGCCACGTCAATTTCGCAGCGTTGTAAGCAACAAACCACATCGTACAAAGCGCCGAGAGATGCGCAGCAGCCGGTCAGGACTTGCCTGTCCTCCCAAAATTGCCGCTGCCAAATCCTCCGTCAGAAAATTGATTATCTGCGTGAAGTCTTGCATTGGCCTTCGCACTCCTCCTTCTTCTTCCCCATGGGAAGTCTTCTCCGCGACACGTAGTCGCAACTTTTCCCTCGCTTCCTCCGACCACAACTCCGGATCAAGTGCATCCAAGAAAATCCCAGCCTGAGCCGTACTCAGGTCCTTCACCTTGTCCAGGCAATGCAAAAGTCCTTTCAGTTGTTTAGTCTGGATGTCCTCGTAGGACGGAAGCGAACGAACCCCGCGCAGGAAGCGTTGCGCCGCTTCCAGCTGCTTCTCAACCGCAGCCATTGCTTCTCGAGCCAAAACTTGGCACACCCTACATTTTCAACTTGATTTTCACAACACAATCAAAACAACATGTTTTTTGCTCCACTTCGTAACTTCTGTAACTTCTTTCTATCTTCTTTATAATTTCGAAGAATTCTACTTATAACTTCCTCAACTATGATATAACTAACAAATTTTTACTTGAACTTACGATGAACTTACGACTTACGAGCCTTATAACCTAAGTTAAAGCCCTTATAACTTATGTTATTAGCAATGCTATACCCCCTCTAAGTTCAAGGCTCCTCCAAAGTAAACATTTGCTAAACTCAAAAGTTTAGCTATTTTCGGGATATCCACATCCAATTCCCATGATTTCCCCATCATAAAAACACATTCACATACATCAACTATATATTTAAGTCTACCATAACCCCATACGTCTCAACCAACTTCGCCAAAAATCTCGGCCCCGTCCCGGCCGTCCCGGTCCCCGCCCGCAACAGCCGTTCTTCCCAGGTCTGGGCCCGCTGCGGGCAGCGCTTCAGGCGCCGCCGATGCCGCGGCAGCTGCGCTTCAGCCTCCGCCAGCTCCGCTGCGACGGAGGTTCTCAGCAGCTCCGCTGGAAGCTGCTGATAGGCCGCGATGGCCTGAGGTGCCCTTCGAAAAATGTGGGAAAACCAGTAGAAAGCCGTTTCAATACATAGGTTATTTGATGGTTATAATCACTATTTTATGTTTTTGTATGGTTATAATTATAATCACAATAAAGCCTGAGTGGACCTACTTAGAGGTGGCTAGCGGTTAATGGCAAATAAGGGTGGTCAAAACAGCAAATGCGAATGAGGGGCGCCACTTTGTAGCTCATGGATGTGTTTCGTTGGATCAACAAGACACAAACGCCGCAGTAATCCGGATCTGAACCAATACCAGCAAATACAAAAAGGTGAATGTAAGAAAGTTGGCAAGAAGTGCGTGCAAAAAGAACAGAACAATTGAATACAATTGACACAAAAGAATAGAAACATGACAATGGAGAAACAATTAACATGGTGCAGTGCAAACTATGCCAAAAACAGGGGTCTTGTGCATCGCCTTCACATTTATTGGGATGATTGGCAAGTGCCAAACGCAAAGAACCGCGATAGATGCTTCAGCAACAACCTTTTCGGGATGCTTAAAGGTCAAACAGTTCAAGTGTCACAAACCTAGCCCCAAACCTCTTCATTTTTTGCACGCGACAGATCAAATCTCTCCAAAGGTTCATATCAAAACTGGCCATCCCTGCAGCAGCGTTGAACCCAGGCTCCCCAGGAATATCCAAGGTGGTTCTCAAGGCACGCGCCAGCGTCAATGTGGCATCCTCCTTGGGACCAGGGTCTGCATGTGTTCTTCCGTTGGAATAACTGGTGGGTTAAAATCACCTGGAAAATTGCTATGCTTTCCATAGTATCCAGGTGATACCCTATTAGATTATCCATAATATCCTGTTATTTATCCTGTTGACTGCACAATATCCAGAAAATTATGATATTCCGAATCGGAGATACCACGGGATACCCTATATCCAAAAACCGAACGAGGTATTGGTCACTGATCACATGATACTTGATTGTTGTTTTCCAGCCACACAAAAACAATGGCATAGCAGGACCCCTCTATAAAACCGTATAAACCCATCATTGGAATTGGACTGCGTATGTTGCCAGAAAACCAAAAAACAACAATTGTCAAGTGGCGCAACACATCTGTGATACTTTGGTGAAGGTCATATTCATATATATTTCGCAAACTCCCAAATACATAGAAAAGGTAAATCCTACCAGACTAGTCGTAGAGATATCTGTTTCCAAACAAATTATTCCCCCAATCATTGTCCCAATACAGAATATCCCCCTAAATCATGATCAATCCATATTAAATCCCCATAAATCCCTATTAAATTGTTGTAGAAATCTATTGGTTTCCCAACTTGTTGTGTTATTTCGCAGCTCAAAGCAAGGCGCCAGCGTCAAAGTTTCACCAGGAGATAAGCGCACTGCCTGCCTGGGGCACTAGAAGAAATCCAGATCAGTATTTCCGGAAACCATAGGAAACCATAGGAACATGATGATTTAACCACCAAAAATTGTGAGATTTTTTTGGTTGATTTATGATGGCCAAGTCGGTTTATAATGTGCTTAACGTTTGGGTTTAGGGAATATAACTATAGCTAACAGGGTTTTGAAAACATAATTTAGAATGTAAAGATGAGAAACTTGAAATCAACCATAAGTTTAGGGAATATAACTATAGCTAACGGGGTTTTGAAAACATAATTTAGAATGTAAAGATGAGAAACTTGAAATCAACCATAACTTTTTGGTGCCCTGGGCCTCCACCTATATATTCTATAATATCTCTCTTCCCATCATCTCAATAATATAATATGTATATGTATATATATTAATACATCATATAGTTATAAATATATATATAATGTTTTTTTCTTGCAGTTGCATTCTTTTTATATTCGTATATGTTACTGTTACTATGATGGGTCTTGTTTTGTGACCTATCTTGCGGTAGCCACGTTGTTTCAACGTTGAGACCATCAACACAGCGCTTGGTGATGCAACCGGGGGGGATCTTCGCCACCGATTCTTGGGGCTTCAGCTTGGGGACCGGTTGAGTCCCCGATTCTTGATCTTAGCTCCTGGTAAATATAGAAGTATAACTATACCTTAACTATACATAAGTACTGTTATATTATATGTATTAACTATACTTTAGCTACATGTCTATGGAAATGGCATTTTTTCAAGCAATAAACATGACCCATTTACAGTATAGAGAGAGAGAGAAACAAATGGCATCATTTGCCTGTCAAACATTGTGATTTTCGATAGCTATATCACCCGTTGATAGATAATTTGCCTATCACAAACAGTGATGTTCAACAGCTAGGTCCGATTACCACGATGTTATACTGGTATACTTGGCCTACTTATCCCAATATATCACTGGTTGATGTTTTCAAACCCTCTGAAAAATTAGTCAGTTGGAATGATTATTCCCAACATATGGAAAAATAACAAAATGTTCCAAACCACCAACCAGATCATATTATTTATATATATATATATCCCATGGTTGATACATAATCCCCATGTTTTTGTTGCTTCAATCCCAAGAATCTCCCACAAAAACTTCCCAATCGCGTTTCGCGGTACCTCGCTGCCGTCACCGCGCGATGGCCGGCGGCCACGGAGTCCGACATGAGTTCGCCTCATCGGGGAAAGTTGGTGGAATCTAAGGCAGAAAAGGTGGAACGTTCCATGATCACTTTGCATGCTTCGTTGTACTGAGTTTCTTGTTTTCGATGCTTTTTTGAAGTGCGATCATGGTGGTAAATCTAGAGCATAACAAACCCCAAGTGTATCACCGCTTGGGTATTAGCTTTAGTCTCAAGCATTTGTTGTAAAATAAGGGATGGTTAGATTACAATTTCGTATACCGTATACAGTATATACCCTATACAGTACACCCATTCATGCATATGTATTTCAAAAAGACAGGACGACATGTTCATATTGGAATCTGGGTTCTCAAGAGTCCCCACGTTCCAACATCTGTTCCCCAAACCACGAACAAGAAAGAACCACATGCTGGTTAAATGTGCAAGACTGGCTTCCTGCAACACCGGCATTTGCAGATCTACATCATCCAGCACACATCGTAAGAACAGGCATGATACGTGCCATCAATGCCGTGTAATTATAAAACAATCCGCATTCTCAGTGCGTCACGGGTGCATCAATAATGCATCAGAATTCCCATTCCCTATCAAAGCCGTGTATAGCCGTGTATAGCCGTGTATAATCCTACTGCATCAATGCTGTGTAAAAAAACACGCATTTTGAATGCATCAATAATGCATCAGAATTTCAAAAGCCTCATTCCAACTCCTTGCAAAACAGTATCGCCCCAATACCACCCCACTCAATTCATTCAACCACAATAACAGAACCCCAGTCAATAAGTAGGCTCAACCCTGCATTGACCAATAACCATCTATTAACTGTGCAAAATGGTGATAATTTAATTTTCCTAGGTTGACATTAAGCAATCACAACCGCACCATCATCCCACGTCATCCGATTTATTTACACGCCGCAGTTTTAAAATGACATCACATCATAGAGTTATATACCCATGATAGCCTCATGTTTGATCCTTCATTGCCATTACATCCATCATTTTCCATAGAACTCTATCTGCACAAAATGAACATGACAGTTACAATTTATAAGCCAATATAAACTTACTATGTGTTTCTTGCTTACCCTGCTGTAATCAAAAATGACGTGATGGAAAATCCATAATTTAACTTTAACCGTTATTTTCCAACCACGTTTGATAAACACATAGTAATCCTATAGCCTATATGTAAAGATTGCGATTAAAGAACTATGTCCAACCAAAAGCCAATAATTAAAAGCCTCCAAGACGATGTAGTCCCAAAGTCCAATTGAATGGGGGATAGTCCTAGTCCTGTCCCGTTTTTCTTGCGTTACTTTTCTTCATTGTAATTCATCCAACTATAGATCATGTCCCAGCTATAAACATCCATTTACTTTGCAGATTTCCCTATATGTCCCCGTATGTTGCTATGATTTCCGCTAAAGACTTTGAACCAACATCAACCAAGAAAAAAACATCATGAAACAAACCTATCAAAAATCACCACAGCCACAGCCCAGCCACACTGCGCCAGCGCCTCAAACGCCTCTGGCGTCGCTTCTGCCGCTGCGGCCGCGGCGAAAGCCTCAGCGGCCTCGACGAAGCGGCCCTGCTCCGCCAGCTGGGTGCCATGGCGCAGCATGGCCGGGGCAAAGGGTTGGGAACAGACCGGGAAAGCCGTGGGTTTGAGGTGCAGAAAAGGTAAAAATCCTAGGGAACTCACAAAGGAATTCCATGGGTTTGAGGTACTACCTACACTATTTACCTACTAGTCCCATAATAATGTGGAAATCCTAAAGATATCTAAAGATTGCGTCCGATGATGCCGCTATTTTACCTGCCAGTTGCTCCAGTCATCCCTTTTAATGGTGATGATGAATTGCTGACCAATCTTTGTCTGCTTCAAACAGCATGGATTTACCATCTGGAAATAACAAGTTCCAAAACGTCGTAATTCAACCCAATCCGGGATGGTAGGATATGGTAGACATCTGCAGTTCGACCACAGGTTTGTGGTGGAAAACCATGAAATATAATGAAAAAGAAGATCGAGAACTTTGATGAATGAAGGGGATGTCACGGATATGATGATATGATGTCCGGCAAGGCCGCAAAGCACCAAGGCTCGGAAGAGCCTTGAACATGGTTTCAAGCTCTTGAGTCATCTGGGGTTGCTTTGGCCCACTGACTTCGCCGTCAAAACATTGGAAATCCCCACGTTCAATAAGACAATAATCTGAAAAACATGTCTACAAAGGGGGCGGCTATGGGTACTTCCATTGCTACAATTCAGTTGCAATCTTTGTTGTACATCCTGCGGTACCCGGAGGAAAACAGCTGCAAGAGGGCACCTATTTTGCACCTAAATCCTCTGGTTTATCACCATGTTCACACATAAGATGGCAGTATATTGAGTTACCCACTTTGAGACAAAGCCTCCTGTAACAATCCGCATTCTTGGTTGCATATCCCGTTTTATATTTGCATTACATCTCCCCATACTGTTGTTTGTTTATTTCCCATTTCAACTATTCAGTGGTTAAACATCCAGAAATTCCAATGATCGAATAAATTATTTTGCTTTAATTGTTCATGGTGTTCCACCGAATAGACCATGAAATCAATATCATCAAATATCATCGGCACACCTTTAAGTTTGGCTAACCATTCAAATCCATCAGCTATCAGGAAATGATAGGGGTAACCATTCAAATCCTATGAGGAATTCATATTAAATCACCATGTCCCAAACCAGCAATCCCAACTGATGCTACCCTCTGGTAAACTAACGTAGCTATGGAAAATCCACATTTGTCATAGGTCAATCAACTATTTATATGGTCATTTTGAATAGCAAACTGTTAAATTACCAGAGGGTAACATGTGTTATAGGATATGAATGAGATATATGAATAGCACCACATGGGATTTATAAACCAACTATTGGATGAAGCATACGTACCATGCAATGGGATGAAATGTAACAGCTATTATTTATACCATAAACCAACGAAAGGATGAAATGGGATGATGTACCCTGTGGTTATTTAACGTAGCCATGGGAAATCACCATTTTCAATCGGTAAATCAACATAAAGAGGGTAAACCCATATCATTCCATTATTCACCATTGTTAACCCAATGTTAAACCATTAAATCACCATTAAATTACTAGGGGCTACCGCCCACGCTGCAACCGGACGACGGCATCCCCATCGACCGGCGCCAAGGCACGGCGCTGCGCGGACGTCATCCAGACTGGCAGCGGCTGCGACCATCAGCGGCGTGCGTCCTGCGTTAAAAAACGGGAAACTTATTGGGAACATGTCGAAGAAATAACAGAAAAATAGATGGGAAAGTGAAAAATGCCAACTATCTATGGATCACTGAGTTTTCTTGGGACACTTTTAGCTGAAAACCAGGGTTTTTCCAACAAAAAGTTGGGGGCTCCGCTATTTTTCCTTTAAACTTTAAACCAATCCATTCACAAATGGCACTCATTTGGTTCAATCGATATTTCCAATGACTATCCAATCTGAATCAATTGCGCCATTATACTGGCTGGTTGATAAGAATTCCCATAATGGATTATGATAATCCCCAACAACCAACAAACCAAATTGTATAAGCCCTGTGTTGGCCAATCAACAACGATATGTTCAATTGCAAAATTCATACGCAATGAACAAAACATGAACATTTCCACTGGGACCGTAAGTTATCAATAGGTATAAAGTTATATACATAGTTTTATTGTACAAAATGGCAAAGTGAGTATAAAACCTAGGTTTGCAATGGTAAACCTAGATATGAAACTTGTTGAGAATTATTTCACAAGGAAAGCATACCAAACGATTGAATGTAGACAAGGTCCTAGGTCCTTTCAATCAGCACCAAAAAAATATGCTGGTGATCTGGGATTGTCATCTTAGACTCTGCTCACCAGATGGGGCCAGAACTCTGTCTGCCATCACACTAAAATGATATCTTCAAACTATCTCGGCATGGTACCTTAAAGAGCCCCCCCCAAAAAAATCCACCCTCTGGTAAACAAACAGATGGCTATTGAAAATGGCCATAGAAATAGTTGATTTACCCATTAACAGTGGTGATTTTCCATAACTATTTTTGTAAATTATAAAAATTCAACTGAAATAAGGCTATCTTGGGGATGTTTCCCCTTACTAACCATGATTATAGTGAGGTCGCAGCGACGTCGTTATAATTTACCCAGATAGCTATGTTAGTTCCCAGCGCCATCTCCAGGCAACTGGTAACGAACCCCTTTTGTTTGTTTCTTTTAAGGGTTTGGGGTGGGGGATGTTAACGTCCTTGTCAACTTGCTCACGTCATGTATGCTTCGTGAACTTCGTGGTTTGGGTGGGGGGGTGTTAACGTCCCTGTCAATTTGTTCACGTCATGTATGCTTCGTGAACTTCGGGGTTGGCTGGGTTATATTTATATATATATATAATGTATACATATAAAAGTACATTATCATTTAGATACATATATATGTATATAAACATATGTATAGACAAACATTTATTTTCATAATTATATACGTATACATGTACATATCTTCTTCTACATAGGTATACACATAATAAATATATATATATATATATAAATATTAACTTACGTAAATATACATATATATATATACATATATGTTTTTATTTATATATATATACATATATATATATATATATTGATCAAATGTGTATATATATATATACATGTATTAACATTCAAATCATGTGTATATATATGTATATATATATATATTTATGTTTAAATATGTGAAATTAACTTGTCGGGGAATGTTAGGGTCTTTACCTTTCTTTTAAACAACTAATATTTTCAATGTCTTCAAAAAGTTGCGCTTGCAACGCTAGCTGATGCAAAAAGGTGCAATTTTAGCACCAGTTTGCAGACGGCACGACCTGTTAGTTTACCAGAGGGTACATCATCCTCTTTCCATGCCATGCCCAGTGGCCCAAGCCAGCCTTTCTTGTCTTTGAGACCTGGATGCGCCTGGCCAGTGGCGCCACGGGCCAAATGGTGGGGCAGCAAGGGATTTTCAAAGAGTACGTTCCCATGATATCCCAATGATTCTCCCAATAATAAGGCTCCTATAAACCCTACTCATATCCCTATAAATCCATATTTATAAATTTGTAAATATATATATATATATATATCCCTATATCCTTGTAAATTACTATGAACCACTAAAGTATCCCTATAAATCCCTATAATATCCCTATAAATCACTATACATTACTTTAAATTACTACAAATCTCTATTAATCACTAAAAATCCCTATTATATATCCTTATAATATCACTGGACTAAAATTAAATCATTATAAATTCCTGACAGTCCCGAAAAGTCGGTAAGATCTGTTTCAGTGCTCCATGACTTTAAGGGATGTAACAGAAATCCGGCACCTTCAAGGCCAGCAGCGTCTTGGCAGCCTGGCGAGTTTGATACTATCTGGTTGAATTATTTAGGTAAATAGTGGTTCATGAATGGTTCATGGTGATTGATAATGGTTAATAATAATGATAAATAATGACTAGTAGATTAGACGATTACATCTATGTTGTGTGTTGTCTATATTACTATGTTGGTATGACACCAGGTCTAAAAATAAATGTAATTATATATACATATATATATATGTTGTATTTAAGCCTATCTTATATACAGGTCACATTATAAATATATATATATGTGTGCCTTTAGAGAGTAGAATATATATTATAAAATATAATCCCACACATACAAATATATATATAATACCAACTTACAGAATGTTGCATATTATATACTGCATGCATTAATCATATTCATATTCACATTTACGCTATTCATCATATGCGCGGTAAGTGGGACAGCAAAGGCCGACAATTTTAGTGGGCCAACCGCTCGGATTCACCGATTCACCTACGTGTCAGATCCTTCAAAGGCGTGGAGAGGTGTTGATGATGATTCTTGGAAGATGCTGACATTTCACCTGGGCGAAATTATGGGAAAAACTACTGCACAACAGGTGCCCGGCCAAAATCTCTGAATCTATAGTTGTTTCTAGAAACAGCCTCAAAACCCCTGATTCATCCCTTTTTGGGGTAGTGCAGGCAGCAAAATTTCATGTTTCGCTGTCATGATCCACGGAACCCCGCAAGCACCGCCTCGCTGCGACCTTAGGGAAGTCCGGAGAGTACCAAGGCGAAGAGGCGTGTCACTCAGCCAGAGTTAAGCAATCAAATGTGTTTCTGTCTTAAAGTGACATTACCAAATTGAAAAGGTACAGCATATCTAATATCTACATCCGCAAATGTGTAGTATAATGTAATATATAAGAATGGTGTTCACAATGCATTTATAGAACACATATGGAGACATTGTCACACTTTTCGCGCGTTGTGTCCAGCCTAATGGAGACCATCTCAGCGCCGGGCCAATTCTTGCAGCGAGGTGTAAAGGCGTGTTGCCCAGGAAATCTTGTCCATTGATCTGCCACAAGTTAGAACGCTGGTCGAAGGGGCCGGGGGTAGAACGCTAGAAATATATCAACATACAATTTACATGTGGAACATTCCTGCTTACATAAGTGGCATGCATATATATAATACATGTGAAAATGAATATCTATAAATATAATATATTAAGCAATATTAAATTGATATGCATTATTGACATTCCATTTGTTTTAAAACATATAGGTGTTCTGATTCTGAGCATGAGTACTATGATTGTTATATACTGTTATGAGATATTACGAATTAAATATTGAGTACGCATGTGGGGCTTAATTAATTACTTGCAAATATAAATGTAAACATATTATCGAAGGAAGTTTAGAAGTCTCCCGACAATATGGACAGATGAAAAGCAGAGATGGGGAAGAGGCAGAGAGAAGAGAAGAGTAGAAGAGAGAAGATGATAGAAGAGAAAGAGTCAGAAGAAAGAAGATCCAGGTGCGTGAAAAGGTAGGAAAGTCGCTAAACTCTATGTTTTTCCAATGATTTGTGGCTCCGGAGGGTCGAAAAGTAGGCTCGCTAAAGCAGCGGGTGCGGAGCCAGCTGGCCAGATGAAAGATGAAAAATTGCACGCCATTGTGGCGCGTAGCACATTTGCAAGTGAAAAAGCTAAAAACACCTCACGTTCGGAGCACTTTTTGGAGCTGAGATGTCGAAAAAGTGCACACCGTTGTGGCGCGAAGCACATTTTGAAGTCAAAATGCACAAAGCACACCATGTTCGGAACACTTTTTGAAATTGAGATGTCGAAAAAGTGCACGCCGTTGTGGCGCGAAGCACATTTCGAAGTCAAAATGCACAAAGCAATCCCCCATGTATAGCCCGCTAGATGCTTTGCGGCCGACTTTATAGAGAATAGCCTGGTATAAACTGGAATGGCCACATGTCTGGAGTCTATAAAGTGGAAAGCCAACATGTTTTGTCTACAAAGTCAAAATCCAACGTTTGTATAAAGTCGCCTGGCCGCGTAAAAACATAAAACTCGATGCAGGTTTTTGAGGGTACTTGTGAACATGTCCCATGACTATAAAGTGAGATGCCGAACATCCAGATAGTAATACTTGTGCAGAACAGTGGCACTATAATGTGGATTTCCGGCTAAACAACGATCGTTGTAGTAGCGATGATTTTCTTAATCGCGACGATGGCAGCATCGACATGATTGTCTATAAAGTTGAGGGGCCACGTTCAAACCTTGGGGGAATATCATCGATCTCATCGATGGGGAACACAAAAGACTTCGAATGACTTCGAAACCGAACGAAACCGACAGCCAGACAAATATCTATATCGAACTCGTTAACAGAATCTATGGTAAAACCAAATCTATGTTGGACTGGCCACTTTATACCCTCCCCCAACAGAGAATGTCTCTAACACACTTTCCTTTGAAAGGGGTCCTTGGGGTGAAAGGGGTCCTGGTCGCGCTGCGCGCGCGCGCGCGCCAAAATGGCTCCAATTTTGACACCTTTTTGGCGCGCGCGCGCGCGCGCGGCGCGCCCAGGACCCCATTCACCCTGAGGAATTTTTCAAGGGAAATCTTCTTCTCTATAAAGTGGCCAGTCCAGGTAAAACCCCTGAAAAAACAGAATCTATGTTGGACTGGCCACTTTATACCCCCTCCCAAAACAGAGAATGCCTCTATAAAGTGGCCAGTCCAGGTAAAACCCCTGAAAAAACAGAATCTATGTTGGACTGGCCACTTTATACCACATCCCCCAACAGAGAATGCCTCTATAAAGTGGCCAGTCCAGGTAAAACCCCTGAAAAAACAGAATCTATGTTGGACTGGCCACTTTATACCCCCTCCCCCAACAGAGAATGCCTCTATAAAGTGGCCAGTCCAAGTAAAACCCCTGAAAAAACACATTTTTACCTAGAATGGCCACTTTATACCCCCTCCCCCAACAGAGAATGCCTCTATAAAGTGGCCAGTCCAGGTAAAACCCCTGAAAAAACAGAATCTATGTTGGACTGGCCACTTTATACCCCCTCCCCCAACAGAGAATGCCTCTATAAAGTGGCCAGTCCAGGTAAAACCCCTGAAAAAACAGAATCTATGTTGGACTGGCCACTTTATGCCAGTCCAAGTAAAACCCTTGAAAAAACACATTTTTACCTGGAATGGCCACTTTATACCCCCTCCCCCAACAGAGAATGCCTCTATAAAGTGGCCAGTCCAGGTAAAACCCCTGAAAAAACACATTTTTACCTGGAATGGCCACTTTATACCCCAGCCAGTCGGCTCCAGGACTGACCCGGAAACGGAAGGATTGACAACAAGGTAAAGGGGGAAAACTACAACGGAGAGGTACAACGGGAAGGCTACCACAAGAAAATGAGACATGTCACGTTTATATACGTTTATTGTTTTCAATGTGTCATATAGATTGGCGATGATTGGTATATTGAATATGTTGCAGATGTATTTTGGAACATATGTATACCTATGATTCACACATCAATATAAATATATATATATATAAATCATAAACACATGCCAAACCAAAAACTTTTAGCTGAGTATTGTATTCCCAATCTGTTGGCAAATGTCCAGCCGATTCACCATGCGTGACCCAACAAGATTCAAACTATGGATTGTTTAATTTCGAAAAAAAAAAAAACTGGTTCTTGCAAACAATTTTATAGAGGATGGGCATGGACCGGCCAGTTTATACAGAGGGTGGGGCTGCCAGAAATGACGTGATCAAACCACTTTATAGAGCTGAACTTTCTTGCAAACCATTTTATAGAGGATGGGCATGTGGCCGTGGTTTTGGTCCATAGATGTCCATAGATTTTTAGGATGATTTTGGGAGATTGTCGTCATAGATATACGTAGATTCACCCCAGTATTTTTTTTTCAAAAGTAAACAATCCATAGTTTGAATCTTGTTGGGTCACGCATGGTGAATCGGCTGGACATTTGCCAACAGATTGGGAATACAATACTCAGCTAAAAGTTTTTGGTTTGGCATGTGTTTATGATTTATTTGTATTTATATTGATGTGTGAATCATAGGTATACATATGTTCCAAAATACATCTACAACATATTCAATATACCAATCATCGCCAATCTATATATGACACATTGAAAACAATAAACGTATATAAACGTGACATGTCTCATTTTCTTTTGGTAGCCTTCCCGTTGTACCTCTCCGTTGTAGTTTTCCCCCTTTACCTTGTTGTCAGTCCTTCCATTTCCGGGTCAAAGTCCTGGAGCCCACTGGCTGGGGTATAAAGTGGCCATTCCAGGTAAAAATGTGTTTTTTCAGGGGTTTTACCTGGACTGGCCACTTTATAGAGGCATTCTCTGTTGGGGGAGGGGGTATAAAGTGGCCAGTCCAACATAGATTCTGTTTTTTTCAGGGGTTTTACCTGGACTGGCCACTTTATAGAGGCATTCTCTGTTGGGGGAGGTGGTATAAAGTGGCCAGTCCAACATAGATTCTGTTTTTTCCAGGGGTTTTACCTGGACTGGCCACTTTATAGAGGCATTCTCTGTTGGGGGAGGGGGTATAAAGTGGCCAGTCCAACATAGATTCTGTTTTTTCAGGGTTTTACCTGGACTGGCCACTTTATAGAGGCATTCTCTGTTGGGGGAGGGGGTATAAAGTGGCCAGTCCAACATAGATTCTGTTTTTTTTTCAGAGGTTTTACCTGGACTGGCCACTTTATAGAGGCATTCTCTGTTGGGGGAGGGGGTATAAAGTGGCCAGTCCAACATAGATTCTGTTTTTTCAGGGGTTTTACCTGGACTGGCCACTTTATAGAGAAGAAGATTTCCCTTGAAAGGGGTCCTCAGGGTGAATGGGGTTCTGGGCAGCTCTATAAAGTGATTTGGGTGATGTATCTCATGACTCTATAAAATGCTCTGCCGCAATTTTCTTTCTATAAAGTGCCCTGGATGCAGCACAAATTCTTCTTCTTAAAGGGCAAGTTTCACTCTATAAAGTGCTTTGCCATGTATACAGCCCCAACAGAAAGATATTGGCCCGAAATCATTGGGGAGACATGTTTCTATAAAGTGGATGGTGTGACATATTATGGCCATTCTTTGAAGGGAAGGTCTATAAAATGCATTGCCGCATATATTGAGTCGTTTCCTTGTGGGGAACCAGCCGGGTATAAACTGGAAAGCCAACGTTGCTATAAAGTCATCTTCCAGGTCCAAGGGCATGTTTCTCGCGCAAAACACGGCTTTATCCCCCATTGTCGGTATATAAAGTGGCGACCGGAAACCCACTTTATAAGCGCAAAGGATGTCCACTTTATAGTGAGCTATACATGGGGGATACAAAGCACACCATGTTCGGAACACTTTAAGAAGTTAAGATGTCGAAAAAGTGCACGCCGTTGTGGCGCGAAACGCATGTCGAAGTCAAAATGTGCAAAACACACCATGCTCGGACCACTTTTCGAAGTTGAGATGTCGAAAAAGTGCACGCTGTTGTGGCGCGAAGCACATTTCGAAGTCAAAAGTGCAAAAAAACTGAGGGGTTCGGAGCACTTTTTAACGTTCGGATGTCGTTTCGCGTGGCAGGCGCGCGGGATTACAATTTTGTCAAAAGTGAGCAAAACGTGAGGGTTTTGTAGCATTTTCAAAAACGATGGCAGGCGTGGGATTTTTGAAGAGGATCTATGCATTTTCCGTGGCAGGCGCAGTACAAGAGACAAGTTCATCAGAGCTGTTAGGAGGTCCGGGCGCTGATTTCCTGAGAGAGGTTGCACTTTGGAGCATCAGATCTTCACGTTTGCTGACATGATTTTGCGTGACACGTGCAGCACTTTAGACAGATGGAGTGGAAAAATCGCAAAACGCATTGGTACGAAGCTATCTGCTCTGCATCTCAACTTTCCATTTTTGAAGGAAGTCTGGCAGAATTGCTTCGTTTTTGATGTTGTCAACTTCAAAAGATGAGGAAGTCTCGCAGACTTTCTTTGCTTTTGACGTTGTCAAATTCAAAAATTGAGGAAGTCTTGCAGAATTGCTGCGTTTTTGATGTTGCCAAGTTCAAAAACTGAGGAAGTCTCGCAGAATAGCTTTGTTTTCAAGCTTGCAGATAGACAGATAGATTGAGAGACAACTACAACTGCAATTACAACTACAAGTACCACTACACTACACTACTACTACTACAACTACAAGTACAAATTTACTACGCTACATTACACAACACTAATTACACAACGCTACACTAATTACATCTAATTACGCTACACTACACAAATTACACTACAACTACTACAACTACTACAACTACTACAACTACTACAACTACTACAACTACTACAACTACTACAACTACTACAACAGCAACTACTGCTGCTGCTACTGCTACTACTACTACTACGACTACTAAGACTACGACTAAGACGACGACGACTACTACTACTACCACCACCACCACCACTACCACAGCTACAACTACAATTACAATTACAGCTACACTACATTACACTACAATACGCTAATTAAACTGCAGTACAATGCAGCTACAAATACAACTGCAACTACACTACATTACACATTACACACTACACTACACTACACTACACTAATTACATTGCAGTACCATGCAGCTACAAATACAACTGCAACTACACTACATTACACATTACTCATTACACACTACACACTACACACTACACTACACTACACTACACTACACTACACTACACTAATTACATTACATTACACTACAGCTGCAACTACCCACTACATTGCGCTACACGACGCTGCACTACAACTACAACTACAACTGCAACTGCAACTACACTACTTTACACTAGAATAGACTAGACTACACTACACCACACTACAGTACACAACACTACAGTACACTACAATACACTACGCTAATTACACCGTACCACAACTACAACTGCAACTACGCTACACTAATTACACTACTGTACAACTACTAGTACAACTTAAAACTACAACTCCACTACACTACAACTACAACAACACCTACAACTGCACTACACCACACTTCACTACATCCAGCAGTTGTGGTGAGGTGAGCGCTGCAACCATTGCAGCCACTCAGAAAACACAACTCCAACCACCTTTGGGTCCATCAGTGGATTCGCTCTGCCATCCGTGATTCACAACAACCAACATCTCCTATAGGTTTACTATTTTTGAAACTTCCGCCACCGCCTTGCGCGGTACTACTGGCAAAATTGTGGCTTATTATTAGCCACATGTAATATAGCCAGATACTAACTGGGATGCGTCTAAACACCAGCCATCTGCCCACTTCCGGGTACATCCCGCTTTATTTAGGAGTGGCCAAACTGACCTTGTTTAAATCGCAGCACTTACGAATAGCAAAAGCTTAACCTTGACTGTTTGACGGGTCCGGCTTTCAGGTACCAGAATGCACTAGGAATCAATTGAATTCCTCCAGGTTACTCACAGAGAAATTGCGCCTGCCCCTTGAGCAGAAACAAGGTTCGAAGCCTCAGACAGGCACTTCAGGCACCATCAAATCATCAAACATACCCTCTTTCCGCCATTTCCGCCAGCCATGAGCCCGGAATTGGGGTTTGCAAAGTGCTGCACATTGCCCATCTACTAGGCCCCCGTGCATCGCGCAGGTTTCCTCCTGATGCTGTGGATGATGCGAATCGAGGCCATAAACTTGGAATGTCTGAATGATTTGATGTCCATCATGCCTGAAGGGCTTTCTCAACTACAAGTTTATTAGCTCAGCAAAGAAAGAAAACACATGAGAAAAGCACACCTATAACGCCCAAGGCCAGGACATTTGATAAGGGACCCCATTGTTATTTTTCAATGTCGTCTGTGTCTAAACTGATTCATCTTAATTGTTCGCCACTGCCGCCACTGCCCAACTCCACAGAGTGCCACTGAGCAAAGCCCGATTTCACCATTGGTCAACTTCAAAACGGATTGGCTGAGGCTTCCATTTTTGGACTCGTCCACTGATTGGGACCCAAATCTGTACCATCCAACCATGCAATGGATGACATCAATGATATCCATGCTGCGGGTACAAGTACGTAAATACTGATCAGGCAACATCCCGGCTGATTGTTGATGAATAACATGGACCCATCGCATTCAACGAGCAGATATTTTTGGACACCACTCATCCGCCTTTTTTGTTGAACTCAGTTGAGCTCTCAAAGTCTGCCAACCCGCCTCCTCCCCGATACACAGGATGGCGATATGATAAGCTTGCCTTCCCTGCCGCTGTGGCTGGCCGCAGCTTGCTCATCTTAGAAAGGGAGTCCAGTTCATATACAGGCACCGAACAAACAATTGGTATGCGCATGTATGTACGGTAAATATATATATCTCTCTCTCTCTCTCTCATCGCCATCCCAAAGGTTCAGCTAAGGCTGAGGGCGAGCTGGTGGCCCAGTCAAATGGAGCCACACAATATATATATATATATACATATGTAAATTACTTCATGTATACGATTGAATATTGTAGACAGGTTCAACCAAAGGATATCCACTTTGTAATTTAGATTATGCAATTAAAAAAACAACATTTGTGGCTACAAACCTAGGTAAATACATTCCTTTGTCATATTCTTGTGGCTCAAAATCAAGGGTCCGAAAACAAGAATCCGCCAACAAAACCAACTTCAGAAATCCCCCTTTGAATTCGGTCCCTAACCCGGGCGTTCAGATTCTTTAAAGGGACGCCCTGTGCCACCAACAAATATCTTTAAAAAATGGGAACCCTTCTGTACAGGCACCTGGTACAGTGCTTAAAGAATCATACCCAGTTGGCCACTCTAACCCATGAGGCTTAAAGAATCATACCCGGTTGCACCCCTCGAGAGGGCAAAAAATGAGCCTAAAGAATAAGAACACCCGGGTTTGAGTTGTAGACATTCACCCGTATGAAATTTCACATATGTTTTGTAGTTTTGCGTGGTTCTTAGGAAATCTACCTACAACATATTTTTACTAATGTTTGTTAGCCCTAAACACTCCCAATTCCAAAAAAAATACGCAAACCGAAACACCTCCGCTCCTGCTCGCTGATCTCAATTCAATTTTTGCCGCTCTCTTGCATTATGACCCCGTGTAGAACAGAGAAAGTGGATTTTAGCAAAAAAACATAATTAAAAAAACAAAAACAAAAACAGAATCACCCAAAAAACAAATCGACAGGAAGAATCACCAGAAGAAACAAAAAAAACAAGAAAAAAACAAAAAAAAATCCGCAGTTTTTTTTTGTTTTTCTTGTTTTTTCCTTGGTGTTGGTTTTCTAGTTTGTTTTTTTTGTTTGCTCTGGTTTTGTTTTTTTTTGTTTTTTTTGTATTTTTTTCGTCAAACCCTATATTCTCTTTGGACTCATAACTCTTGCAACGCAAGATTTCCCCAGTCTGATCTAAAGATCATTGCCAGTTCTGATTCTTTAGAGGTTCAGGCCTGTCGACCCATCAAAACTCAGTAGTTTTACATAGTTCTATGTTATTTTGCTTCATTTTGGATAAGTTTGGGATATTTTCAGGGGAAGCCTCTCTAAAGAATCAGGACCCAGATCCCAACACAGGGGTTTGTTGAGCTGCCTTCTGAAAACCTCTGGTGCTATACCTGGGAATATTCGGGGTTCCCTGGGGATTCCCTGGGGATTCCCTGGGGAGATGGTGTTTTAACAGATTTGGAAGGGGACCGAGCCAGTTCTGATTCTTTAGAGGTTAAGGCCTGTCGACCCATCAAAACTCAGTAGTTTTACATAGTTCTATGTTATTTTGCTTCATTTTGGATAAGTTTGGGATATTTTCAGGAGAAGTCCCTCTAAAGAATCAGGACCCAGATCACAACACAGGGGTTTGTTGAGCTGCCTTCTGAAAACCACTGGTGCTATACCTGGGAATATTGGGCGTTCCCTGGGGATTCCCTGGGGAGATGGTGTTTTAACAGATTTGGAAGGGGACCGAGCCAGTTCTGATTCTTTAGAGGTTAAGGCCTGTCGACCCAAAACCCAGTAGTTCTTCACAGTTCTATGTTATTTTGGTTCATTTTGAATAAGTTTGGGATATTTTCAGGGGAAGCCTCTCTAAGGAATCAGGACCCAGATCCCAACACAGGGGTTTGTTGAGCTGCCTTCTGAAAACCACTGGTGCTATACCTGGGAATATTCGGGGTTCCCTGGGGATTCCCTAGGGAGATGGTGTTGGACCGAGCCAGTTCTGATTCTTTAGAGGTTAAGGCCTGTCGACCCAAAACCCAGTAGTTTTACATAGTTCTATGTTATTTTGGTTCATTTTGGATAAGTTTGGGATATTTTCAGGGGAAGCCTCCCTAAAGAATCAGGACCCAGATCCCAACACAGGGGTTTGTTGAGCTGCCTTCTGAAAACCACTGGTGCTATACCTGGGAATATTGAGGGTTCCCTGGGGATTCCCTGGGGGGATGGTGCTTTAACAGATTTGGAAGGGGACCGAGCCAGTTCTGATTCTTTAGAGGTTAAGGCCTGTCGACCCATCAAAACCCAGTAGTTTTACACAGTTCTATGTTATTTTGGTTCATTTTGGATAAGTTTGGGATATTTTCAAGGGAAGCCTCTCTAAAGAATCAGGACCCAGATCCCAACACAGGGGTTTGTTGAGCTGCCTTCTGAAAACCACTGGTGCTATACCTGGGAATATTGGGGGTTCCCTGGGGATTCCCTGGGGAGATGGTGTTGGACCGAGCCAGTTCTGATTCTTTAGAGGTTAAGGCCTGTTGACCCATCAAAACCCAGTAGTTTTACATAGTTCTATGTTATTTTGGTTCATTTTGGATAAGTTTGGGATATTTGCAGGGGAAGCCTCTCTAAAGAATCAGGACCCAGATCCCAACACAGGGGTTTGTTGAGCTGCCTTCTGAAGACCACTGGTGCTATACCTGGGAATATTGGAGGTTCCCTGGGGATTCCCTGGGGAGATGGCGTTGGACCGAGCCAGTTCTGATTCTTTAGAGGTTAAGGCCTGTCGACCCATCAAAACCCAGTAGTTTTACATAGTTCTATGTTATTTTGGTTCATTTTGGATAAGTTTGGGATATTTTCAGGGGAAGCCTCTCTAAAGAATCAGAACCCAGATCCCAACACAGGGGTTTGTTGAGCTGCCTTCTGAAGACCACTGGTGCTATACCTGGGAATACTGGGGGTTCCCTGGGAATTCCCTGGGGGGATGGTGCTTTAACAGATTTGGAAGGGGACCGAGCCAGTTCTGATTCTTTAGAGGTTAAGGCCTGTCGACCCATCAAAACCCAGTAGTTTTACATAGTTCTATGATGTTCTATGTTATTTTGGTTCATTTTGGATAAGTTTGGGATATTTTCAGGGGAAGCCTCTCTAAAGAATCAGGACCCAGATCCCAACACAGGGGTTTGTTGAGCTGCCTTCTGAAGACCACTGGTGCTATACCTGGGAATACTGGGGGTTCCCTGGGAATTCCCAGTGGGATGGTGCTTTAACAGATTTGGAAGGGGACCGAGCCAGTTCTGATTCTTTAGAGGTTAAGGCCTGTCGACCCATCAAAACCCATGCTTTTTTATCGCTTTCTTTTGTATTCCCCAGTGTTACTACATTCATTGGCCCTGCATTTTCTCTAAAGAATCTAGACCCAGTGAATCACCAAGGAGGAAGAGAGGAAAAAAACATTCTTTAGAGGGAGAGCTGGTGGCAGCACCGATCAGATTTAGATTCTTTAGAGATCTTTAGAGCTCAAGAAAGGATACTCAGAAGAGCCCAGAAGATTCAATACGTGTTGTACATGTTTTTGCCATTGTTTGGCCATGTGTAGCCCAGGAGAATTTCCGAATGATTTCACAGAGAGGATGATCGAGAAATACTCGGAGAAGGTGAATGACGATGGTTTCTTCCTAGCGGTAGCAGATGCCTTTCTTTTTGCGGTGAAGCAGGGCAAGAGTTTAGCCATTGCAGTTGATCCTCAGCCTGATCGGGCCTTGGAGGTTCTCAGTGCCAGAGATTATCTGTGCGGGATTCTTCCTGAAAACATCCAGATCGAACGGAGAGAAGGTAACGACTTGGATACAAGAGTCCTGATTCTTGGTGCATAGTCAGCTGCGACGCCAAGTTTGCTCAAGAAGGTGAGCGGAATCACTACGTCCCAGCCATTTTCAAGGATCAGCTCACTCAGGACGAGTGGTTTGATCGCACTGTTTTGGGCCAACGGTCCACTCGGAATGAGTTGAGGGAGAAAGAGCAGGCATTGAGGACGCTTGATTCAGACCTATAGTGGATGCCACATCATGCCTCTGTTCCATTTTTATTGAAATATTCGATGAAGGATCAAAGAATTGGAGCTGATTTCATTAGGGAAACACAAGGCCACCAAAATGCCTACTACATTTTAATGTCTGTATTTTGCTATGCCCGGCAAAACGATGAACGGAGTTATTGTATGAATCTATGTAAAATTTTGCTACTCTCATCATGTCTAGTGTCAGTTTTGTTGCGGCTTTTGAGCCATGTTTTGGCCAGCACTTGAAAAATTGAGAAGGTCATTTTAGGGTTCCAAAATTGCAAAAAAATGCTTCCACAACATAGTCCTCTAAAGAATCATACCCGGCTGCCCTTCATAGAGAACGCGACCCCATGCAAACAGGCAAAGTTAATTCTCTAAAGAATCAAGCAGAAATTGACAACCCGGGTTGTCTTATTCTTTAGAGGAAATTCCAAGGGGGATATCATTTTCCCCCATTTGATTAGAGAGGGTGTTCAAACCACAACTGAATTCATTTGATTATTGCAATTTCGGGTATAATTACCCTATTTCCAGGTAAGTGCTGCCCATATGTTTCAAAACACCGGGAGCAAAACTGATCAGAATATGTCAGAATCATTTGCCCAAAATGACAAAATGATATGAAAAGGCTATGTCAGTGCATCTATCTACAGCATATGTGTTGACATTTACGTATTCGTATATATATATATATGTACACACACCCACATATATATATATATGTACGTATGCAAAATATATACAATACATATCCATCATCATATGAACAACACATATTTGTACATATACTATAAACATAAAATATATAGATTTAATTCATACATATGATATATACATCTGATATATACGTTTAATATATACATATACTATATACACATAAAACATATACATATTATATATACAGACATATAATATATAAATATAATATGTACAAATACTATATACATCTGGTATATACATTTTATATATACATATACTATGTATACAGTATATACATATGATGTATACACATATAGTATTTTCGACATAATGTATACATCTATACATATATACATATACACATATACACATATACACATATTTACATATATACGTATTTACATATATACGTATTTACATATATACGTATTTACATATTTACATGGTTTTATATAGTGTTATATATATAATACATATAAATACTAAATACATATACATACATACAGATAATAGACATAGACATACATACATGTATATATATACATACATAACTACACATAACATACACATGTGTAGATCAGCCAAAGTTTGGTACGATTGAGGGACTCTGCAAAAAAGTGCTTGTTGCTTGTTGCTGGTCGAACGCAGTTTCAGGCCCTAAGGCGGTGGCTAGGGCTGGGCAGCGCACACATGGCATCATGGAACAACCACACCATCCAACTGTGCCAACGTTTGATCTGCCACTTATTGTCAGTTCATGTCACTTGGAACTCGTTTGCTCAGCATTGACTGTTATTTTGAGCATTTTATTCCAAGGTGTCTCAACATTCCGCAGACTGAAATCTAAACAGATTTTTTAGAGCACCTACTGGGCAACAGATGACCAGCGGTCTGCATGGAATGAGAGAAACCATTTGATGTGCAGAGAGAACCATGGGGACATCAGCAGATTAGCACACAGTGGCCCAATTTAAAGCAACACGTTTGCCCAGTCAACAAGGCCTCGCCCGTCGCTTCCAATTCTTTCCCGAAGGGCAAGGAAGGCACGGTGGAGAAGCAGTGCGGCTGGTTTCTGATTGGTGGTTTGCAATCTGCTTTACTTATCTTATTTGCTATCCCTAATTGAGATGATTATCCCCAATTACCCAATTACACAGCATATATATATACACATGTATATATATATATATGTACACATGTATATATATATACACATATGTATATATATATATAATATATATATATCTATTTATTTATATTTATATATGTATATGTATATCTATATCTGCGTGTTCAGAGCTTAAAACAGCAACCTCTGCTTTTCCACCTTCAAGCAGGATGCTGACAAATCTGCCCCGTTAGGTCACCAAAAGTGATGCTTTGCCAAGGGTCACAGCTGGTCATGTTATATTATAATCAGTCGGGACATACCAATCTGTGGTGAATTTTCAGACACTATGCGTCCCAGAAATTCCCAGAATGGGTGGGGACATGTTAGAGGAAACTCCTATATTTGTTGGTAAACACCATTGTTTCCTGTCGATGTTCCCTTAGACCACTCCATGTGAAACATGTGACGATTCACCCCTGCCAGATGGATGCGGCTGTGGGTGTCCTCAGTGCAAAATTGGCCGGCCAAGATGGAACTGTGATGAACAGAAAGAGGGGTAAAAAAAGGAGAGCGATGATTTTTCGAGAATTTTCTGTACTATACTGATGAAACTGGGGAGTTTGCGAATGAAAGCACAAGATAAAATCAGTGACTCAAGCCTCAAACGCTGAGGATGTTTATCCCTCATCTTTCGGTGATCTGCAAGATTGCGAATCAACCCCGCAAAATAGTGTGTGGTAAAATTATCCTGGTTACATACCACAGAAGGTGACTGAAAAGCTAGGGCAGCTAGGGAATGTTACTCGTGAAACAGGTGATTTAAGCCGCACACTTGTGGATTGAACCAGCCAGAAAAGACATTCAACTGGCAAAAACTGCTGTTTTGGCCAGCAAAAGCTGTCTCCTGACCAATGAAACAATCATGGAGGATGAATTCATGAACATGTACAAAAAAAGTATGCTATCGCTACATCTTTGGAATATCACATATTGTCCAAAGTTCACTGTAGAATTATGAGTTGAGGGATTCTTGCGTGGACAACATACTACAGAGCTCCAAGTTTGCAACCTCCCCAAAGATAGGACAGCAAGATCTTCCTAAAATATACTAGCTAATAGTGGCAAAAGACATCAATTTTCATCCTTTTTCAATGCACCAATGGAGTGTACCTACTATCATTGGTTGCAATGTATAAGAATATGATCGAATATGGTACCTAACATCATGGTGGGTGGCCAGTGCTTAATATGATACAATATGAGAGCTACATTTGTCACATCCGCCCAGGCGGCCAGACAAGCTCAGACTCAGCCTCGACAGGAAATGGAGGAGCCTGGGCTGATGGTAATCCACACCTGGGTGATTTCAGATATTCCTGTTCCAACCTGACATGATCTTGATTGATGCAGAGGACTGTGCCAATAGGATTCAGACTTATTGTACTTATTATGACTTATTTGCATCAGAGTTTGGTTGAACAGGACACAATCAAAGTGTCTTTTTTGGTCCCGGTCTTTGTACCCCTTTCACCCTATTTGCGACCCAAATCTCCAAAACATGGCCTTTGAAGTCCAGACGGCAATGTTCGGTGGGTTGACGGTCATTTTGTTAAAGGGGTACTATTTATACCCCCAGGCCGGGAGTGCTGCCCGAGGGTTTATCATGTGACCAACTCTTTAGGGTTTATTTAGGGTGTATTTAGGGTTTGTGTCGGGTTTGTGTAAGGTTGTTTTAGGGTTTCATTTAGGTCTTTTGCGTTTTTTCCCGAATGCGTAGCGAAGGGTTCCCGTTTATAGTCTTGGGGGTCTGGGGGCTGGACCCTTGTTCGTCGCCAGTTGGTCGTCGCGATGTTTTTCGCGACGTTTTGCGCGTCGTTTTCGCCTCGTGTTTCACGTCGTTTTCGCGTCGTTTTTCGCGTCGTTAATTCCGTGTCTATGGGGAAAGCTACAAAACCTCGTTCGTTTTGCTGCGCACACGTCGCCGTGTCTATGGGGGAAGCTGCAACACCTCTCTCTCTGCTTCTCCCCTGGCGTCGCCGTGTCTATAGGGGAAGCTGCAAAACTTCGCTCTGGCGTCGCCGCGTCTATGGGGAAAGCTGCAAAACATCGTTCGTTTTGCTGCGCACACGTCGCCGTGTCTATGGGGGAAGCTGCAAAACCTCGTGTTTGTGCAAGCTTTGTAGTATAGTACTGGAACGTGTTTGTGCAAGCTTTGTAGTACACAGTAGTACTGGAACGTGCTTGTGCAAGCTTTGTAGTATACGGTAGTACTGGAACGTGTTTGTGCAAGCTTTGTAGTATACGGTAGTACTGGAACGTGCTTGTGCAAGCTTTGTAGTATACGGTAGTACTGGGAAGTTGTTTGTGCAAGCTTTGTAGTATACGGAAGTACTGGAACGTGTTTGTGCAAGCTTTGTAGTATACGGTAGTATTTGGAACGTGTTTCTGCAAGCTTTGTAGTATACGGTAGTATTTGGAACGTGTTTGTGCAAGCTTTGTAGTACACGGTAGTACTGGAACGCGTTTGTGCAAGCTTTGTAGTACACAGTAGTACTGAGAAGTGCTTTGTGCAAGCTTTGTAGTGCAATGTAGTACTTGGAAGTGCTTTGTGCAAGCTTTGTAGTATACGGTAGTATTGGAACGTGTTTGTGCAATCTTTGTAGTATACGGTAGTACTGGAATGTGTTTGTGCAAGCTTTGTAGTATACGGTAGTACTGGGAAGTTGTTTGTGCAAGCTTTGTAGTACACAGTAGTACTGGAACGTTTTTGTGCAAGCTTTGTAGTATACGGTAGTATTTGGAACGTGTTTGTGCAAGCTTTGTAGTATACGGTAGTACTGGAACGTGTTTGTGCAAGCTTTGTAGTACTGGAACGTGTTTGTGCAAGCTTTGTAGTACACAGTAGTACTGGGAAGTGCTTTGTGCAAGCTTTGTAGTACTGGAACGTGTTTGTGCAAGCTTTGTAGTACACAGTAGTACTGGAACGTGTGTGTGCAAGCTTTGTAGCATACGGTAGTGCTGGGAAGTTGTTTGTGCAAGCTTTGCGGTATACGGTAGTACTGGAACGTGTTTGTGCAAGCTTTGTAGTATACGGTAGTACTGGAACGTGTTTGTGCAAGCTTTGTAGTACACAGTAGTGCTGGGAAGTGCTTTGTGCAAGCTTTGTAGTACAAAGTGGTACTGGGAAATGCTTTGTGTAAACTTTGTGGAACGTAAGGAGTGTGGAGTGTAAAGTGTGGAGTGGGGAGTGTAGAGTGTGTAAAGTGTAGAGTGTGGAGTGTAGAGTGTAAAGTGTAGAGTGTAAAGTGTAGAATGTGGAGTGTGGAGTGTAAAGCGTGGAGTGTAAAGTGTAAAGTGTGGAGTGTGGAGTGAGGAGTGAGGAGTGTGGAGTGTAAAGTGTGGAGTGTGGAGTGTGCAGTGGGTAAGGTGTGGAGTGTGCAGTGTAGAGTGTGGAGTGTGGAGTGTAAAGTGTAGAGTGGTGAGTGTGGTGTGTAAAGTGTGGAGTGTGGAGTGTGGTGTGTAAAGTGTGGAGTGTGGAGTGTAAAGTGGACAGCGTGGAATGTTAAGTGTAAAGTGTAGAGTGTGGAGTGTGGAGTGTAAAGTGTGGAGTGTGGAGTGTGGAGTGTGGAGTGAGGAGTGAGGAGTGTGGAGTGTAAAGTGTGGAGTGTGGAGTGTGGAGTGTGGAGTGTGCAGTGGGTAAGGTGTGGAGTGTGCAGTGTAGAGTGTGGAGTGTGGAGTGTAAAGTGTAGAGTGTGGAGTGTGGTGTGTAAAGTGTGGAGTGTGGAGTGTGGTGTGTAAAGTGTGGAGTGAGGAGCGTAAATTGGACAGCGTGGAATGTTAAGTGTAAAGTGTAGAGTGTGGAGTGTGGAGTGTGGAGTGTAGTGTGTGGAGTGTGTGGAGTGTGGAGTGTGGAGTGAGGAGTGGGGAGTGTGGAGTGTAAAGTGTGGAGTGTGCAGTGGGTAAGGTGTGGAGTGTGCAGTGTAGAGTGTGGAGTGTGGAGTGTAAAGTATAGAGTGTGGAGTGTGGTGTGTAGAGTGTGGAGTGTGGAGTGTAAAGTGTGGAGTGTGGAGTGTGCAGTGGGTAAGGTGTGGAGTGTGCAGTGTAAAGTGTGGAGTGTGGAGTGTGGAGTGAGGAGTGAGGAGTGTGGAGTATAAAGTGTGGAGTGTGGAGTGTGTTAAGCTGGTGATGTTGTTGCGCTGGTGATTTCGTTTTCTTACCGAGGCATTGGACAGGAGCAAAAAGTGAGCAAAAAGTGATGGTTGGGAAGGGGAATTGTTCCCAATATATACATATATATATATATATGTACATATATATATATATTTTTAAATAGAGCTTTAAATATAAAGAAATCAATAGATAAATATATAAACAAATAAATAAATAAACAAATAATTGAATAAATAAAAAGTATATGTATATATATCTATATATAGCCTTATTTGTCTTTTTTCAGGCCAGTGAATTATGTACCAGTAGTACCGCACAAGGCGGTGGCGGAAGTTTCAAAAATAGGAAACCTATAGGAGAGGCTGGTTGTTGCGAATCACGGATGGCAGAGCGAATCCACGGATGGACGAAAGGTGGTTGGAGTTGTGTTTTTTTTTTGAGTGGTTGCAATGGTTGCAGTGGTCACCTGGTCGGTCACCTCACCCACAACTGCTGGATGTAGTGTAGTGTAGTGCAGCTGTAGTTGTAGTTGTAGTGGATTTGTAGTTGTAGTTGTAGTGTAGTTGTGGTGTAGTGTGGTGTAGTGTAGTGTAGCGTAGTGCAATGCAATTAGTGTAGTGTAGTTGTAGTTGTAGTTGTAGTTGTAGTTGTAGTGTGGCGCAATTGAGTGTAGTGTAGTGTAGTGTAGCGTACTGTTATGTAATGTAGTTGTAGTTGTAGTTGTAGTTAGTGTAGTGTAGCGGCGCGTGGTGTGGTGTAGTGTAGTGTAGTGTAGTGTAGTTGAGTGTAGTGTACTGTAGTGTAATGGAGTGTAGTGTAGTGAGGTAGTACAGCGCGCGTGTAGTGGAGCGGAGTGGGGTGTAGTGTAGTGTAGTGTAATGTAATGAGTGTAGTGTAGTCTTATGTAGTGTAGTTGTTGTTGTATTTGTAGCTAGTGTAATGTAGTGTAATGTAGCGTAGTGTAGTGTAATGTAATTAGTCTAGTGTAGTGTAGTGTAGTTGCAGTTGTAATTGTAGTTGTAGATGTAGTGTAATGTCATTCAGTGTAGTGTATTGGAGTGGAGTGTAGTCTAGTGTAGTGGTGGTTGTAGTTAAAAATGCTCCAAGACCCTCACGTTTTGCTTACTTTTGGCATCGTGCAGAATCCCCTGCGCCTGCCACGCAAAACGACATTTGAACGTCAAAAAGTGCTCCGAAACCGTGAAAATTTACACTTTTGGCTTCGAAATATGCTTCACGCCAGAACGGCGTGCACTTTTCGACATCTCAACTTCCAAAAGTGCTCCGAACGTGAAGTGTTTTTAGCAGTTTCACTTGCAAATATGCTTTGCGCCACAACAGCGTGCACTTTTTCGACATCTCACATTCTAAAAGTGCTCTGAAGCTGAAGTGTTTTGTACATTTTGACTTTGAAATGTGCTTCGCGCCACAAATGGCGTGCAATTTTTCATCTCTTATCTGGCCAGATGCCTCCGCACCCGCCGCTTTAGCGAGCCTACTCTTGGACCCTCCGGAGCCACGAATTATTGGAAAAACGTATATAGTGTTTCGCGACTTTCGTACCTTTTCGCGCACCTGCATCTTCTTTCTTCTGACTTTCTCTTCTTTGATCTTCTTTCTTTTTCTCTCTCTTCTCTTCTCTTCTCTTCTCTGACTCTTCCCATCTCTGATTTTCATCTGTCCATATTGTCGGAAGTTTGACCTCTAAACTTCCTTCGAATAGAATTTGTCAAAAAAAAGATAGCCACTGTACTTCGATGCTCCCGGGTTGAATTGGGGTATAGTAGTTTGACATGTTGGAAATCACTGGAGTCTTTCCCCCACTTTGCAGGCGCCAGATCTCACCTGGTATTTGATGGAGGTATATGGAGGTATACAAGCAACAAGCAACAAATCTGGTATGTAAAGGGACATAATGGGATGATCATTGGTGGTCTCAAACATTTGTTGATATTTTTTGTGTTCAGCCAAAAAATTGAGATGATGCACCCCCATGCCGAGCATATTTTTTAGGTGGGCTGGAACCACCAATCAGATCCAATCAGTCCCAGATCAGACGCAGGTATGGGCATACAACTTGCAAAACGAATTGTGGCATTCTCAGTGCTTGGCAGATTCATACCCTGGTTGAGAGAAATATGGGTTTCCTTCCAATTGGGCTACTCTGAAATTGCCAGTTTAAAAAGAGATTGATGATCAATCATGAGATTTCGAGGTAGTCAATGTTCAGACAAACTTCTGTGTGTATGTGTGTGTGCATGGGTGTATGTATGTATGTATGTATGCATGTATGCATGTATGCATGTATGCATGTATGCATGTATGCATGTATGCATGTATGTATGTTTGTAATGTAATGTAATGTATGTATATTATGTTTTGTTATGTTAAGGAATGTAATGTAATGTAATCTAATGTAATGTAATGAAATGAAATGGAATGAAATGTAATGTATGTAATGTATGTATGTATGATATGGTGTGGTATGGTATGGTATGGTTTGGTATGGTATGGTATGGCATGGTATGGTATGTATGTATGGATGTATGTCTGGTATGGTATGGTATGTTTTGGTATGGTATGTTATGTTATGGTATGGTATGGTATGTATGTAATCAATGTATGTATGTATGTATGTATGTATGTAATGCAATGACATGCAATGCAATGCAGTGTAATGCAATGTACTGTGATGCAATGTAATGTAATGCAATGTACTGTATGTAATTTAAAAAACGTAATGTATATATGTATGAATGTAATGTAATGGTAATGTAATGTAAGGTATGTCAAGTTATGTTAAAGAATGTAATGTAATGTAATGTAATGTATGTATGAATGTACTGCAATGCAATGCAATGGAATGTAATGTAATATAATGTAATGTATGCAATGTATGTAGTGTATGTAATGTATGTATTATGTATGTATGTAATGTAATGTAATGTAGTGTAGTGTAGCGTAGCGTAGTGTAGTGTAATGTATGTAATGTATGTAATGTATGTAATGTAATGTAACGTAATGTAATGTAATGTAATGTAATGCAATGTAATGTAATGTAATGTATGTAATGTAATGTGATGTAATGCAATGCAATGCAATGTAATGTAATGTAATGTAATGTATGTAATGTATGTAATGTATGTGATGTATGTGATGTATGTAATGTATGTAATGTCTGTAATGTATGTAATGTATGTAATGTATGTAATGTATGTGATGTATGTAATGCATGTAATGTATGTATTGCATGTATGTATGTAATGTATGTATGTGATGTAATGTAATGTCATGTTGAGTAATGTAATGCAATGCAATGTTGTGTAATGTAATGTAATGCAAGTATGAATGTAATGTATGTATGAGTCTATGCCTGTATGTATGTATGTATGTATGTATTCATGTATGTATGTATGTACGTATGTACGTACGTATGTAATAAATGTAATGTATGGTATGTATGTATGTAGGTAGGTAGGTAGGTATGTCTGTAATGTAATGTAATGTAATGTAATGTATTGTAATGTAATGTAATGTAATGTATGTATGTATGTAATGTATGTAATGTATGTAATGTATGTAATGTAATGTGATGTAATGTAATGTAAGTAATGCAAGTAATGTATGTAATGTATGCAATGTATGTAAAGTATGTAAAGTATGTAAAGTATGTAAAGTATGTAATGTATGTATGTTTGTCTGCCTGTCTGCCTGTCTACTGTATGTAATGTATGTATGTATGTATGTATGTATGTAATGTATGTAATGTAATGTATGTATGTATGTAATGTAATGGAATGGAATGGAATGTAATGTAATGCAATGTATGTATGTAATGTATGTAATGTATGTAATGTATGTGATGTATGTGATGTATGTAATGTATGTAATGTATGTAATGTATGTCATGTATGTAATGTATGTAATGTATGTAATGTATGTGATGTATGTAATGTATGTAATGTATGTAATGTATGTAATGTATGTAATGTATGTAATGTATGTAATGTATGTAATGTCTGTAATGTATGCAATGTATGCAATGCATGCAATGTATGTAATGTATGTAATGTATGTAATGTATGTATGTATGTATGTTATGTTTTGTTTTGTTACGTAATGTAATGTAATGTTATGTTATGTTTTGTTACGTAATGTAATGTAATGTAACGTAATGTAATGTAATGTAAGGTATGGCATGGTATGGTATGGTATGGTATGTATGTAATCAATGTATGTATGTATGTATGCATGTATGTATGTATGTATGTGTGTATGTATGTATGTATGTAGTGAATGTATGTAATGAATTTATGTAATGTATGTATGTATGTACGTACGTATGTAGTGTAATGTAATGTATGTAATGTGATGAAATGTGATGTAATGTAATGTAATGTAATGTATGTATGTATGTATTGCTCTTTATTGTCTTGCATTGTTTTGTATGTATGTTTGTATTGAATGCCATGTAATGTAATGTAGTGTAAATGTCAATGTAATGTAACGTAATGTAGTGTAATGTGATGTAATGTAATGTATTCTAATCTCATGTTTTGCAATGTAATGTAATGAAATGTAATGTACTGTACGTATGTATGTATGAATGAACTAAATATTTACATATATATATATTGGTATCGCTGTGAATGTGGTTTTGATATGTCAAACGCATGGGGATTCCGTTGCCATGTTGTATCCAAAGTAAGGTACATCAACTTCTGTTCTTGCAAGCAGGTTCAACAATGGACCCTTTACCCTCTTGACGGTCGACCCTGTTCAAACAAATATCTGTATTTAACCCATCATGGGCCGCAGTATGGAAAGGCATATTACACCCTTAAAAGGTGGTGCCTCACAGTTGCCAAAACTTACTTTATATGAGGTTAAAATATGTTAGGTTTCACCAAAACACCATCTTCCAGAACCCAAGAACCCACCGATGGAACAGATGTGACAACCTTACATAATACTTTTGGAACCTGTTGGAACTTGAGTTTTCCCCCAAGGCTTCCACCCCATTTCTTCACGTTGAGAGCTTGCGAGCCAGGCGCAACATGAGCGACGCGGCTGAAGCCTTTCCATTCATTGCGATCGAGGCAGTGCGAAAACGAACGTGGCATCACTTTACAGCGGATATAACCTTTGAATACCTTTGATGTATATATGTATATATTTATACCTTCAAAAAGTATTTCTTATCATATTTCCTATTGTAGATATTTTGAAATATAATATGTATATATATATACACATTATATATCGTATTTTTTGTTAACCATTTTACATCATATTGTTTTTTCATTTTTCAAATTTTCAGTTTATTTTTATTTATGTTTTTTGTTTAAACATGTTTCCTTTTAATATAAAAGATTCACATTTTTTTGAATGTAACATCATAGATTATTTGTTTCTTAATTGTATTTTATTTGATTTAGATTTTAGATGGAACTTAGATATTTGTCATTCTAAATTATGCTTTATTTGGTATATATTGTGTTTCTTGTTTTTTAAACACATTTTACATTTTATATTTGATGTTATATATTCTTGATATATTAAAGATTTTGATTATATATCATGTATTTGTCATTCTGTAAAAACTATCCGACTGTTTCATGTTATCATTTTTTAAAAAGCATTTTTTGCTCTAAAAGAATCCCAATACAATATTTCTTTCTTTGTTTTAACGATTTTTATATTTTCCCTTTTTTAACGATTAGAATTTTTAGATTAAGGATTTTAGTTTTTTATTGCAACATTTACAATATATGTTCAAAAAATGATATTATACCTTGTTTCAATGATTGCGTATAGACAATTTTAAATATACAACATATATTTTTTTGGTACCTGGTATTAAATATAGTATATGTTGATGTAACTATCTGTATATATATATATGTGTTTTTTTGGAATTACTATATCTATATATATATATATTTATTGTTTTTTTATTTAATTCTCTTTTATTATGTAAAAATTCTTTCCATTTTTATTTTTTCTAAAAAATATTTTTTTACATATTGACATATTTTACATAGTTCGCATATTATATATATATATCAGTACTGTATTTATATTAAACCTTTTCTTTATATAATATAGTATATATACTCATTTAACAAGATGCAGCCCACGAACCCGAATGCAGTCACGTAAAACACTCTTGTGAAACAAGTTGTTTGAAAAGTCTTGAAGATTTTCCCGTGTTACCAGGCCAGTGCACTGTAGAACCTGTGGCATGTGGAAGGGGTCGAATGCAAAGTGTAGGGTGTGAAGAAAGTGGGGCGTTGAGTGGGGAGTGTAAAGTCTAAAGTGTGCAGGCTGGAGTGTAAAATGTTTAGTATGAAGTGTGGAGTATAACATGCAAAGTGTGGAGTGTGGAGTGTGGCGTGTGGAATGTAAAAAAGGAATTGTGAAGTGTAAAGTGTGGAGTGTAAAGTCTGGAGTGTACAGTGTGGAGTGTAAAGTGTGAAGTGTTGAGTGTGGAGTTTAAAGTGTGGAGTGTAAAGTGTGGATTTTTAAAGTGTGGAGTGTAAAATGTGGAGTGTGGAGTGCAAAGTGTGGAGTGTAAAGTGTGGAGTGTAAAGTGTGGAGTGTAAAGTGTGGAGTGTGGAGTGTAAAGTGTAGAGTTTAAAGTGTAAAGTGTGGAATGCAAAGCGTACAGTGTGGAGTGCGGAGTGTAGAGTGCGGAGTGTAGAGTGTGGAGTGTAAAATGTAAAGTGTGGAGTGCGGAGTGTGGAGTGTAAAGTGTAGAGTGTAAAGTATAGAGTGTGGAGTGTAAAGTGTAAAGTGTGGAGTGTAAAGAAGTGTGGAGTGTGGAGTGCAGAGTGTGGCGTGTGGAGTATATAAAATAATTTGTAAAGTGTAACGTGTCGAGTGCGAAGTGCAAAGTGTGGAGTGCAAAGTGTGGAGTGCAAACTGTAAAGTGTGGAGTGTAAAGTGCGAAGTGTTAAGTGTGGAGTATAAGGTGTGGAGTGTAAAGTGTGAATGTCAAAGTGTGGAGTGTAAAATGTGGAGTGTGGAATGTGGAGTGTAGTGTAGAGTGTGGAGGGTAGAGTTTAAAGTGTAAAGTGTAGAGTGTGGACTGTGAAGTGTAGAGTGTAAAGTGTACAGTGTGAAGTGTGGAGTGTAGAGTGTGGAGTGTAAAGTATATACTGTGGAGTGTGGAGTGTAAAGTGTGGAGTGTGAAGTGTAAAGTGTAATGTGTGGAGTGTAAAGTGTGGAGTGTGGAGTGTAGAGTGTGGAGTGTATAGTGTGGATTGAAAATAGGAGAGTTTGAAGCGCAAAGTGTGGAGTGTAGAGTGTGGAGTGTGCAGTGTGGAGTGTGAAGTGTAGAGTGTGGAGTTTATAGTGTAAAGTGCGAAGTGGCATGTGTAAAGTGTCAAGTGTGGAGTGTAAGGTGTGGAGTGTGGAGTGGAAAGTCTGGAGTGTACAGTGTGGAGTGTGGAGTGTAAAGTGTGGAGTGTAAAGTGTAAAGTGTGGAGTGTCATCACATGTCTAAAAATGCCACGTGTGCCATGGAATTTGCACGGCTTCACCACTTGACCCAGCCCTGACAATGCGATTCGCAAAAGCAGGCAACACGACACGTCTAAAGTGCTGTGCCTGCCACGCAAAATGACGATGGAAGTCTCCAAAATATTGCGCTTGCCACGAAAACTGGGAATCATCTTCTGAAAGCGACGCAAAAGTATTGCGCCTGTCACACAAAACGACACATTTGCAGACACGTGAGATGTCAGGAAGTGCCGTACCTGCCACGCAAAACGACATTCCAACCTTGACACCTTCAAGAAGGATGGGTTTTGCAGCTTACCCCATAGACACGGCGACGGGCCAATCACATGTCACAAAATGCCACACCTGCCACGGAATTTGCACATAGTCACCACTTCACGCAGCCCTGACAATGCGATTTGCAAAAAACACGCACCGCGATACGTCTGAAGTGCTGCGCATGCCACGCAGAATGACGACGGAAGTCTCCAAAGTGCTGCGCCTGCCACGAAAAATGCAACTCAATTGACTCTGGTGACGAAGAGTGATGAGCTCATCGATGGCAAGGGCGCTGGACAGCCTTCCAAGTTCCCAGGGAAGTCGGACCAGGACTTCAGCGTGTGGAACCACAAATTATAGACCTTCATGAGAGCCAAGTACGGAGAGGAGGTGGACAAGCTCCTTAGCTGGGCGGTGAAGCAGCGCAAGGTGATCGTCAAGGAGAACGAGCCCTACAGTGACAGGCAGATCGCTTGGCCAGATGCCTTTGGAGATGGTGCGGAGATCACAGACCAGATCGACAACATTGACGGCATTGTGGGCGAACTGATGGCCTACTTGATGAGCTTCACGACGGGCGAGGGGGCCATGATGGTGTGGAAGCATGGCGCCGACTGCTGAATGAATTCTATCCAACATCAGCTATGAGGAGAGTGGTGATACGTGGGATGGTCCAGAATCCACCCAAGTGTCAAAAGATCGAAAGCCTTGGAACTTGCCTAGAAGACTGGCTGTCAAAGAAGGAGCAGTACGAAGAGTTGATGGACAGCCAGGGCAATCAATGCAAGGTCAGCGACGGCTCGCTCATGGCCGGCCTCTACAAGCTCATGCCGGAGTCCTTGGAAGAAACTGTGATGTCTAAGCAGGACGAACTGAACAGCTTTGAATCTTTGTTTGAAGTCCTTAGACACAGTCTTCAACTTTCGCATCGGGACCTCTCCAACAACCTTCAAGCCCAAGAAGGACCCGGACTCGATGGACATTGGAGCCGTGAGCAAGGGCAAAGGCAAGAACACCAAGGGCAAGTCGCCCCCATCAGGGAAAGGTAGCAGTCTCAACAAAATCAACTTCTACAAGTGCGGCAAATCTGGACACAAGTCAGCCGACTGTCGTTCAGGAGGAGGCGGCCAGAAGGGTGACAAGGGTGCCAAGCGTTTGAACAACGTTCAGTGTTGGGACTGCTTCAAGTACGGGCAACGGCAAGTATGTTGCTGGTCGAAGAGAGCGGATGACAAGGGCAGAGGAAAAGGAGGAGGCAAGAAAGGCAAGCAGAAGAGTGGCCAAGCCAATTCGGTCGAGACGGCAGGGCAACCTGAGAAGGAACCTGAACTATGACATCTTGATCTGTGCGCCGTGGATGAGTTCCCGAGTTTCATGGGTGCCGATGGCCAGGAGTATGTCACCGTCCCTGTTGAAGGTGATCGACGTGGAGCCGGTGGTCTAGGTGGACAAGCTGGCAGCATCTTCGCACGTCGACATCTTCATGGAGGAGAACCTGCAAGTGCATCAGCCGGACCATCAGCTGCTGAAGCGGTGGCCAGTGCAGGAGTTGATGAGGGTCATGGAGGAGATGAGAGACTTGGGCTTCGGCGCGATGCTAGCAGAAGCCGAACTTCGAGGTCAAGATCTAGGAGATATGCAGAGACATCGCAATCAGAGGTGACCACAACAGAATGGAGAAGATTGGAGCGCCTCAACTATGACTCTGGGGCAGTCAGCACTGTTGGGAGTGAGAATCTTTGACGAGTTGGAGATTATCGAGTTGCAAATGGTGACAGGATCCCTCACTATGGCAGAGGGCGTGTTCCATGCACAGATGAGCAAGGTGGACGCAGGGGCTTTCGAGCTACAGTCACCCACGTGCACAAACCTTTGGGAGCCGCTGGAGAAATCAGTGGAGAACCATGACGCCTCTTCAAGGATGGTGACTTTTTGGTCCCAAAGACGAGTGAGATGGCGGCGTCAATTCGCCAACACATCGAGTAGTGCAAAGTTCTCTACGGCATGCACGGCGTGGTCGAGCTGCACAAGGAGGGGAACTTGTACAACATCTACCTGAAGAAACGTGGTGACTCCACTAGATCAATGCCTCTGACCATGGATCTCCAAGTGATTCTCCAAACCAGCGGCATGGGATAGCCATAAGACCGGCTCGTGAGATCAGCAGTGTAGCTGAGGAGGAGACTACATGCAGCCGAAAGGTGGCTCGGAGTCAGACATTTCAGACTTCAGACACCCCAAGCCGCCCGGAATTCCTGATGGCGCACAACTTGCAATCCGAAGAGATTACAACAATTACAACTGTTTCACAACAAGGAGCACTTGGACTGATGGGCCATTTTGGCCACAAGTGTTTAGGAGTTGACCTATGGTGATGGTGGTGGCCTCATCTTTGACGACGAGATCACCGACTACATGTCTTTCGAAGACATCCACAAGAAGTCTGAGCTTGGAGACGCACCTTTGCTACACGCCTGAACCGACTGAGGGAGCTAAGCCGAAGAAGCTTGCGAAGGTTGAGACTCCTAGCAGAAGCCCGATCGCAAAGCATGAAGCTCAAAATCATGCAGTTTACCGGAGTTGGTGTGAGACCTGCATCAAGGCTAGATCTACTGGGTCAATCCATCGGAAGAGGACAGCAGAGGAGAAGGTGGGCCGACAGCTCGCTGCGACTTCTTCTTACTTCAGTCAGCTCCGTTTTTGGCTTTGAGGATGATGCGTTCGGGGAGATACTGAGCAGTCCCACTCCTGGACAAGAGCAACAGTGGCTACACCCAGAAGGCAGTCATGCGATTCCTTCAGCAGACTGAGATCATCCAGAGGAACAGTCCTGTTGGAGACCATCAAGGCAACGGGATGATTGAGGTCAGTGTTCGGGCACAATGAAGGCGTTGAGGATGAGCCTGGAATCAAGGCTCCAGAAGACCTTCTGCAACAACCACCCTTTGGTGGCATGGATGGCTAGCTTTGCAGCAGAGGCCTTGAATGTCTTCAGGCGGGATGCCGGTGGCAAGACGGCCTACGAGAAGGAGTTTTCAAGGAGGTGGACAAAACCAAGGAAAAGGATGGAAGACTGGATTAGGAGCCCGCCATGGACGGACCAATTCAGCGATGGGATTGTCTGAGGATCCAGGCGTCTACAGTGGTTGGACCCATGTGTGCATGGGGGATGGCACTGTCTACTCCAAGGCAAGGGCAAGGTTTGGCCTACAAGCCGACGCAGTTTGTGACGAACTCCATCGAGAATGCCAAGATCCTGGACAAGGATTGCCTTAACCGTCGAGGAGGACCAGTGAGGCACATCTCTTTGTTTGGTGGCTTAGCTCATCTTCGCGCCGAGATCACAAGGAGCTGGTCAATGCAGTGCTGCAGCGCATCAAGAGACAGATGATGGCAGACAACCTGCTGAGCTCGATAGAGGCCTTTTCGAATGGTCCTGTTCCTTCGGACCCCGCTTTCACAGAGGAGTGGCAGGACAAGGTGGACGAGTTCTACGACGACATCTCTGGAGAAGCTCTACCTGCAGCTGGAGTCACAAAGGCCAGAATGGAAGAGATTAAATGTATCAGGAAAATCAAGCTCTACAACAAGGTGCCGAGGCAAGTCGCCATCGACAGGGGCAAGCAAATCCTTCCTGTTAGGTGGGTCGATGTCAACAAGGGCGACGAGCAGAAGATGAAGCTTCGATCGCGCATCGTGGCAAGTAGCTCAAGGCCAAGACCAAAGAAGCGCTTTTGGCACATGAACTCTTTTCGGCAACCCCGCCATGGGAGATGATCAAGAGCCTGTTTTCCGTCGTGGTGACCGACCGGAAAGATGATGGTGGTCCAGATCAAGTTCCCTTGAAGGTGAAGAAGACTATGTTGGTCGATTGAACCGTGGCATGTACGGTTTCACATTCTTGGATGGAAGATTGGCAGAAGTCTTGAAAGGAGGCGGTTTTACAGTTGGAGTTGCAAATCCTGCTCTTTTCTTCAATGAGCAAGACAAGTGTCAAGGTGCAGTTCATGGAGATGATTTCTATGTGTTTTGCCCGACCTTCCCGGTGGACAAGGTGAAGGACCTGTTGGGCAACAAGTGCCAGATGAGCGAAAGCCACCGACTTGGCTTCACTACAGGTTGCAGCCAGAGTGCAACCGTGCTCAATAGAGTCGCTTCCTTGGGAGGGACTCAGACAAGCGGCACATCGAGTTGATTGTGGAAGGAGTTGGACTCAACATGAGGTCCGCAGGTGTGACAACGCCATCGGTGAAGCAGACAGCTGCTCAAGCGTCAGCCCTCGAAACATCAGCTGACCTGAGTCCCAAGAATGCACATGCGGCAAAGCACAGTGTGGTGGTCCGCAAGATTGGGACACAGAACAATGTCAGTGACATGCTGATGAGGGCTAGCGATTCCACTACGATATCGAAGCACATGGTTCAGATGGGACTGGAAAGCTATGTCCCAGATAATTCACTCCAAAAGACGGTTTAGTTATCGTGCCAGGCTCCGCTACCTGCCTCACTTGACAAGCAAGTTTGACAGAGGAGGAGTGTTCGATAGTATTGATATATATGTGTATATATATACAGGTGTTATTTTAGATATTTTGTAGTATTGATATATATATATATATACCGATCATTTTTGGTATGTTCGACAGTTGGACATCCCGATAGCATGGTCGGATCAAAGAGGCTGCGGGCTGCCAAAGAGCTCCATCTTGGTATGTAGGCAAATGTATATACATTTGCAATAGAAATTGAATGAAATCATTTATTGGTTTGAACCCTATTTGTTGTATATTTGTAGCTGATTTTTGGATGGTTTTAAACGCAGCTTGCAATGAACAAAATACATCACCATCCAGGTCCATTCAAGGAAAAACATGTTTTTTTTTTGTAGTCCCTTGCACCAACAGCATGTTCGTTCGATTATAATGAAATAAGGAACAACACTTTTCTAGTCCATGTTGCTGTTCAAACACATTGCCCAGAATCTAGCAGTGACTACTTGTATGTCTCTTGATACCGTCCACTAATCAACCATGGCTGGGAAATCCACTTTCAATGGAACTTTCAAACTTGTAACTTGTAATATCATCAAAATAAGGGATTTTTCCAGCACACCATGTTTGATTACCAACTCTAAAGCAACTTCCTGAAAACACCTCCATCCAAAGATCTGCTAGGCTGAAGTCCCTCCAGCCATGGTGACGCCATGTCAAAAATTTGGTTTGGGAACCCCAATTACCGGGGTTCAAGGGATGTGAAACAACAAAAAATTACGCAATTTGCCTTATTTTTGCTGTAACAAATGGGGAAATGTCATGAAATGTCATGAAATGACGTTTTTTTGACAATTGAAACATTTACGCGTGGTGCAACGTTGGTCAATATTCAATTTGTTTGGGTTGTAAATCATCTGCAGAATTCTACAAAGGAATGCAAAACGTTCCCCAATGTTTCCCATTTTTAGATCAACGTTTCCGTTTTCGTGCAGGAAATCCCGATGTTTGGTGGGGAATTATAGATATTATAATTGGATGCATGGGATCCTCAAAATCCGCCAAATTTTGTATCCAAGGAAAACCTCCCATGTTTCATGTGGCCTTGTCTCATTTCGTTTAGGCGGGGGTGGGGGTCCTCAAGTCCCCATGTGGGTAATTCCTTCCCATGGTCAATGATTGATCATCACTATCCCTGTTTTTCTTGGCCGTAGGTCATGTATGGGTATGGCTCAAAATTATGAATCCCCCCAAAAAATGGTTCAACATTAAATTTGGCCATTGTCCATTCGTACCCCATGTTCGAGCGTCACCGCCCGTCCAGCATTGCTCCTGAGACACTTACTTGGCGTACAACTACGCTATGTTGATGTGGAATGTGAACATGCATCGGGCCAGTTGCTCAGGGTCAGGGTTGGAAGTCAGCTCGCCTGATTTACAAATTGACATGATCGTCCATGGTTGCTGTAAAACTACAGTATAATAATCCCAAAAAAATATAACAGTATTTTACCACTATTTGATTGGGACTTTAATTTTCCATTTTTGCGGGGTTTACTACAAATGTGACATTGTCCAATACGTGGTTGCTGCTTTCGGCACAATTCGAATCTCTCAGCTCGGTACAGCACCGGGTCGAGTTGAGTAAAACGACACCCACATCCCAAAATAATGGGTGAATGAAGGCCATCGTTTATTGGTGGGATAGGTTTGACTTGTTGATGGCAGTTGGTGGTTTCAGAGTTTTGTTCATCTACATTGGATGGTGATCATCTTAAATGGCTTTCAAATGTTCGAAGGTTGAAACCATCAACCAGATATATAGTTGGCAGATTTGCAGAGTAGTTTTCCCGTTTGTGACATTTACCAGATGCTTGGTCTAAATAGATGTTTGGCATATTTTTTTCTATTTTGGTTTTTGAAACTGGTCGGGATGTACTCCGCGAAATCCAAGAAACACCAGGAATAGAAGTTGGGAAATCCAGCAGTCTAGAGAAAGTGGCCAATGGCCCAGTCTGGCCCCATGGCCCATGATTTTCATTGGATCCAATGGCCTGCGCAGCTGCGCAGGCGCTGAAAATTAGCTTCGCCCTGTCAGATGACCACGGACGACATCCCAATGGGGTTCGGAGACCTGACAAACTTGGAAAAGATCGCAGAAAAAGCCCGAAAAAAAGACGTGAACCACATCTCAAACATCGGAAAAGTTTAAACCTCATTTTCTCTATGACATGGCCATAAATGGGGAGGGTATAACCCATTTCTAGACAGACCCAAGCTGGTGAAGTTAACTTCAATCATGATTGGATTATATTGGACTTATGGTAGAGATATTGAATTAGCTTTCTATGTTAAGGGATGTGTTTGTTGGGTTTGCAACGCAACATAACTGGGGTGGGCCACCAGGGCCAGATCAGGTGGCTGCCCGTACGTAGCTAGCAGATGCTGGCAGTCCATCATTGAAGAAAACATGTTGGATACGCATGAGACATGGTCATTGACCAATTACCTGCCCAAATTTGTGGTGAATCCCTTAGTTTTGTTGGTTTGGTTACTAGTAGTGAAATCCACATGTTTTTGTACCTCTCAACATCACCAGGGTACGGGTGAAGTGCCCAGCTGTTACTCACCGCCTTGGTCATGCAGTCATTGCATCCCCAGTTTACTTCGCTGGTTACTGTATCGAAATTGTTTTATTTTCAGTTCTTCTGATTCTTCTGCTTCAACCCTCTCAATACCCTCCTGGAATCAAACCTGGCAATTGCAAATCCACCATAAATGGAGGATACATGGAGTTTTTTTTGTCTGGGAACAAACATCCAGCATCATCCAACTATTGAATCGATGACACCGGACACCGGACACCCATGTTTTTTTTTTCATCTATTGCTGAAGAACCATGTTTTTTTTTCCAAAGTCGATCCGGATTCTGGCAGCTCAAAGTCCATCTATATTAGGTTAGCCCATGGTATATCCCCTGAAAATCCAAGTTTTCCACATCTTGTGTTTCATTTAATCCACACTGCGGTGGCATGGGGCCGTGCCTGGCCGTAGGTTTCAACATGGCGGTTCAACTTCGCCTGGGATCCAGCGAAGGATTTCTTCTCAGAGGCGGGGAGCCCCATGGGGATTGTCCAGTGGGGTATAGCCGGTATAGCTCCAACTTGGCAATTCTAATGGAACATGATGATAGTCCATGGACTCTAGGGCTATCCATGTTCAGTCAAAGCCACGTGGGGTGAC
>CAMXCT020001105.1:69561-95862 GCA_947184155.2 Cladocopium goreaui
TTTGTTGTTTGTTGTTTGTTGTTGTTGTTGTTGTTGTTGTCTGTTGTTTGTTGTCTGTTGTCTGTTGTCTCTTGTCTCTTGTTCTTGTTCTTGTTCTTGTTTTTGTTGTTCTCGTTGTTCTGTTTGTTGTTTTTGTTGTTGTTGTTGTTGTCTGTTGTCTGTTGTCTGTTGTTGTTGTTGTTGTTTGTTGTTTGTTGTTGTTGTTGTTGTTGTTGTTGTCTGTTGTTTGTTGTCTGTTGTTTGTTGTCTGTTGTCTGTTGTTGTTGTTGGTGGTGGTGGTGGTGGTGGTGTTTAAAAAAGACTTGAGTGAATTTGAGTGTAATAAATTGGAAACGTTGGCATTTTTGGGAAAACATGATGCCGAACAAGATACAAAAACACCCAATAGTAAGGGAACAGTGGTTTTTGGGATTTTACAAGCATCCTACTACTGAATTTACTATATGATTGTTTAAATCATCATTGTGTAAACGCAGGGGAAGTTCGTCTAAACCAGTCCATTGAAGGAATTTTTTGGGGGTCTTTCGCAACCTGGGTGTCACAGAACTTGCTTCCATGTTGTAACACTCCCATTTTTTACGTGCCTAGGGGCCTAGGTGATTTCCTGGGTATATGCTTCAGTATGGTTCAGTATGGGACAGCACTGGATACAGTACCTTGTGGGCACTGGTTGAGATTCCAGGCCACCTACAAACTTCTGGACGAGCCGACCTCCAGTTGCCCACCAGAGACCAAGATGTTGGAATCTGCAGCTCGGGTCAGTCGAGATCAAAGATATCATCAAGTTGCATTCAACGGTGTCACATCCATCCCGTTTTGCTGAATTTGTTTTATTCACAGAGTGCTTCAGGTAAACCAGTGCCAAGATGCAGCAATGAAGCTGCAGAAGAAGTGTCTCGCTTGCACAGGAGTCTGGTTTGGCAATTCTGTGAGCATTTGTGAGCCATGTTTTTCAAAAAATGTGTATACTGTATGATTTTTCATTTTTTTCAGGACAAGTTTTTTGGGTGCAGGATTCTTTGCGTTGGTGCAATCAATATCAATCAATGTTGCTTGATGCTGGTTAACAGTAATGAACAAAGTCCAGCATCATCAGCAGATATCAGCAGGAATCCTTCAGTCTATGATTGCTTGGTCTCGCTGCAAGAAGCAGGTTGGCCTACACAGACGAGCTCTACCAAGAGACCCTGGTCTTAATTGTGCGCATCAGGGTGCTCTATTTGAGTATTGCAGGATATTGCAGGCATTAGTAACATTACGACAGTAAGTTAGTTTTAGTGGGATACAGTAGTTTTTTGCTTACACGGCCTCTACTTGTCATGATTTTGCAGAGTCCTATGTTGTCCTGGCATGTCATGCCAGGGCAGATCCGCCCGGCTGTGTTTTCCGTGTCTCCGACGACGACGTCTACTTCAACGCACCCGAAGAAGGCAGATCTACTGCATCACTACCCCCGAGATACGAGGAGATACGATGAGATACGTGTGCTTCAAAGAACACTTCAATTTCATAACGTACAATTAACATCAATTAACCCTACGTATAATATCCCATATGTTTGCAATAAGTTGCGTAGACATTGTATAGGATGGCTAGAGTTTGCAGACTTCCTAAGCTACTGAGGCCTCCTTGCTTCATTCTTTCAATATCCACAGATACAGTCTTGTTTGGACTTTGGACGATGTGAAATCGCACAGGTGCATTTGAAAGCCTGAGCAAACAAACACACACACATTGAATTACGTCACGTATCACAGCAGTTGAGCTCGGACACGTCAGCCAAAGAGTACGGTCTTACCCATTTCCAAGACCAACCGGTGGTCCCGGTGGTCCTTAGACTTTTTGCCGGTGGCCAGGCCAGACGAATGGGAACCGACGTTTGATTTGTCAAATTCTACGCATTGCATAGTACCGAAAGGGCCGCAGGCCGCTATGTTTGGAGCTATGCTTGAGCAAACGCTCGCAAACGCTGCAAATAAGTCCGGTAATAGTCCGGTACCACAATAACGAAAAGAAGACAGAAGAATCTTTGGACCAATATTGCAGATGCTGGAGCTGGAAAACTTGCCGGTCCGTAGACATCTTGAAAAACAATCTGCTGTGCATGCACCAAAAGGGCCTGGTAGATCTCAGACTTACCAAAAGATCCCGCCATTGACCGCCGTCGCCCAGGTCGATGAGCCAGGCGCAGGGCACGCACGGCCCTTGATGCTATGATTATCCAGGTCCGTATGGGTTATGGATATGGACAAGACATGTCAAGACATAACCAAAAACAAGTAAACACCATCAAATTATATATAAATATGTATCATATATTATAATAATATCAAATAATACATAAGTGTATATACTGCATATTACTGTATATTACTGTATATTACTGTATATTGCATCATGTTCATCACAAAAGTTGCAGTAGATACAGCACAGGTTTCTTGTACACGGATGGATACTGTAGACATTTGTAGGCATTTGTAGACGTCTAAATTCCGGATCTTCAAAGGTCCATGTTTTCAGTTGGGATATCAGTGGTGCACCAGGTCACCAGGATCCACCAGGTGCCACCAGTGCTGGTTTCAGAGGCTTTGGCTCAGAACCCTCAAAGAGGGAGCGTTATCAGCATTGGAGCCTGCATGAGCCTGCCCCGCACCCTATCCCTTCTTGTTTGTGTTTCTTCTTTGCTCAGAGAAACTGCAGCTACTCGAGCCACCACTCCCTAAAATAGCGCTCTGAAACAAATACATTAGTGACAAAAGGACGAAAGACTTAAATAATCTTAAATATTATATATATGTGTGTGTGTATGTGCATGTGTATATATATATATACATATATATATATATTGTTCTTCAAACATAATCGCAGCCGGCGCACGTGATGACAAATTGAGGTGGTTTCTTAACAGCCAAAGAGAAAGAGGCTTTCTGCAACCTTGTAAAGGCACGAAAGGGCGCGTAAAGGCTTAAAGAGATTCACGCTTTGGGCACATGGTTTTGCGAAACATTTCCACAGGATGTAGAGCCATGGCGTCCGCCAGCACAAGCCGTGCTAACCAGAAGCACTTGCCTAGGGGCCAAGAGCTGAGATATGCTGAGATGAGAGGTTTGAAGCAGCAGACCATGGCAGGCCTTCGATGACTAGACTCGACTAGACGTAACCAATCTCTTTGTGACATTCTGTGATTCGGTTTTGTGTTAACCAATCTATTCAACCAATCTATTCTTGTCTTCTCTGTGGCTCAACTTTTTGCTGGAGAGCCGTCCCGTCGCTTCTTCAGCATATTCGTGCAAGATTTGGGGGATCACCATGCCTAGCCCATGATCTTACAGAAAATCCATCAAAATCCACATCAAAGTGCACCTGCCAACTCCAGTCACTCGTGTTGAAATAGATGAAATAGTGGGCCCAATCCTGTTCAGTTTCTTCTGTGTCACCTTCACCAAAGCATCCCAAAGCCGGCCAAGGGGTTTCCAAGAAGATCTTGAAGAAAGGTCAGCTCCGCACTGCGCTCCACGTGCGGCCTAAGGATCCTAATCAACCTGATTGGATGTTGAAAAAAAAATGGATAGATATCTTAATATATTTAGATATATTTAGATATATTTAGATCATATCTTAATAGAATTTAATAGAGTTTCTCCACTGTCTCCACTGTCCTTTGATCAATTCGTGCCGTTACCAGCCGATGGCTCTGCAGGGAGCAGTCGAGATCCAGCCCTCGATAGCCTCGATTTGACGGGTTTGTCCTCTTTGGCAGCTTGATGGAATATACATGAATATACCCCTCTGGTAAACTAACATAACTATGGAAAATCACCATGTTCAATGGTTACATCCACTATAAATGGCCATGTTCAATAGCAAACTGTTTGTTTACCAGAGGGTACGGACTGTGATGGAATCATTGGAAGATCCCCAAATGTCATGGAATCAGTGTATAAATGGGGTTGTAATTGATGGAATCTGTCTGGGGTTGCACAGAATTTGGAAAAAACATAGAAATGGAAAAAACAGATGAGAGCATACCCGAAAGACAGTCATCCAACACAAGTTCAACCAAGTTGTTTCCCCCATCAACGGCTCATCCAACCTATTTGTTTTGCAAGGACCCCTGCCTGCTTGAAATCTCGTTGAAACCAGGAACCTGTTTGAAGCCTGCTCGAAGTTTGTTTGCAACTTGATTGAAATCTCTTTGAAACAACCGGTGACTTGGTTGAAACCTTTTGGAAACATGTTTGAAACTTGGCTAAATCGAGCCACCAAGATTTCAAGCAATCGCCAAAAAGAAGCATGGACGCAAGGCTCCGCTGAGCAACCACTAGGTTACTACACGTGTTACTAGCAGCAGGCACACAATGGCACACATAAAAAGTCACCTCGGGTGCAGCAATTCGCCTTGGCGAAACAAAAAACGACGTGGAGCACTGGATTGAGTTCCCCAAATTTCATGTGCCGCAAAAAGTACATCCAATACCAAGTACATCCACCATTTACATCCATTTACTACTAATTATATATTACTATATTCATCTATATTATGCTAAAAAAAGATTTCAGCTATGCAATTGCCAAAAATGGAAAATACATGAAAATGCGAAACACACGCTATACCAAAACACAACAGCACTAGCACGTGAAAGACACAGCAACTGCGCCGAGCTATCGCCAAAAACACAGCACCACCGGCACAGACCCGAACAACTTGAGTTTCACCGGATCTTGGTGCCAAGGCCCAAAAAAGTGCAATTTTTTTTGACCAAACCAAGGGAAATGCTGCCAAACCCTGCAGCAAAATGACTCAACGGAATCATTGGATTCCAAAACACAGCACGAGCACATAAATCACAATATACTGTAGCAGCCATGCGTGCAGCCACACCACTTCGCAGAAAATCCGGCTAAAAAAAACAGAACGGCGCCACATCAAAAGCACTTCGACACGCGCGATTCATGGAAAGGTTGGGACACCTGCCAAAGCAGCAACAAATAAGCGAAGCAGCTGTATTACCACGGAAGTTAGCAAACACGTGCGCAAGCATGCAAGTAAAAATGCACAATCGAAGATTAGATAAGTGCAAGTATGACAAAATGCACACAAGAAGAGTAAGTAAAAAGAATCCAGCGCTTGCTCACGTCCATCCTGTCCCTACCTTGAACCCGACAACAACATCCAGTGCCACAACATACCTTCAAGCGTCATGAATAGTCACACCTTAGAACGTCGGCATGTCATGCGACCCACCAGATCTTGAGATTTATATAACGTCAAATAATGTAAGCAGTCACATGTTCCAAATTGTTCCCATATTATCCGATGAACATCGCCACACTTCAAATGCAACGTCTGCAACGTCATGCCATATCGTCTAATGTCGTCTTCCAATGTCACGCTGTACAGGAAGGCAACACCTGTTGATTATGTTCAAATGTGAAAAGGTCACATCAGGTCATGTACACTGTCACATCTTCTCATGTAATTTGATATGGGCTACCACAGTTTATCCACAGCTTGTCCACAGCTTCAAACATGATGTCATGCAGGGTACCACGTTTTCTTATGTGATCCCAGGTGTCCTGAAAAAAAAATCTTGACATGTAAAGGTGTTTAAAGCATCGCATCTTCGAATGTGCAAACTTGTGATGTTGGGGCATGTGCTATGCAACTTCAAATGCAATGTCATGGCATGTGAAAGTCATAAGTCATGCAAGAAGAAATGAGCAGTGTTTTTCGGCATCGGTAAATAAAGTGGGAACTCTGCGAGACGTATTATGCCCGGGATGGAGGCTTCCATGCAGACAGCGCAGGTTGTGCAGTGGCGTAGGCTGATTTTGGCCACTGCACAGGCTTTGCGTAGACACTCGTTGACAACAGTCAGAACTCGTTCATTTTGCATTGGTTACCCTCTGGTAAACTAATATAGCTATGGAAAATCACCATTTTTAATGGGTAAATCAACTATAAATGGTCATGTTCAATAGCTTACCAGAGGGTAGTTGTGATATGTTTGGTTTCTTCCAACGATTTTTGTCAAGGAAGACTTCTAAACATGTTTGGCCGTAGCTGGGATTGATTTTCTGAAGATGGGGGGATCGATCTCCTGAGATAGACTTACAGGGTATTTCCCTCAAAACCATTATATACTTATATGAACTTATACCCTCTGGCAAATTAACATAGACCCTGAAAATAACCAATTTTAAATGGAAACTAGTCTTCCAACCCCTATCTGGCAGGGTCTATGTTGATTTACTGGAGGGTATATGTATCCAAAAGAATTTTAATATGGTTTAATCATAATTGGTAACTAATAACTCGGGTATACCTATAGCAATATATAATATGTATTATATGTGATTCATCAGTTCCAAAATCGCCAAGTTTTGTATCGGTGATCCCTTCGCCAGGTGTTTTTTGGTTGGTGGCTTGGAAAATTTGGATTATTATTTTTCCATATGTTGGAAATAAATAAAAGTTGGGAATAATCATCCCAATTTACGAAAAAAAAATCAGAGGGGTAGTATACCACCAACGGATTATAGTGTTATAGATTATATAAAGCGTGTGTGAGCAAGTGTGTGCAACAATGGAAATCAATAAGTAAATCATTAGGCCGATGCCTGCGTATGGCCATAGTGGATCAATCACTCAACCTGAGGTGGCTAAACCAGCCGTGCGTGGTGGCCTTTGCTGAATTCTGTGCTGATACATGGGCACCGATTGTCTAAAAGACATTGCAAACATGTTTGAAGAGTTTGCGTGATGTTACAAGGAAAATCGGCACAAGAATTTGGCATGCAAAGTGAAGTAAACACAGAAATGATATGAAGCTCGTAGATTCTATCATATTCTTGCATCGTCTATTTCCGGGGTTGGTAACTCTCCCATTTTGGGAATATTGGACATCACCTGAAAAAGTAGCCATGGCATTGACCACAAAAACCATTCATGGTTGGGTGATGTGAAAAATGGGGACATCAGTCATGACCCATGTATTTTCATATATCATACATTTAACATACATCATATATTCTTTCATATATCATATATCATATATCATGAATAGCATCGTCTTTTTAACCGAAACCTCTGCTATTCGTGGAACGGTTTCAGCTCTGCGCGTTTTGAGGTCGGAAAATTTACAGTGAGGCACCGGGTCCAACGTGGCATGAAATGCTGATGAAACTGCCGTAGGAAAGTACTTACCCTCTGTTAAACATACAAAAAACTATGGAAAATCACCATTTTTCATGGGAAAATCCTCTATAAATGGCCATGTTAAATAGCTATTTTGACATAACCAGAGGGTATCATTGGAGTGCCAAAATCCATTTTTCATACTTTGGGCTAGTTTCAGAAAAGTTCTTGAACCGAGGTAGGGACTTGAGAAGGTTAACCAATTTGAGACTTCTTGGAAAAGAGCTCTTTCTTCCATACGATCAGTGCTGTGCAGCTTTGGTTCTCACCATTTCTTCCCTCTGACAGGATAAAGATGGATACAGATGGATACAATCCATTTTGTCATCCCTTGTCCTCCTATCTCTTACTTATTTTTTGTGATCTTAGACCGATGCCAGTGCAATTTTCCGGCTTCGGTTTCCACAGGCTCGGTCCTTTCTAGGCCAGGTTCACAGGGCATTGCCGGGCAGCGTGGAATCAGAGACAAGCTTCGTCTAGACGGGTGATTTATGAGGCAATGCTTACTATAGGCACAGAAATGCATGTGACAAGGTGTGACAAGGTGTGAGAAGCATTTTCTATTGGCAGACAGGTTTATAGAAACCACATGGGGGCGCAACAAGCATTTTCTATTGGCAGACAGGTTTATAGAGAGCACATGGCATAAGCGCATGAAATATCACGTGCTAGTGGCCACATTCACGTGCATAACCACAAATGATTTCAAATGATACCAAATGATCACACATGATCACAAATGTATAAAATATGCAATACATATGTACCCGCCATAGCGTTTGGGCAGCTTGTAGGTGGACTTCAAATCATTTGTCATTCCAAGTTGTCAATCAGCTGCAATGCGTGGAGTATGTTGAAATTTGTCGGGCGATTCATGCAAAATATGTAAAGAGATTCCTGCCCTCACTGGCATCAGATGCTTGTAACAACCCTGCTTATCCTAACTTGCCACAAAGGGGAAGTCCTTGGGAGCCAATGATAAGATCTGTGCTTCTGTCAGGTCTTGCCTTTTGGTAGACCCTAGGTATCCTCTCTGAACGCGTAAACTCTCGAAAGCTAGGATAGATACAACATATAGATACTGTATACGGAAACCATGGCTAAGTCTGGCTAACTTGCTAGCCCTACACTGTAGGCTGGTGTGTCCCAAAATGTCCCAAAGAAGCAAGACTGCAACAAATTCCCTGGCCTCTTCCTATCTCTTACTCATTTCATGCTCCCACCCATCAGTTCTGCAGGGGAGATCAATGTTTGATGGACATGCGTGACATGCAACGAAACCTCATGGCAATTTGCAAAGACATCCGCATGCATCTTGTCATGCTGTTTTATCCCTTATTTTTGTTACCGATTCTTGCACATAGTGGCTGACTTCCAGGTGATGCTAAGAGCGAAACGCAGGAGGAGCTTTCATCGAAGGTTGGGGTTGATTTGGCCACCATTTGGACACCCCTTTGGCACGGCTTGTCACCTCCTTGCTGTTTGCGATTTCTGAAGCTGACTGATGTTACCAACCTCTAAAAAACTTCATCATTGCGGCTGTGCCAAGTTTGCGCCCAAGAACTTTTGTTGATCTATAATCCATTGTAATTTAATTATAATGCTATATCCAGAATCCAATTGTTTCCTTTTCAATATGCCCAGAATAACATGGATAACAGGGTTGAAACACCATGAACCCCCACTTCGACGAAGGGATTTTGGATCAACGGATCCGTGAACCGATCGCTCAAGGCGCTGTTCCAGCAAGCCGCAGCATCAGTTCGACAATCAGTCAGGCAAGTCGAACCAGTCACACCGAAATGGGTTTGTCTGAAAATAGGGTATATTCCCAATGAAATAGCCATTTAATAGGGATAATGATCATTAACCATTGGGTTTAGGGGTATACTATTTTCAGACACACCCAAATTGTGCCAAGCTGAAGCTATAGCTGTCTGAAGTCCAGGATATCAACCAGTCGACAATCATTGTTGAAATACGTTGAATGAGTTTGACCATGTCACCATGTTTTGCCTGCCCAGTTGGCATCAGTTGGCCGGATCCCGGATGCATGTTTGGTTTGATCAAGGAGGTTTCCTCGCGGCAAGGAAAGCAAGTATCGCCGGACTTGCAATCGACCAGATGTCTCAGAGCCAGAGCGGTTGGGAACCCGGATTTGCATGTTCTGATCAGAACATGTCAAACACCAAATAAGCAAAATTGCGTGGGAACTTGGAGGCTGACTGTCCCACAGTTGAATAGACCTATGCAATGCAGAACATGACATGGGCACCATAGTGGAAGTCTTGCAGACAGTGTTGAAGTGGTAAGGGTTTGCGTAAAAATTGCGCCCTCTGCCCTGAAAAATAAAGCCAGCTAGAGCTTAGAAGGTACCAAATTTCAGCTCCCAAAAAATATTGAAAATGGAATCTTGGGCATTTGATGGCGGTTGTATTCGTTTGTCAAGTTCAACATGTAGCATGGGCCCAGGCACAAAGGAAACATGTCAAGACTCAGGAGTTGATTTCCGCAGCCAAGCTGCAGATGAATCGGCTGGGAGCGCTGCTGTGTGCCGTCTCTCCGCTACTTCAACAAGCTCCAAAGAGCAGATGCCAGAGACGACAATGCAGGCGATTTGCTCACTGTGTAGGCCAAGATCCTGCATAATCAGCATCCGAAAATCCAGATGAGTCACCGTTGTCACCGTTGTCATGTGATGTTCTATGGTCTCAAATATGGAAAGTGCCACAAAAAAGCATCGGTCCATCCGATTTCGATTTTGTCTTCACAGCATTTCAGATTCGGAGCATGAAGGGAAAATTCAGTGCTCAGTCGGATTTTTGTCCTTTAGATTCGGTTAGTCTGTGTTCACATGATATGTCAGCTGCTTCGATGTTAAAAGGCTGGAATGGACGCGGATCACGTCGAGAACGAAGCAGAGGCAGGGCGGCAGGGCCCGGAGGCCATGCGACATGTGCGGCGCAATTGCGGCGTTCGGATTAACAAGGCGCCCTTGGGGCCCCTGAAATAAATGTAAAGGGTGGTACTACTGTGAGGAATCCCCAGTCATTGTTTGGTTTTTGGCGATTTTTACTTACCGTGTTTAAAGTCTTAAAGTGAATAATAACTAGAGCACATTTAGAATACATTCAGATTTTTAAGTTAAATCTTCATGAAGTGGAACTTGCTGCAAAAACTCGGACAGGGTTTAAAGTGTAATAGATCGAAATCAAATCGGAATGAAATCCAAATTGGTTCTGACCTACATCTAAAGAAAATGCAGGGAATATGAGAGGAAATGAAAAGATTATGAAAAGAAATGACGGAAAGCACACGTTTTTTTTGGTTCCTTTATGGTGGTAATTCGCTTTTTTCTGCCCTGAAGGTGAAACGTTGCTAAACATTGCAAACATGGTCACTGGAAGGTGCTGAATAATCCATGCCTCCGAAATTGCGAGGTTGAAACCGAAAGACTCAGGCCAACAACGAAGGGGCGGGGCGGATACATGTTGAGACACTTTCAGAAAACGACATGACAAAGCAATGTGCTGGCTGGGCTGGACATTTGTCAAGAGGCGATAAAACTTTGACAGTCAGAAGCAGCCAATTGGGTTTGTCTGAAAATAGGGTATATTCCCAATTAAATAGCCATTTAATAGGGATAATGATCATTAACCATTGGGTTTAGGGGTACACTATTTTCAGACACACCCAATTGATTGGCAGAGAGCGGGTACACACTCAGCGCTTTTTCGGCACTCAGGCAGCATTTTCTGAGAACTTTGGAGGAGGTGAAGCAGATCTTGGAAAGAATTGATCTATCCGACACACTGGAGGAGAGCACCGACTGGAGAAACACAATGAGATGATGAGATGAGATGATGAGATGTACAACTACTGTATAACACTATCTATATATTATATTATAATTATCTTAGAAATTTAATTGTATGACATTATAGTTATCAAAAAAGGTTCTGATCGTTACAGCATGTTACAGCCAATGGACGGGGAACGGTTACACTGCACATCTCAAAAGATTAACAAAATTTAACACGTGTCACCGTTTCTGGAAGGCAATAAAATTCAGACACAAAATTCGAGGCACATCAGTCCCTCGCCTTCAGGAAATTGAATGAAATGTGTGTGTGTGTGGTATTTTTCCGGGGGAAGGTGAGCCCTTCGCAGCAGTTTCTTTGCTATCTCTCGCACATGTTTATTATGTATATATGATTACATATGTGTATCGGTGGAAACCATGCTTTGGCAAAGCCAGCATATCGAAGAAGTGGTAGGCCGAGACACAATTGGGCTTTTCAGACATTTAAAGATGCCTGGTCTAGCTTTGGGCACAACGCTAGCTTGTTCACGGCAAGTGCTGACCAAATTCATACCCTTTATTTGAACGCTGTAAGACGCATTGGCGTGTTCGGATCGGGACAAACGACCTTTCGTTTCAAAGTCATTTCTATTTTGTATTCTTTTTAGGGGGTTTGCGGCGGAGAGTTCTGACTGATTTATTGATCTCTGATCCTGAACCTCGATTGATTTGTTCTGTCCTTGCCCCTGGTTTGGGGCCAGCCTGCCCCGGATGGTGGTGTGGAGGGAGCTGGCAATGTGTAGAAATTATGTGTATATTGTGTGTGTGTATGAGTTGTATTGGCGCTTTCCCTGTACCCTGTGGTGTGGTGTTTTCGCTTTAACGCTAGCATGAAGTTTTCATACACGCGCCACGCGCAGGCTGGGCAAGGTCATGCGACCAAAACAGTGGCAAAATGATTCAAGACCGTGGAACAAAACCGTGAAACTACACAATTAAACTTCAGGAGCCAACCAATCCAATCTCCAAGAGCGGCAAGCCAAGAGTCACAAGAATCACAACTGTCAGACCCATTGCTGGGCAACCGCCTGTGTAGTTGCCCTGACGAAATCAGATGAAATCGATACGTTTTTGAAAGTTGTGAAGGGTCAAACTATCGAATTGAAAGCTCACAAGACCAAGGTAAATTAGTGTTTCCAGGACCGAGACCTAAAGTGACGGACTTTCGCAAAATTCAGAAGAACAAGCAATTAAAATCACGATTTCACTGTGCATGCGCAGTGCCCAAACATGCCATCACTGCACATCTCAAACCACAGACTGCATGCACAGAGCTCAGAAACACACGAGCGATAAAGATCTGACAGCAAGGGCTGCACGCACAGGCCTTGACTATATACTGACATGCATCTTATACACCACCTATGAAGATCTGAAATATACAACTGCGCATGCGCTGAGCATACAGCACTCAGCGCACCATCCTTGGATCGGCCAATGTCGGCATGCGCAAAGCTTAAGAGCGCCACATCAACAAACACACATGCAATTCAACAGCTTTGCTAAACAACAACACCGGCAGCAGCAGCACCAACAACAACAGCAGCAGCCGGCTACATCAAGGACAGCGACACAACCGAACAAGAACAAGAACAACAACAACAACAACACCAACACCAACAACAACAACACCAACAGCAGCAGCAGCAGCAGAAGCAGCAGCAGCAGCATCAACAACAACAACAGGAGGAACAGGAACAAGAACAGGAACAAGAACAGGAACAAGAACAGGAACAAGAACAGGAACAAGAACAGGAACGAGAACAGGAAGAACAAGAACAAGAAGAACAAGAACAAGAACAACCATGACAACTCATTGGCTCACATTCCAATTTTCTACTATTTTCCAATCTCGTTTTGGGTATTTTTTAAGCTGACCTTGATTGCTGTTTGTGCTTGGAGGAGGTTTCGCACGTCTTGGATTGGGTCAAAGAGTTGGAGGTCTTCACGCCAAGACAAGCCAAGACATAGAGCGACCAAGTTGTGGTTTGTTGAACGCTTTTTTGCATTCGATACTGGTCCATGACTTCATGGTCAAGCTGTGCTTGCCTCAGGCCATGATGGATGAAATGACAAGTTCGTCAAGTTCAAGTCTGGAGAACTATGAGGCAAGGAAAGGACGCAGAACGACCCTGAGCACAAGTGAAGAACCCAATAAATTTCAAAACATAGATGTGTTTCATGTTTCTCCCTGTCGCAATACAGGAGGCAACGCCAGAATACAGTCATACACAGTCATACACACCAGAGATTTTGGCGCGCGCGCGCGCACTCTGGATCACACATGTTCTGGGCTTTAGCCAGTAGCAATTGAAGTGAAACCCAAGTTGAAATTTGCAGGTACGCTTGCGAACCCATGCTGTTTGGTCTTTGCTGGCAAGAACCGACAGTCACGGGCTCCTGGCCCACAGCAAGTAAGAAAATAAGTGCGTCTCTACAGACCTCTACAGGTGTTACACACGCACCCGCCTGAAGCCGGGACAAGCCTGGAAAGGCAAGAGGAAGAAAAAAACCGGACGCACGACGGCCGGACGGCCCAAACAGCGCAGGGGGGGAGGAGAACAATGGGACCTCCAAACCAATCTGACTGGGCGACCTGACCCACACAGGGCATGCGCAGGAACTTCACACACACACACACTACCAAGGAGCACGAGGGAAGTGGGAGCACTAGAGACCAATGGGACAAAGTTGATGGGCATGCGGAAACAACCGCAATAATTGTACGTACAGCTTGCGTTCGTAGGGTTTCTTAGTTGCCTACGTTGACCCTGTAGGCTCAAGGTGTATAGGGGCTAGGGCCAACAGGGCTCTCCGGGGGTTGCCATGCGAGTGGGAATAGGTGTGCTGATCACCTATGGAATCGCAGCAACAAACTCCTTGGACCTGTGGTGGTCTCAAGCGGCCGACAACTTAGAGCCAAAGGAAGAGACCACCCAGGCCACTGAAAGTTGGTGGTCAACGTGGGAATGGCTCGAAAATGAAAGGGGTGAGGGGAGTCCACGAAAGGGCAAAATCCCGGAAACTCGCCAAGAGAATACCAAGTCTTGGGGCTGGTTCCAAAGCGCCACCTTCCTTGAGATGGTTTGGGGGCTTGGTTGGTTCTACAAGATTGGGATCAAGGTCTTCCTCAGGTTGGCAGACAGCAGTCTGTCCTACTGTGGGACCTTATGTGCCTCGCTCGGATTCGCAGCACGCTGGATGTATTGGCTCGCTGTGGCTGTGGTGGGGGTGTTTCTACTGCAGCTGGGGGTATGGACTGTAACTTGGGTTCTGTTTCCAGTCCTTCGACACTTCCTCGCTCTGTGGCGATACCTACGCGGACAAGGCACTTGGCACGACGTGGTCAGCCTCCATGGGGTTGGGTCCTTTCGACCGGAGTGGGTCGGTCCGAATGTGGGGACACCCTGGACGGCGCAGTACGTGCAGCAACAGGTGAGAGCAAGGAGTGAAAACCGAGAGCCCCTGGACCTCCTCGTGTCGGATGGGGCAGCCGTGGCGCACCTCCGAGGACGCACCAATCGACACGGATACTTGGCAGATTGCACGGAAGTGCACTCGAGCTCACATCGTTACTGGCGCAATCAACTGGAGGTTGCCAATTGCCGGGTCTATCTTTGCTCCGCGTCCCCATGCACCGCTCCGGAAGCTGCAGACGTGCATGCCCCATTGAGCGCAGTAGTAGCAAGGACCGTTGAAGTCGACCTCCGAGAAGCAGCTGGTAAAGGACCTATGGCGCGTTGTTGGACGGTGACCACATTTTGGAGTTGCATTACTTGCAGACTCCTTAGTTGGGTGTGCTGCTTTGGGTGCCAAGTTTGCCGTAGAAGGGGATCGAGGGGCTGCCGGAGGCGAGCTTCTCGCCCAGGTGGCCCAGGCCCCCAATCGCAACGGCATTTGCACGTCGATTCAGAGACCGAATCTGAAGGAGGAGAAGAAGACTATCCTTGCCAAGCTGATCAGATAGCTCTCGCGGCAGGAGATAATCAGGCCCGGAACGAGCCCCTCTGCCTTGGTCCTTGCAAAGACGCGGCTCGGAAAACTCCCATCAAACTCCTACAACCTGACGAGGCTGTCAGCTGTAGGGATGAGTTGAAGGTAGACGAAGAAGGTTATCACTTCTACGCATGCGACAGGCATCGCGACAGGTACGTCGCGTCGAAAGCCCTAAGGGGGTGCGCCGTCGAAGGGTGCAACTCGGCGGCGCGGGTTTTGCACCGGAATGTCAAGTTGTGCAAGCTCCATGCCGCAAAGGAAGAAAAGCGTCCACCACACGTGCCAAGAGCCACATTGGACGCAAGAAAGCAGAGCTCGGAAAGTGAGGAGCTGCCGCCGAACAAATCGGCCCAGGAGTCAGCCGTGGCGGCAGCAGAGCCAATCAAGGATGGCAAGGCGAGCCAGGTCCTCGCCGACTACGTCAGGAGCAGGTGCCAGGGAGGTAGCGACTCAGATGCGAGGGCTGCCTGTGCCTGGGCACTGCTCTCGGACCAGGATCTGTCGAACGTCCTGAAGGCCACCGCTCAACAATACCTCGCACGTCTGCCGGCCACGTTTCCGGCGGCCAGTCGAAGGGCGCTCGAAGATTTGGCAAATCCGGCGCCTGTGGACCCAGTTCTTCAACTTGAAGTTGATTTCCAAGGAGACGCAGGCAGGCACTTTCTGAGTCCCCCAGGATCGAACGCCGTCCGTGAAGAAGAGTCGGAGGGCAGGCCTGAGGCGCGATTCGCGCCCGGGCCGGCCTCCTGCTGCGCCCAGCTGGGTCCCAGCCCAGGAGACACCGGGAGCTGCCGCCTTCTTTCGGTCGAAGAAGCCGGGAAACGGAACTGCGCAGGGAACTTTGGCAACTCTCGCCGCTGCACCACCAACATTCGACGGAGCGTCATCCCTGGCCATTTCAGCTCGGCCTTGGAGGGCCGGAGCTTTTACAGACCCAGAACCCAGACCCGTCGATGATGCGACCAAGGCTTTGCAATCTATTGCCAAGGCGGTGTTGAGCAAAGACGAGGCCGCGGGACAGGAGCGGGGAAAGGTCAGCAGCATCGGAAAGACAGAGGAGCGCCTTGTCTTCCTTGCGCGAGGATGTGACGCCTTGACTGTGCCGGTGTGCGCATCCACTGTTGGCAAGGAACTCTTCCACGCCCTCAAAACTGCCGGGTCGCAAGGCCGCCCTCAGATGCGGGCACTGCAGTTCCCAGTCAACATCAACAATCGAATCGCATTTGGAATCGCATCTATGAACATCGGTGGGAAAGAAGTCAAGTCCTTACCAGAATTTTGTCTTTCAGCCGCAGATTTCCCCTTGACGACAGAGGCAGACTTCGACACCTTTGCCCCGCCCACGGATTTCAGGCTTGAAAAAAGACCCAGAGGACCAGTTACCCTCACTGCTTGGTTCAGATGCGCTTTGAGGATGGCTTGGGCACTTTCGCGCGCTTATGGAACTGAACACTACCCCCAATGGGAAGGAGCTGCAACCAAGCTCCTCCGTTTGGGAGAAGAAGTCGGATACGCCTGGCCCCTCCAGTGGATCGCCAATGTCTGGGAAGAACTTTGGAGTCGGTACGTGGAAGAGTTGAAACAGCTCGATCGGGATCTTCGGCGTCAAATGGGGGAGGAGGCACCCTCGTTCGAAAGAATCAGGTTTTTCGCTACTGCTCCCGATGTGGAAGGCAACCCATGGCTAAGGTTGCCCCAGACGTTCGACCTGGACTCGGACAGCGAATTTTTCCATACCGACATCTTGCCCCGGCACAACCGTATGCTCTCGAGGACGTGCTGGCAGCAAGCCTTGAAGGCTTCCAGCCTCGGCCAGACGCCCACAGAAGGCGGACGGGCCGGCGGAGAATCTGATCCCAGAGCGGGTAAACCGGCGAAGGGAGAAACAACCGCGCTCCTCGGCCCACCGCTGACCACCAAGGAGGCCTCTCGGTCGCTCGACCATCGACCCAAATGTCGGGATACGGGAAAGTACTACTGTTGGGATTTCATCAGCCACCGAGGATGCAAGCAGGGCAATGGGTGCCCGCACCAACATCCTAAAGCTGGCAAAATTCCCAAATGGGATACTTTCGACTGGTCCATTCAAATGCAGCTGCTTCGCCGCGGAGGACTCCGAAGCAACAAAAAGCTGAGCCCCCTGGACGTTGAGGCTGCCATTGTGGAGCTCCGCAACAGTGTCGCTACCAAGTCGGCCGAAAATGTGGCCGAAGGGAAGACACAATCCAAGCCACCTCCCGCTGGAAAGGACAAAGACAAGAAAGGAGCGAGGCCCACCAACACCGCGCCTGTCGCAAAGGTAGGCCAGGCTCCTCCGCGACCGCCCGAGGAACTCCTTCAATTCGCACCGACTGACGCGGAAGCGGAACTCGCTGAGTGGACCAAGGGGGCTGATCACACTTGGTACCAGGATCAGTCGACACCGGCAATCGCTGAAATTGGGCCCGATATCCGGGAAGCAACCTTGGCCAAGCCCGAGGCGCGTCATCGCGCCCAGGCTATGACCCAAGTTGAAAGCGTCGGTATTCCGGCCTTCCCACAGCTCCTTGGAACGTACGTCCGGGGCTGCCTCTTGCGTGAAAAGGAACAGAACCCCACGTGTGACCTGACGGTTAGTCATGTCACTGCTGCTCTTGAAGCGGCCAGGGACCAGGGAGGTCCTGAACTTGCTGCTCAAGCCGCGGACGCTCTAAGCTCCTACGGGGATTACGGCAAGGTCGGCAGCACCGCGCCGGCGATTCTCAGTCCTGTCAGTTGGGACGGTTTGATCGGGTATGGAACGCTTGAGTGGCAGTATGGTACCTGGCAGACCATTGACTTCGGAGATGAACTGCTGCTTCCCGCAGACTTCCTTTCTCAAATCGTCGGCGCCGCACAAACCTCCTCAGACGCCCCGGAACCCAAGCAGTGCCTGCTCCTTCACAGCTGTGCTGGGGTGCTCCTCGCAGAAACGGGGATAGTACCCACGCCCGAGGCTGTCGAGAAGCTGGCAACTTCGGTGAGACAACGATTACACGGGCAGGCGCACGAAGCCCAAGCTGCTTTGGGGCCCACGCCCGACGAATTATCCCGCGCTGAAGCTGACCTTCGCATTTATGCGCACGACCTGCTGCATTGGGGGCACGACAAGGACTACCGGTGTCTCGCGGCATTCCCCGACCGGGTCTTTGCACCCTATGCTCTTGCTATCGTTCGAGTCGACCATCGCGGCAGCACCTCCCTCGAGGTGCTGGTTGGCGCCAACTACGATTCAAGCCCCGAATCTACCATCTGGCTCCTTGTTTCGCAGGGCCATATGCGCCTGCTCCACCCGCCACGCCCGTTTGTTTGGCCCTCGACTGCGCGCCAAATCCAGGCGGTTGGCTGGGAGCCCCACTTGGAAGCAGCTGGATGCCCTGAGGCTTGGTATCGAGCCCAGGACGTCCTCCGCTGTCACATTTGCCAGCCCAAATACCCGCCGGAACGTTGCTCGGGTTGGGGCATCAGTGTGTTCGGGCTCAGCCCGTTAACGCCCCCGGACAACTTCGCGCCCAAGATCGGGCAGACGCCGGACCCACCGTCGGCGTGGGACCGCCTGGACCTTACCCCACCCGCAGACGGGCCTTGGCTCTTGTGTATTGGGCCCGACGTCAACGCGCTCGCAGAACGCCTTGCTCTCACCGGGCTTCAGACCGTTTCGGTCAGTGACCACACCTTCGACCAGCTCCTCGCTTCCTTGTCGGTTCTTGAGCATTTGGTCGCCGTTCCCGGCTGTGTTGGCCTTTGGCTTGACTTGGGCGTTGGGAGTGCCAGTTGGCGCGCTGCTTTGCTCCGTGCGGTACCCCAATCTGTCCTGGCTGCTTTGCTGATCACGGCCCCGCTGGGGCTTGCTGTTCGCGAATTTGCCTCGCACGTCGCACCGGTGCGGGTGCCGCCCGCATGGCTGCCCCAACGCGGCCCTCTGTGGCTTTATTCTCAGCACCCAGTGGTCCTGGCTTGTGCACCTGCCCTCCCAGGAGACCTGCCCTCGTTCGTGGCTACCCTCTTTCGCCCTGAGGCGCGCTTCGCGCCCGGGGTCGGGGGGGGGGCCGGAGTTCGCTTCCGCGAACAACAACAGTAAGGTCGGTGATTCTGCGGCCGAGGCCGTTAGACGATACTTCAATTTCGTGAGTTCGACTCCCTACTCCCGAGAGGCCCTCGGTCACGCCGCTACCCTGGGCAGTGCCCTGCTCGAAGCTGCCAACGGTTGGAAAGCGGCTACGCAGGTTTTGCGTGAGGAGGGCCAACGGAAGAGAGGAGACCACTTTGCTGGCCTCCATGAAACCTACCTGGAACCCCTGGTCCACCCTTCACTGCTCGAGGAGGCCCGGCGCACTGCTAAACACGGTGTCGAGGTCAGAGCTCATATGCAGGAAGGAGAACGGGTTCGCGCAAACCCCCATCCCAGCCTGAAAGGTCATCTGGACGAGGCTGCGGAGCAAATTTGGAACGACGCTCAGAAAGGAAGGGTCCTCATCGTCGTGGACCGAGGGCAAGATGGCCTCAGAGGCGTTGTTTCCGCGCCCTTGGCAAGAGTCCCAAAGTACAACCCAGACAGAACGGTGAGCAACAAGGGAAGAGTGATTTGGGACGCCACGGCCGTGAACAAAGTGTGCACGAAGGAGGACCACCCTCCTGCTCTCCAGCCCCGCCATTCCGAATTGGCCAGGTTGCTCCTTTGGTGGGCCTCCCGGTACCCTGCTCTCCCCATTCTGCTCTCCAAGAAAGACGTCGCTGAAGCGTTCAAATGGATACCTGTGTCTGACGATGATGTCAGGCTGTTTGCCGCTGACCTCGGAGGGAAGGATTTTGGCCATCCGGGGAGCACCATCGTGCTGGTGTACAACGTCCTCACCTTTGGATGGAGAGGAGCACCGGGCCAGTTCATGCTCTTTGCCTGGACAATCAAATCTGCCTTCCACAGCCTGAAGCCCAACGACCCGGAGTGGAATGATGCCACGCCTTTCCGAAGCCTGGTACTTATGGATAATACTATCATCTGCGAACCAGATATAGGGCTTCGCCCGCATTATGCGGTGACGGCTGTCGAAGAGCTCACGCGGCGTGTGCTGGGCCCGGAGGCGATCAACCCCGCCAAGGATGCTGAAGAAGGGGGGCTGACGAGTTCCAAGCTCATCTGGGGTCTGCTTTATGATACTGAACAAGGCACTCGTACTCTCCCTCCCGTAAAATTGGAGAAGGCAAGCCACCTGCTGCGCCTGACGGAGTTCGACCCTGGGAACACTAAGGTCCCGTTGCGCTTGCTTCAGGAACTCAGAGGAAACCAGCAGTTTTGGATCGCGGCTATGCCGGCCCTGGCACCTCTTCTTTCGGCTACCAATGCCCTTCTGGGCCCTGCGGACAGCGACGGGTACGCGCGCCCTAAGGGTTCCCCGGCAGTCCAGGCTCGCGCCTGGCAAAGGTTTTGGGAAGCCGTGGAGGTCCAGAGACTGCTCGTCGAAATGAAAAGCGAGTGGACCACGGTGTTCACGCACCCACTGGTGGAAGCTTTGTCCCTTCAGGAAGTCCTGGCCCTTCCGGGCCAGGCCAAGCAAGCGATCTGGGCATCTGGAGACGCCACCTTAGAAACCATCGGAGCCGTGGACTGGACCAACAGGTCCGCCTTCTCACTCAAAATTGCGGAGCTGGAAGGCCCCTTGAGGACCTTCGTTGAGACCTCCAAGGAGGAAGACCCACAGGAAGCCGAGGGAGAGGGTGGCCCTGAAGAAGAGACTCTGATCGTGGCCGTGACCGAACTTCTTGCCCTCGTCGCCCTGGCTTCCGTTCAGCGCGAAAAGTGGAGGGGGAAAGTGGTGATTTATGCCGGAGACAACCAAGTCGTCCGGAGCTGGGTGCAGAAAAGGACAGCACCCAGGGCTATTGCCGCTTATTTGCTCCAGCTTCTGTCAGTTTTGGAAAGTGTTTATGGCTTCCGAGTCTACACAGCGTACATCCGCACATACCACAACCGCACCGCGGATGATCTCACTCGCCTGGACCCCCGCTTGGTCTTCCAAAGGGAAGGCCTGCAGGAACTGGAAAATGTGGCCGCTTACTTTCGGGCTTTGCTGGATCGGGGGTAGCACAGAAGGGCCCTGATTTGGTCCACCGAAGAGACCCACCAACAGTTGGCCCTGCAGCTGTCTGGGCTCAGGCAATCGGCGCTCGAACGGGTGCCCGCGGGACTCGCCATGGCGCTGCTGGACAAGGTCTGCGTGGAGTGGGACTGCGACTATGGGGCCTACAGTGCGGCTGTGCTGTCCCTTGGCGCGGTCGCCTATGCCAGCCACTCTAGTCGAGGGCACTGGCGGACCCCGGTCGATGCCTGGGATGGCCAACCGGTTGATTTCCTGTTCGGACGCGTTGGTCCGAGAACTACTAGCGCGGCAGAGCTGGCTCGAGGCGCGTCTCGCGCCCAGGCCAAGGAGGTTTGGGCTGACACCCCGACCGAAAGAGAAGCAAAGGAATGTGCCCAAGGGTTGGAAGCTCTTGGGTATCAGACCCTCGTCAAATGCGTGGCAGGCAGAACGCTGGAAGACCAAATTTGGTGGAGGCGGTGGGTTGTTTGCGGAAAAAGAGGAGGGGCTGCGCGCGAACCGCCCTGCCTTTCCGCGGATGAAGAACCTCAGACCCCTGCCAAAGCGTACTATGACCTGACTTGGCTGCAGCCTGACAAGCAGATCCCAGCCGACGCCTGGGTGTCATGCGAGGTCAACCTTGACAGTGGAATGCCGCACCTGGGAGCTACCTCGCCCCGACCCGCTGGCCATTTCAAGTTAAATGGAAAAAGGGCACTCCTGTGGGAGCCTCACCGCCCTTTGTCTTCCCTGCACCAGCATTCCTGCGAGGAAGGGAGACCTGATGCCCTGTATCTTCTTGGCACAAGCACGAAAGGGCCAAGTCCCAGGCGCCTGCTGCCTGTGGAGGTGCAGCGCCTTTGGGGTGTGAAGCCAGAAAGGTCGACCCGGTCCGATCCGGACGAAGCCGCCAAGCACGCCCTGCTCGAACCACCTACGGGGCTGGCCAAGTTAGCCGGGCTTTGGGCAGGGGGTGGAGCGGCGTGCTTCGCGCCCGCCACCCCCGACGATCCCAGCGCCACGGACAAGGTTGGAGTCTGCACCCTCCCGTGGGAGGATGAAGCTGAACGAGCCATGCTTGGATGGGTTGAACAACGACAGCGCGAGAGAGTCGTCGGCGGCAAAGGGTCAGACAGAAGGTCCAGGTCGCACAGGGGGCCCGAAGGGTCCGATCCGGTGCAATCCGACCAGGGCAAAGGGTACAAAGGCAAGTCGGGGAAGCAAGCCGACTGGCAGTGGAAGCGGGACCTGTCGGGTGCCGTCAGCCGGGTGCTGCGACACGAGGGCGGCACAGAAGCCAGCCCGATGACTGAAGAAGGATGGATGCGGCTCCGGGTGCTCATGGGACACCCCCAAGTCGCCCGGTTGGGCGCCCAAGAGAAAGACTTGAGGGACTTGGTTCAACGGGACAACAAGCAGCGGTACACTCTTGCGGATCATGACAACGAAGCTTGGGTGGCTGCGTGGAGCGGCCACAGCATTCCCTTCGTGGTCGGTCCTGCTTGGCCGTTACCGGAAGATGCTGTCCCACGCCTCTTGGTGCATGGATCATATGCGCGACATCAGACCAGCATCAGCCAGAAGGGTATTAAGAGGCGCAGAAGAGACGTGCACCTCCAAGACCCCAAAAACCACCACCGTCGATGGCGAGCGGACCTCGAAATCAAGGTGTTGATTGACACCCAGGTGGCTATGGTCGCGGGCTGCACCTTCCGCCTGACCGGAAATGAGGTTTACCTCTGTGACGCTGACATCCCCGCCGCCGCCATTGAAGGCATTGAGCCGTGGGACAACCTGCCAGGTGGAGACAAGAGCGAAGGGAAGGTGGCGGGCCGAGATGGCTTTCCACGGCTTGGAATCTGGGAGGTGGACGCCAAGAGCAACGACTTGAAGCAAGAGGTCGTTGAGGTTGCCAGAACTCTGGCGGCGGCCGCCCAGGCTGCGGGGGGGGGTCCGACGTCTTGGCCGTCGACCCGCAGACTTTGACCCACGAAGTGGTCAAGGAAGGAGTCGCCGAGGCGCGTTTCGCGCCCGTGGAAATCGACCTCGGATCCGAACCAAACTGGGATGCAGAAGAAAGTGCTGAAGAGTCGAGCCCGACGAAGCGAGAAGGAAATAAGGAGCCCGCCTCAGGATCCGGGCCCGGGCTCGGGTCGGAAGGTCAGGAGTCTCAGGGAGCCCGCATGGAGGGCGCCACTGCCTCCGCGCCGGTCAAGTATGAGGAACCGAAGGAGGAAAAGCTCGAGACCAAGAGCACCACTCCGGAGCCAAGGCCCAAACGGCTGATGCTGGGCACCGCCAAGGTGCTGCTCTTGTCTCTTGTTGCCGAGGCGGATGCCCACAACTGGGAGAGGCTCACGGATCGCCTCCGAACCGTGCAAGGGTCCGGTGAAGAGAAGGCCGAGTTGGTTGAAAGGCTCGAAGAGCTTGCGGAAGCTCGCTCCAGCAGCCGCAAAGGGTTGCTCGAGTCCGCTGCCCAGGAAAGGCAGAGGCTGAGCGCCCTGTCCCAAGAGCAACAAGAATACCTCGGCCGGCTATCGCCAGCTATGAGGGAATTTGAAAAACGCAACCTGTTGGTCCCACCACTGGCACGGCCCTGATCACCACGAACCGCTTGTCAACTGACATTGCCGCAGGCGTCCCTATCTGGGTGGCGAGGAGAGCGCAGAGGGCTCGAGAAAGGGCCGCGCGCAACCAAGCGCAAGCCCCCAAAGCGCCCCGCGGGGCGGCGGGATCGGGTCAGCGGGACCCAGAGGAGGCAGCCGATCTCCTGGACGACGACCTCCGCAAGGCCGCTGCGCAGGACCTTCGGGAGTTCAGGCAAGAACTGGTGGGCCAAGAAAAGCCTCGGTCTACAGGGAGACAGCCTAAATCGAAAGCCCGGAGGAAGCGTAGGCGAGAAGCCAAAAAGAAAAAGACGCAGACTGCCCCGGTAACCAAAGGGGCTTTGTGGGCAACGGTGGCAGCGGCTTCTACCCCCCTCACAGAAGGGTGCGGCAAGGGTGAGGTGGGAGGAAGCCCCCCCATGTTTCTCCTGGTCCTGCTGCTGGGCCTGCTGGTGTGGGTGGCCGTGGCGCGCATCGCGCCCGGCTCTCCTCGCAGAGCATCAAAGAGACTCTGCTGGTGCCTCCTATTGGGAGCTTTGCCGCCGGGAGCAGGACAGACTTCCGAGACGAAAGCCCAGGGAGAGGATAATGCCCGAGCCTGGGAATTTTGGCTTCTCCTCGCTTTGGCTGCCTATGGGCTTCTTAACCTCGCGGCCAAGCTGCAGACAGCTCTGTTTGGAACCTTGACATATCGGAAAGCGGCCCGAGCGCCCGCAAGAAATGAATGCAGCAAAAGAAGGAAGCCGTCCCCTCGGGAGCCGGCTTTGGCGTGCACCCCACATGGGGAAGCCTACCATCTTCCTACTTGCGGGCATGTGAAAGGACGGCCCCATCGGATCTTGAGGCCGTGTTGCGTTTGCAACCCGCAGGTTGCTGCTGGGCGCAACGACGACGCTGAAAGGGATCGCAACCACGCCATCGCGCATCTGGCCACGCTCCTGGTTGGGGTGTTCCTGATAGCCACCGCCGTCTGCTGGGGGTGTTGGGCCCCCTGTTGCCGTGCCAGATCCGCCCCTTCCGAAGATGGCGGGGAATGGTGTGCCGAGGCGGGTATCCCGCCCGGCACCTTGACCTGCAACCGTGAGATCCCGGCGGCCGACCCGGACCGGAGAGTCGGAGTTCAGATCCGACCTAGAAAGCGGGTCCGTTTTGCCGCTTCCGATACGGAGATCCAGGAAGACGTGGCGGCCAAACCAAGGAGCCCGAGTGCAAGCAGCCTCAAGGGGGGCCCGGCGCGGGTCAAGGTCCCCTTTCTTGGAGGGCCTTCAAAGGCTAAAGAAATGAGCAAATCCAAAGGGGACTTCCGCCTGGCCACTCTGCAAGGGAAAGATGAGTGGGAAGCTGAAAGCCTGTCGGTCATGCTCAATCGGTACGCCCAAGCTACCCAGAAAGCCTACCAAGCCCAATGGGTTTGGTGGCAACTCTTCTGCAATCGCAGGGGCTTGTCACCTTGGCGCAATGTGCGCCGATACGATGCAACGGAGGAGCAGCTGCTGATTGAGTTTGCCCTGCACACGGCAGTCAATGGAGACCGAGCACCTGGCACGGTCAAGGTTCGGCTTGCCGCCATGAGATCCTTGCATCTCACGGCAGGCCTTCCGGACCCTACTGCCCATACCCCGCGTTTAAGCCTCGTCCTGGCGGGTCTCAAGAGGAGGTACGGCACCAAGGAGAGACGCCGACCTGTCACTCCAAGGATGCTCTCATGGTTAAGAGCGTATCTACTGCAAGGTTCCCTGGCGTCCCATGATGCCGCCCTCCTCTGGGGGGCTGTGACCCTAGGTTGGTTCTTCCTCCTTCGGGCGTCAGAGTACCTTGACGTGGGCTACACGGATCAGAGCAAGGGTCTGAAGGGCAAAGATGTGATCCTCAGCTGCAACGGCAAACCGTGCAAGCTGCATGACTTGCAAGCCGCCACCGAGATCACCCTGCATATCCGGGGATCCAAGACTGACATTTACAACCGTGGCGAAACAAGGCACCATTTTGCTACAGGGCTGGATCTTTGCCCCGTCCAGGCTGCCCGCAACATTTTTGTTTGCTTTCCAAATCGATACTAGGGGGGCGTCGAAGAAAGCGAGCCACTCTTCCGTGATGATGAAGGAAGACCTATCAGCCGCGAAGCCATCAGTGCCCTCCTGGTGAAAGCCGCCAGAGCCGTGGGGGAGGAACCGGGAGATCTGAAAACTCACAGCCTCCGATTCGGTGGCGCATCGGCGCTCTGGGCAGCTTATAAAGACGCTGCAATTGTGAAGCGCTTCGGGCGATGGGCTTCTGACTCATTCCAAACGTACCTCTGGGATTCCAAAGAATCCTCTAGAGGTGTGGCTACCAACATGGCTACGGCAGACCTCACGCCGGCCTGACGGGCCGAGGCGCGTTTCGCGCCCGGCCTGTTAGGCATTTTGTCAATGGGGGGGCGGGAGCCCTTGTCGGGCAAACTGGGGTTAGCGCTTTTGAGACTTGGCGCGCACAGCTAAAAGGGTGCGCCGTAGGGTCTGAGTGCTGCCGCGTGAAACTTGTACGTACAGCTTGCGTTCGTAG